>CM059583.1:108157500-108540000 GCA_030407085.1 Trichopria drosophilae | reverse complement strand
TAATTTCAAATTAATTGAAATTTTTCATTAAAATACGGCTTTGTGGCTCAGGCGGTTAACGCACTGAACTACGAAGTCGTAGGTCGTGAGTTCGATCCCCGTCTGGTAAACAATTTTTCGATTTCGTTTCCAAGCAGCAGCTCGCTGTTAGTAAGACGAGCCACGTTGTTTGTGTTTACGTTTCGAAAGTATTGTTTATCTGGCGGAAATCGACTCATGACCGCTGCTGTACTTGGTGTAGGTTTCTGCAGCCCTACATTTCATACACAAATGTAAAGTATGGCGCCATCTGTCTAAGTCGATCTGCAGCTCTCACAAAATCATAGTCAATAATATGGCAACAGTTGAGTAAAAAGGGCGATTCCGCCCGTTAATTAATTCGGTCGTTAAATGAGGAACAACTAAAAAAATAAAGCTAAGTTTCAATTTTCCAACATAACATTCTAATAACGCTTGCTTTCTTATTACTGAGCCCTTTTTTCCGATGGCAGTGGAAATAATTAAATTCGAAACAGGCAGTTCTCGCACCTCTGCTATTTGGCTTAATTTAACATAAAACTTTCGGATATGCACGTAACCTGGCTGCCTGTATCGAGTAAAGCCCACGTTTCACATTCGGCCACTCAAAATAATATGAAATAAATGGGGACACTTTGAGCCCTGAAAATTATTGTCATTTGATTGATCATTATAATTTATATCTATACCTATATCATCGACATAATTAAAATTTGCCAGATGCGCTGGCGGACTCCTTTTCAACGCGCCTATTTTTCGTTTAAATTTTCCCGTTCATTATTTAGATCTCGTACTTGTGGTGGGGGATATCGTATATCGGGTAATGCCAAAGGATGTTCCGTATTTATTTGGCGAACTTTATTTTCATTCCTTTGTTGCCATTGTCTTTGATTCGAATTGGAATTGTTTACATTGTAATTATTTCTTCGACTATGTATATTTCGAACTGTGTCATTCGAAAAACGATTACTATTGTTAAAATTTTTATTTTTGTTTTTCTTTTTCAATTCTGATCGTGTCAAGTCGCGTTAATGTTTGTGTAATCAAATTCGAATTATTGAAATCGACCGAAGCTAACGATTCTTTCACCCACGTGGGAAATTGTTCAGCTATTAAATAATTAATTTCGTAATCAGGCATTTTCGGAGAAAAATAAGTTGCTTCCTCTTTATTTGCATAGTAATAAGATTGAAAATCTCCTTTATTTGTCTGATAACGATCAATTTCCCATTTTCTTTTCAGATTAACACGAATTGGAAATGAATAAAATTCTTCAAGAAAGAAATTTCGAAATTCATTATATGACTGATTATTTTACATTTTACGTTAAGCCAGGTACCCGCTTTTCCATCCAATGCACTTTCGACGACTACCGTTTTTCTAGCATCAGAAACATTTTTTAAACGAAAGTATTTTTCAAGATTTTCCAAAAATTTAATAGGATTCATTTCATTTTCATTCTTAAATTTTGGGGCTGAAATATCAATATGGCTGTTATTAATAATTGAACTTATATCAACTGGTGCAACGTTTGTTTTCTCCCTTTGTCCATTTCTCGATCCCCCATTTCGTAGGGATTCTAAATGCTTTTGCATTTCAACTACCATTGCTGCTAATCTTTGAATTTCGGACACGCCCGCATTTTGATCCCCCTGTTGCGCATTTCCCGTGTCACGAGATTCGTCAGTACTACGATTGAACACCATTTGCGATATTTTTTAGGTTTTACCTATACACTAGAATATACCAATCCTGAACGCGTTTTCTTTAAACTTACGGAACTGTCATCCATGCATTTCTTTTTAACGTTACAAAATAAACAATTTGTCTATTTGCCCCATATATTGAGCGCCATTGAAACACTGCTATTATTTTAATGTGTTTTCATGCTAGGAGGACAGTTTCCATAAAAATGACTCCACTGATGATCTTAACATAAATATATTTTCTTTTTATATTGGCAGTACCACTCATGAATTGGTTTGATACATAATTACGAATGATTACGCGTTTCGTTCACAATAGCTAATAATATCACTCAAAAATAACACTGCCCATTTCTACGTGTGCCCGTTGCTTTAGCATCAACGCAAATATTATGCATAAATTATATATATATATAATATATCGGTCGCAAATTAAATAAAATACCAACGATCACGCCTAGATCGACGCATAATGAAAGAAAAAGATAATCGCGTTTTAGCAAACTTAAGGTAGCATAAAAAACAAAATGACGGGAAAACTGACTCATTAAGTACACAATTTAAACACGTATCGGGTACTCCGGAGGTGAACGCGCTTCCGAGATGAAGCTCGAGGTTGAGGGAGGCCGCAGAATTGCCAACATCTACGTGGAATTCAGCGTCCGCGTCCTTGAAAAATCTCGTTCCCAAGATGGCGACTGGGGACGCCTTTGGCCAAGAACAGCACTCAAAACACGCCAAGGACAAGAATTTCGTTAGAAAGCGGAATTTTCAATGATGCACGACACATGCTCACGGAAAATATCAGGAACTCACCACAAAATACGCCGAGGAGGAATATGGCGTATACTGAAGCCTTGCACCAGGCTCTCCTCGGCACGTGCAATTTACTGCGATGATCCACCCGCAAACTGCCTCAAGACCCGAACGGCAGCCTCCAAAATTACGCCTTTCCCAATACACTACGATTAAACCATGATGGCCCTTGTTCGCATGACTCGCTGACGAAATCGCTAATCAAACTGATTAGAGAGCGACGATTCGCGTGTTCCTCAAGACACCCGCTGATTCCGGCAGGCCGGCGATCTTCACCGCTTTCCCAAAAGGACGCTACAGAATTGGACCCGGATGGCGCCACATGTATGTGCCTCACCAGAACTTTAATCTTCCGAGATGTATCCCTCGTTGCATGTATTTGCTATACCCGAGCGACGCGTCGGTAAAGGGAGGCGCGACCATAATAAATTACAACTCATGATCATTCTCTCTCTCTCTCTCTCTCTCTCTCTCTCTCTCTCTCTGTTTCTCTCTCACTAATCGCATGTTACAATTTTCAACCTGGCGACGAAAGTTACATTTTTCATGGAAAATTACCGCTTTGAGTATAAAACTTTCGGCAGTATTCAGATTCACCCAAAAATTATTACTCGGAGGTTTTTGGGGTCACTGATTGCGAATCTGAAGTCGGATTTTCAAAACCCAAAATGGTGGCTCCAATATGGCGGACTACAAATTTTAATTTCTATGAATTTGATTGAATCTTGTTCGGGAGTGTTTGGGGTCGTTGATTTCGAATCTCAAGTCGGATTTTCAGAATTACAAATGGCGGTTCTGGTATGGCAGTTTACAAATTTCAATTTCGGTTCCTTTGCACAGAAGGAATCAAAATTTGTTATTTCATTGTTTATTTTCGACATCATGCGAATTTTTTAATAAAGAACCTGTATTCCCTTTCAATGATACCAGTGAGGGTGCAGGCTATAAATTTTGGGAATTTAAAAAAACAGCTCGATTTGTTAAAAAAAATAAATTAATTAAATCTGTAAACAATTTGGACATGCTGAGATCTGTGTCTTTTTTTCGTGAAAATCCTATTTTCGAACAGAAGGAATTCAGATATCGACGGTTCTTACGAAGGCAATGTCATTTTTTATTTTCATTTTATGTAAAATCAAACTGTGTATCGCATATCTTATATATCTAACCTAATTCACGATCAGAAATGACCTCAATAAGATTATTAGATATCGCAAAATATCGGTTTCTCTAAAAATGTAACATTTGCAGGGAAAAGTCGGCCATGGGGCGAATTTATAAAACAAAGGCGGATTCTTCTAGATTGTTCAAATATTCAACGAAACAATTACGGAATGTAATACGAGAAGCAGAGAAACGTTAAAACTCGATGTTACAAATTTCAAAATTAAAAATGGCTGAATCAACATGGCGCCATATCGGGTCCGACATTTCGAATTTCGAAAATCTGAGAGCGGATACATAATCAGCGGCATTGAAAACCCCCCAGTACCAATTTTCATGTAAATCGAATCAAATTTCAGATTTTGGCGTGGCCATATTTCATCCGCCATTTTGAATTACGAAAATCTGACGACATATTCTTAATCAGCGGCCCCAAAAACCCCATAGTAAACCCCAAGTACAGAGTTTCATCGAAATCGAATCAAGCTTCGGATTTTCGTCTGCCATATTGTATCAGCCATTTTGAATTTTGTGATTTTGACAACATATTCGTAATACAAAATTTCAATCCGTCATCGAAATAGATATTGATTTACCTACATGAAGAAAATTATTTACAGGTGGGACACTGATAGTCCCACTATGCCTCTAAGGGTTAAAGACGGATTTCACACATAGAAATTTATGAGATGGCCATATTTTATTTCCAATGGTGTTAGAAAATTGTTTTGTTTTATTACAATAGCTTGCTTTTTCGATGTATGACGATAGCCGACTTTTCCCACATTTAGGGTAAAAGTCGGCGATTACAAAATAGTATATACCGTTAATTCTAAGATGTAATTTTCTTTTCTATTACATAGATCTTAAAACAGGAGTTAAAGATTGCATATTAAAAATACCAATAATTATTTTAAGTTTTCTCATGAGGATTTAAGCAAAAAACCATGAAAAATAGCCGACTTTGCCCCAATTTACGGTACGTTGAATAGAATTTTCTTCTTTTCAACAGATTCATTATTGTTAAATTGAATTAAAAACTTAATATTACAGTCAACAAAAAAATTATTTGCACAAGCTGAATGCCTATAAAGGCTGACAATACGTCGAATATATATAGAAACATTGAGCTTATGCAATAATTTTTTTGTTGATTTTAATTCCGTTTTTAATTCATTTGACAATAATGAATCTATTGAATTCATTTAATAATAATATATTAAAATCGATATTGTGATCAAGGATTAAACGAATATCGACAACATTCCCTTTTGTAAATAATCTTTCTAAAGATATCTGTATGCCGGTAAAATAATAAATAAAATAATAATAAAATAATAAATCCTAATTATATTTAACATATAACATATAAACTATAAATAACATATAGTTTTAATTTGTGTATTAAAGCGATGGTGTCGATCATATAAGCGTATATATATATATTTATTCAAATAATTTCTTTCCTAACATGAATATTTGTTTTTGTCAATTTCTCAATTCCAATTTTGCATTTACTTAAATGTTATTTTTTTTTTGTTATTAAAAATTCAGTATATAACTTATTCTTAAAACTTTCAATTGCAACAAACGTTTTATTAATTCAGAAATTTGTTAATACAACCTATTTATCAATAAACGTTTGGATTTTGCGAACGTTTCATTACTATTTCTTATAAATATAGTAAACTAAATTTATTGTATATTGTTATAAAAGGAAAAATCATATTTGAATCATTTTTTTAACGAAATGATCATCAATTATTTATCAACTTTTCTGGTCGCGAATGAAATTGGACAATTTGTTGATAAATAATAGACTATATATCCAGTCTTGTGCCAAACATGTGGTTTTTTAATAGGTTAATGAAAATCAGTATCTGAAACATAATGTACTAATTTTCGATATCTTAATCGGTGTATTACAATAACCGAATAATATAAAAGAATAATTTAAAAAAATATTGGTGAAAATGTATAACTTATTTTAATAAGATTTTATACTATATAGATATACTGATTTACAGAATGCTGGTAGTGCAATCATATAAGTTTTCTAACGGGATTAAAATATTATTGTCTAGCAGTATTGAAATATTTCAAAAATGCAGTTAGTAATTTAGTACAATTTCATTGTAGAAGTAAAAAAACATCTTTTTATTTTAATATTACATTAATCGAGTATTACAAATATTTGTTTCCTAAATTTGTTTGCACGATAGTTCCGTTTACTCTGTATTCTGTAAAAGATGTTTCCATTTACCGTAAATGGAATATAAACCGTTGCCGTATATATAAATAAAGATACCGTCCGATATTAGGAATTAGATGAAAGGTTTACATTATATTTGAAACATATCAAAAAAATCAATTACAAGTTTATATTAACTACAATAACTTTTTTAGACAAAATGTACGACTTGTAATTTTTGTATATTATTTCGGAAATTACAATAAAATATTATACATTTATTTTTGTTAATATTACAAAGAATTCGATTCTTACAAATGTCATTCTGCAAAAACATATTGTTTAATGTTTGTAATTATTTTTTGACAATTAATTTTTGTAAATAAAATAATCAATAGTAAATAAGTAAAAAAATTTTTTCGTTACAAATGTTGAGTAAATGAACAATAAAAAAAAAAAATCCCCGACATCGAAATCGAACTAAAAAAATTACGCGTTGCGCTTCAACTCACGCGCTTGTACCACTCGATTACGACGAGTATACGCAATTTTAACTTTCGAAGTATCTGATAAAGTTCAACCCCCCGTCATTTGTTTAATATTTTCCTCTCGCTCCGCTCCCCTCCCAAGAGCCCACAAGCTTAGACCGACGACGACTGCCGAAGCAACCTGCGTGCGGAAGGTGCGCATTAAAAACGGCTCCTTTCAGTGCCTTGACAGTATTGAAGTATATGTACACACAAACACATACGTACATTTACCAACTTACAGAACTTAAAAATTTGTTTTTACATGGTTGGCAACATTTCCTATGTTTCTCGGCTGCCGGCCAGAAAAGGGCCGTGGCCTCAGAGTTCTAGCACACCATGTATACTTCCACCATAGTCTTCATCACAGACTTTATTCTTTGTTTGCAGCAGTGATGCCAGGTGGAGAACATTCACGCGCATGGGTGTCGCGCACCTTACGCTGATTGGCCGGACGCACGAGCGGTGTTCCGCTGAATTCAAACGCCGCGGCCTGTATAAGTATCTTACGGAACTTGTGAAGAATTTGTGTTATTTCAGGAAACAAAACACGTGCAAAATTGAAATCTTCGCATGGATCATTCGTAAATACAATTCTTGAAATAATTATAAATAAACAAATATTAAATTTAAAAGAAATGTATTTTATATGAATTAAAGAAATTGACGATTCTAAGTTTCCGCTGTCAAAAATTCATAACGTATGGATGAGGTATACATTAGTTAACCCATTAACGCCGAGGTGATCAGAATTTTTACTAACTTTTCAACGCGTTTATTTATTACGTAATCGGACCAAAAAAATAATGCAATACCTTTACTCCTATGCAAAATTTGATGCTCTTTCAGAATCTGAGCTCAAAATTTCAATTAGACACTGAGAAAAAAAAATATGGATGTTTTAAACGTGAAAAACGTGAAATTTTTCGAAAAAAATATTTTTTCGCATTTTTTTTTCACAATGATACCGCAAAGGTATCGACTTTCTACTATGATCAGATGTGATCATGGCACTCGAACATTAAGAGGAATTTTTTTCAGAAAAATTCATCGACGCGTTTTTGCAAAATGGCGGCGGGAATGAAAAAATTTTATAAAAATCTTAATCTATTGTTTTTTTAAAAACTATAAAGTTTAGACAAAAATTTCTAAGAACAAAAATGTCTTAAAATTAGTCAAAGAACACTCTCAAATATTTTCAGAATTTTTTGAGATAATTTTTGTTTTTCGAAAATTTGAAAAAATTAAATTTTCGAAAAAATGTTTCAAAAAATTTATGAGTGTTCCTTGACTAATTTTACGATTTTTTTGTTCTCAAAACCTTTTTCGTAAAGTATAAAGAAAAACCTTTTTCTTGAATTGTACATAAAATTTTGTTTCTATCTACACGGAGCGACCCAAGGTGTAATTTTCGTACCACCCCCTACATTTGATAAAGGTACTAGAGAGTTTGTACCCGAAACGTACCAAAGTGTGCACCGAAATCGTCCGAAGAAAAAAGTACGAAGCGCGCGTATATATCGTGCATATAGTCCGTGACAAAATCGTCCGATACCTTTGGTCTCTCCGTTTACCACTACAAAATTCACGAACAATCTCGTACATCCTTTCACTTGTGTATTGCCTCATATGTTCTATACAATTTATACATGAATTATAAGTAAAGCATATAATAAAAATATTGGTTTTCACTTTTTAAATACATTTGTTATGTCACGAAAACGTTCAAAATCTTCTGCTTCATGGCATGCAGAGTATGAATCAGATTTATGTACAAATCAAGAAAAAGGTTTTTCTTTATACTTTAAAAAAGTTTTTGAGAACAAAAAAATCTTAAAATTAGTCAAGGAACAGTCACAAATTTTTTCAAACATTTTTTCGAAAATTTGATTTTTTCAAATTTTCAAAAATCAAAAATTATCTCAAAAAATTCTGAAAATATTTGAGAGTGTTCTTTGACTAATTTTAAGACATTTTTGTTCTTAGAAATTTTTGTCTAAACTTTATAGTTTTTAAAAAAACAATAGATTAAGATTTTTATAAAATTTTTTCATTCCCGCCGCCATTTTGCAAAAACGCGTCGATGAATTTTTCTGAAGAAAATTCCTCTTAATGTTCGAGTGCCATGATCACCTCTGATCATAGTAGAAAGTCGATACCTTTGCGGCATCATTGTGAAAAAAAATGCGAAAAAATTTTTTTTCAAAAAATTTCACGTTTTTCACGTTTAAAACGGCCATATTTTTTTTTCTCAGTGTCTAATTGAAATTTTGAGCTCAGATTCTGAAAGAGCATCAAATTTTGCATAGGAGTAAAGGTATTGCATTATTTTTTTGGTCCGATTACATAATAAATAAACACGTTGAAAAGTTAGTAAAAATTCTGATCACCTCGGCGTTAATGGGTTAATATTAATGAAACGTAGCTTATATTAATAGATCTATAAAGTTATTGTAAATTATTTCATTTGCTATCGAAAACATGAGATGCCGACATTCGATAGGCCATTTGAAATACATTCTTGGTGAATGAAGTATTTTTTTCTTTATAATTATTTGAGAAATTTAGGTAGAATTGATTCATGCGAATTCTCGAATGTTTCACTTGTATTATTTCATGATATAGCATATAATTACTCCGTTCGTTTCGGTAATCTATACTGAAATTTGACTTTTTTTAAAACTTTAGTCAGTAACTGACTTGTAAATTAAATTATAAGTTCTATATGTCTAGATAGCGGACTACGGTAAGGTTAATTCATTTTTCACAACACATCAGGTTAACTAATTTGAGGATATTTTTCCTTAATATGTAATATATTCTCAATGTGTTTAGATACATAATAAAAATATATGACCCGATGACTTGTCAAAATAAATTATTTCAACGCTAAAGTATTTATGTGCACCAGGAGTTTGGGGTCGACGGTCAAGTGGTCTAGGTATTGACTTCGAGTTAACCAATGATGACCTAGACCCCGTAATCGACGATCCTAAAAACCTGGTGCACGTATTTTAGTCGAAGAGTTGAAAAACTACGATGCGCGATACCTAGACCCAGTAATCGGCGACTCTAAACTTCTGGTACACGTATTTTAATTAATAAGCTAAAAAACTACGGTGTGCGATACCTAGAACCCGTAATCGGTGACTGTCAACGGACCAATGCCCAGCATTAGCAGTGTGGGATGAATCACAGACAATTTTAAGATATTTGGTCAGGCTGACAATGAAGATCACTGATGACATTGATGAGGAAACGATCCTCATCTGTGCTGCAATCGTGGAAAATAAAAATATAACTTTAGGAAAACTCGCTGAGCAGTTACAGATTTCAAACACGACTGCCTTGAGTATTTAATAAATAATTTGCATACAAATATAAATACATATTTAAAAATATGGGGCTAACAGTAACCCTAGACAATTAGTTGAGGCGCACACCCAATATCCGTTTAGGTTGGTTATGGTTGGTTTAGTTGGCGCCCATATAATTGGACCAGTTTTTTATGAAGAGAGCGTCAATGGTGCATCTTATTTGCAAATGATGCAAGACATCGTCGCTCCGACATTAAAACAGATTGAGGAAGAGGTATTTAATAAAAAAATAATTTGCATAAAAATATAAATGATATGAATATAAAAAAATAATATAATCTATTTTTAGGAAGATTATCTCATTTATTTCCAACAGGATGGTGCACCGCCTCATGGAATTACTGCAGTTACTGCGCATCTCAATGAGAATTTCCATAATCGGTGGATAGGGAGGTTTGGCCCGATTCAGTGGTCCGCTCGGTCTCCTGATCTGACCCCATGTGATTTTTTTACTACACTAAATAAACGATTTATTTATTTATTTAAGTTTGAGGAGAAAAACAAACGAGAAATGTCAATTGTCAATATGTATTTTAGAAAGAAACACTTCTTCTAAACCCTCACTTTCAACCCTTGCTTCCAATATGATTTGTTGAAAAGAGAGTGACATGTGAGCGTAATAGCTGCTTTGTGAAAACATTTGCGGTGTTGCAGCAGGGACATTTATTTTCACCTTCACTGTTTGCAATACCTGAAATGCAAAAAAATATTAACAAAGTAAATGTTTTAAAACAAAATAGCAACAAAATGAATTTAAAATAAGACATGCAACTTATCTGACAATAAAACCTATTGAAAGGGTAAAATGACTTTATTTTGATATAACTTTATTTAAAAACAACTTGAGAAAAGCTTGTTGACAACTATCAAGTAGGCAACTAGTTTTACTTGGTTATGTTGTTGTACACCCAAGTGCATTACTTCTTGTTGTCGTAATAACAGTCGTAAGAAATTTATCCATTTATCGATCATGTTACCTTACGACTTACTACGACTTACGTCTACACGAATTAATGCACTTGGGTGTACGGAATGAAGGAATTGTGGGTGTGTTCCGAAATGCTTTCGGTAAGCTTTCAGTAATCATGGATCTTTGTCTGACACATGAAATTAGATAAAGATGCAATGTTTACTGAAGTCTACTGAATGCATTTCGGAACACAATCTGTAGCAAGGCCGGACGGACGCGTGATTGGTCGACTGACCGAAATACTCGATCGCCATTGGCTACTTCATTAACATGGGATGCCCTATGACCCGCTAGCCGAGGTCCACCCTGTATATATATATATATGAATTTTAATTATTATTTGATTAAAGTCATTAAAAAGAAAATCAATAAAGAATTTGTAGCGAACTTGTAGCATTCCGAGTGAATGTACGTTACATATGTCCTCTCTTTATCATTTTATTTTAAGAAATATTATTGCAACGTTTTAAAGTTTTAAAATCCAGTCAATATTTTATTTTTAAAAATTGTTCTTTTTCGTGACTGGATTTCTTCAGTTATTTTTTATAGTTATTAAATTTTGGAATGCTTTTACTTTTCTCTTTCATTACATCCAACGTTTTTAAAATACTTTTATTAGCGTTTAAGAAATCCAATATCAGGTTATGACAGTCATATTCGAACCATAGGTTATTGCGCGAAAACAGTAGCACCCATCTTATCGATGCGCATTTTCTATGTATGTATGCTCGGACGTTCGCCGATAATGAGATTGTTCAAATTTCTCCCGTACAATGAAGCATCTCCTGCTCCTATTGGTTGATTTTGATGCTAAATAATTTGAAAACGCTACTTTCCTGAAACTTTTATCAAAGGAAAAATTTGTTTGGAATTTTATCAAGAATCCACCGTTTCTTCTGGCTTGACATTGGAGACTCACCTGTATATACCCAACGTCAAACGATATTTTAGATTAAATAAAAAAAAATAATGGTCGCTTAATGATTTCTGTTGCTTTTAATAAATGCAAATATAATTATAGAGAGGTTTTTTTAACGCGGTGCTTGTGGATGGCAAAAATGAATACATAGTGGCTCCAGTATCATATGCAATATATTTGTGTTACAACAGGCAGTTTACATAAAACGACGTACATAGCATGGCGTCTCGGACGCGACTGACGCGCTCGGGCTCTCTCCCCACGAGCGGGGTCTTCCCCCTCCCGGCTTACATCGACCGAGCGACAATCCGAGCGAAGATGGCGTATCGCACAAGACGACAATTCCAACACTTCCCCTCGAATAGCGGGCACTAGCTCGACATCACCACTTCCTGTATGCCAAGAAGTTCGAGACAATTCTTATGTTTCGGTCCACTGAGTTCCTTGGTAAGCACATCCGCTGCCATATAATCTGTTGAAACGTGGACCACTTCCAGATGTCCATCTTGTAACGCCTCCCTGACGAAATGGTGCCTCACATCGATGTGCTTCGTCCTGTTGTGAAAGACGGGATTACCTGCCAAACGTTGAGCCCCACAGTTGTCGTTGAATAGTCTTACTCGATCCGTCCCATCGATGCCTAGCTCCTTGAAGAATCTCTGCAGGTACATTGCCTCCTTTGAAGCCTCGGCGAGTGCCATATACTCCGCCTCCGTAGATGAGAGGGCCACTGTCTTCTGCTTTCGAGATTCCCATGAGATCGGGCATCCACCGAAAATGAAGTCATATCCCGTGTATCCCAGCCATCTCGAAACGATTTAGGATGTCCTTTATGAATCCCGTTTGGCACATCGAAACGCTGTTTTCGGATTGCGAAAACTCAATTCCCAGGCAATAACTCGCTTTTTCGAGGTCTCTAATCTCGAAACTCCGTTTCAGGTGATCCATGAACCTCTTCGCAAACGACTCGCTCTTTGAAGCTACCAAAATGTCGTACACGTAGACAGCGACTATGAACAGATCTTCCCCTGCTCTCGTGTAAAACATGCACGGATCGGGTGTAGACTGTGTGAGTCCAAATGACTCCAATTCTTCGCAAAGTCTTGCATGCCAGCGACGTCCGGCGTGACGTAGTCCATAGAGCGCCTTCTTTAGCAGGCACACTTTTGGTTCATCCTATAGTTCCTTGAGCATTTGTCCTGCTCTCTTGTATACTTCGCTGCATCTCTTCTCCATTCGGAGAAGTTCTTCTAGGATCTCCTCGGTATTCTCTGGAATCTCCATAAAAACTTTATCTTCGAGTACTCCGTTTAAGTACGCAGCTATCACGTCATATTGACGCATGGCCATTCCATATAGAGCTGTCAAAGCTGCCATGAGGCGAATTGATCCAGGACATCATCAACGTACTGTGCTACGTGAAACAATCGCCTAGGTCTTCCCCTCAAGCCAGTTAGCACTCTACGAGGCCTGCCTCGCCCACGTTTTGGCGCATTTGGAGCATGCTCAGTTTCGACCCGTTCTTTAGAACTATCATCGGTTTCTTCAAGTGGAGCAACTTCTTGTTCCGTTTCTGATGGGCTATCCCCGATTCTGCGATTTATGGGCAGCTCAATCTCGTGTCGATCCGCGTCACTCGAGTCGTGTAGGAAATCCTCGTATTGCCCATCGGATATACTGGAAACTTCGTTTGATTTCTCCAAAAATTTGACATCTCGAGTGATGTCGATCCTCCTTTCCTCGTTGATCCAAACGCGAAAAGCCTTCGACTGGTCCGCATATCCAATGAAAACGCCTTCCTTCGACCTTGAATCGAACTTCCCCTTGTTCGGATCTCTGATCAGGGTATAGACCTTACTACCGAACTCTTTCAGGTGACGCACATGCGGAAGTTTACCTGTCCATCTCTCGAAGGCCGTTCTCCTTTCCAAGGTAGCTGAAGGACACCGATTTCTGATGTAGTTGGCCGTGTTGATCACTTCGGCCCAAAAAGACAATGGTAGTCCAGATTGGAGCAACAGGCACCTTGCTATCTCCACGAGCGTTCGGTTCCTTTGCTCCGAAACACCATTCTGCTCGGGGGTGTGGGTGACTGTCAACCGTCTTCCGATTCCATTTGCCACGAGGAACTGATCGAATTCTCGACTCCTATACTCCGTTCCGTTATCAGACTGAAAAAACTTTACTCCTTCACCGGTGTGATTTTCAACGAACGCTTTGTATTCTCGAAATGCTCCGAAAACTTGATCTTTCGATTTTAACATCCGAACTTCACACCATCGCGAGAAATCATCGATGAAAGTCACGAAATATCTTGTCTTTCCGTTTGACTCTACTCTCATGGGTCCGCATACTGCGAGGGGTTTTTCTTCTTCCTCACCTAATTTATTTTTATTAATTAAGGATACGAATTAGAAAAATTAATGAATACACTTCACTTAGTTTAGAACAATTATTATATTTAACTGGTTTTTTATTTCATATAATATTAAATATATTAACAAATACCGACTCGCGAGACCGAAACCCGAGAAAAATGACACTCAATAGAATTAACCGGCGATTCGGACTTACCGCCTTCTTTGATATACAATTCTTTTGGACTCTCTGAATGTATCGTGGCGACGCACAGTGAAAATAAAAATCTATAATAAGTAATCGAGCTGACTTATGTAAAACAAAAAATTCTCTTTTATCGTGCCGTAACGTAAACGCTCGATGGTCCGCAACGAAATGCCGAAATTTCCGCGAGATTTTTCGCGGATCGGACGTGACGCTCCGACTCTCTTTCGCGCCCCTCTCGTCATCGGCCGCCGCTATCGCCTATTTTCCGGGCGGTCTCTCTCGTTCGGTCGAAAACATCGTCGCTGAAACAAAAATTCGAAAACGCATTTGTCAGTCGCACGCAATTTAATTCTTCGGCGATCGGGAAATCGAAGCTTGCGGCAGCGAACGGTTCGCCCGCTAAGGAGCGCCGAGTCATGTGGCGAATGATCCGTCACAAACTCCCCCCTCCTTAGCCGGGAAGCCATCAGCTTTCCGAATCTCTATCATTCTAAAGAGAATCACAATTCCCCGATCTCGGCTGACAACTCACTAGCTATATTATGATAATATCCCATCACCACATGCTATAACAAACAATTACCTATTTAGGACTCTCGATAACAATCCATACTCCTCGCGATCATAAGAATGGTCTGCTGGGCACACGGGTCCATTTTTGACAGCCGTTCGATCCAACTGACGGTTCGCGAATCCCTTCGTTGGATCAATTCCTGCACGAATTTATGCGCCTCAGGTGTCAGTGCCAATAACATATCAATATGCTTATGGCCTAACACCTTAGGTGCATTTTCCGGCAGCCCTCTCGAAGCAGACCCTTCGGCCGAGGCCTCCAGAATTGTGGAAGAAGGAACCACCTTCTCCGACGTTTTTCTTGATGGTCCCGGCTGAGGCTCCGGTATACGTTGCCGAGATCCGGATCCTGCAGAGATGGACGCGGCAGGAGTTGGTGGACCACTTCGCCTCCATTCCCGGTATGCATCCCGGCATCTCGGACAATCGTACACCTTTACGTTCAGCCGGCCACAATTGAAACACCTTTCTACCCGCGGTTCAGGACACTCGAGTGCTTTGTGGTCCTTCCTCCAACGATTGAAACAGCCTCCAGCAGGAGGATCCACGGTTCGGTCACTGGGGATCGTATTCAGGTTACCAAAAGCGACCCCTCGATGAAACATTAGGTCTCTATCGAACGGTCCCCATACTCGGATAGGTCGCAGCTGTCGCAAACGCTCCCCGGGAACTGGGACGCGGGACCTCCCCAATGACGCAGACTTCGATTACAGATTTTTGACTCTCTGGACGGGTAGGTCCTGAGACTACCTCTTCACTGATTGACGGATCACATTCAAGTGCCGTCTCTTCCTCCAGAATGTCAGGAACTACCTCCGGGACTTCAGGGACCTCTGAACGTGTGTCTAACACACTGACTGTAGACAAAACTCGTCGTCCACGCAGATTCCCACGAGAAAATCCACGTCGATACATTTTTCTATAAATAACACACTGCTCAATCATCTAACCTTCTGATACATCGATGCGTTGGAACGAATCGTTTGAGATCACTCACATGGGCTTTACTAATTCGCTGAGGGCTACCTCCTCGAACCTCATACACGACAGGAGATAGGACTCTAGTAACCTCGTATGGACCGTCATAACGATGTGCTAACTTCGCTGCAAAGTTTTCAGCCGCACACGAAAGGACTCTATTTCGTTTTAAAACTAAGTCACCTACATCATATAATATAGTGCGTCTATCTCTATCGTAATAATGCTTTTGACGCTGTCTAGCTCTATCGATATGTCTCACTACCAAATATTGGATGGCACTTAACCGCTTGACACGATCAATCCAGGTTTCAACATCAACTCTCAATATTGTAGGACTTGGTTCCACTGTCCTTCTCAAACTCTTTACTGGTCTAGAATTCCTCCCAAAATTTTAAAATGCTGGAGATACCGTACTATTAGTACTCTCTTGAACAGCAGTATTTATGGCACTTCTAAACTCCGATAAATGACGATCCCAATCTCGATGATCTTGTTTGACAAACGTAGAAATCATCGTTTTTATGATGCAATTCGTTCTCTCGACGGGATTGGATTGTGGATGATATGGCGGAATTGGTAACCACTGGACTCCATGTTCTTCTAAGACTTGCTTTAGAACATGGTTAGCAAATTCCTTCCCATTGTCAGTCAATAAATAATAGGGGGTTTCCCACCTAAATAGGACTAAATCTTCAAAGGCCTCAGAAATTATTTTTCCTTCGACTCTCCTTAACGGTTCTATTTCTACCCGACGTGTGAAGAGGTCTTGGAAAACCAAAATATATCGATATTGATTCTTGCTTGGCAGTAAAGGTTTTGCCCATTAATCCTACTGGTCCTTGTTGAGAGACTTTGTATCGTTGACATTCGGGACAAGCGCGTATGTAATTCGAAATGTCGTACCTCATACCGGGCCAATAATATTCTAAGGCAACTCGATAAGTTTTCTCTCTTCCATAATGACCAGCTTGTGCTTCGCGATGTGCTCCATCCATTACTTGATCACGAAGTTCTTGATTAAGGACTAACTTCCATTGATCCTCTCCTTCATTAATAGGATTTAACAGTGGGTCTTCCCGACGAAAATACAGCAGATTTCCCTCTATCTTCCAATTTGGAAATCGCCATGGATATTTTTCCACACTCTCGTACTGTCGCTGATACCAACCATCCTGAGTCTCTTCTATTAACAAAATGGTTTCGATATCTCCTCTCAATCGAGATAAAGCATCTGGGACTCGATGAAAAGCACCTTTCCTATGCTTAATTCTATAATCCCAGCCTTGTCATTCTAACGCCCATCTAGCCAGACGTCCTCTTGGGTCTTTTAAATTCTTAAGCCAACGGAGACTGCTATGGTCGGTGGGTCCATCATGTAGGGTGGTCTCCATCTTCCTGCTCCTACGTTAATACTGCACCCAACGCATAATTACTTGCGTCTGTCTGAAGACAAAATGAACGAGAAAAATCAGGTCTTCCTAGGATAGGAGCCTGACACAGGTCTTGCTTTAACGTTTCAAAAGCTTCCTCATGCTCACTGGTCCATTCCCACTCCGCGTCTTTTCTCGTTAATTTCGTTAGGGGAATCCTCTTCTGGGCCAAATCTGGGACAAACCTCGCGTACCATCCAATCATGCCTAGAAATCTTCTTAATTCCGATAGGTTCGTAGGCGGCGGATACGACAGTGCAGGCTCTATTTTTTCTGGATCTGGTCTCAATCCATTCCGGTCCACGAGAAATCCCAAATATCGAGCCTCTGAGCAACAAAACTCACTTTTGTCTCGGTTGAGTTGCAGTCCCGCATCTATAAATTTCTTTAGGACTCTCTCTAAACATTTTAGATGATCATCAAAGCTTTCTGACACAATGATAATGTAATCTAAATAGACAAAAACATGAGGTTCGAACTCTGGCCCAAATAAAGCGTCCATCAATTGTTGGAAGGTAGCAGGCGCGTTGGTTAGTCCGAAAGGCATTCTTCGAAACTGAAATAGTCCTTTTCCAGGGACTGAAAACGCTGTAATTTCCTTACTCTCTTCTGATAACGGTATCTGGAAATATGCCTGACTTAGATCCAACTTCGAAATGTATCTGGCCTTTCTTATTTTATCAAGAATACTATCCAGAATTGGTGCAGGATACGCGTCCTTCTTAGTGACAGAATTCACGGCATGGTAGTCGACACAGAATCGATATCGACCATCTGGCTTCTTAAAGATGACCGGTGCGATAGACCACGCACTTACGGATGGCTCGATGACTCATTCGGATAACATCCGATCTACTTCGTTATGGGCTACCTGGAGGACAGCGGGAGATACTCTCCGGAATCGCTGCTTAATTGGTGCGGCACCCCTGGACATCAATATGATGAAATGTCAAAGTCGTCAATCCTATCATTCTGTCATCAGTAGGAATAACTTGATTCAACAACTGAGTTAACCTCTTGCTGGACTGAAGAAACTTCTGATATCGCTGCACATTCTGCATAGATTTTAGAATTACTGCTGTCTTCAAAGGACTTCCATGGACTCGTGTCAACTTGCCATTTTCGATTAAGAAAATCTACTTTGATTTGGAATAGTTGCAGAAAATCCATTCCTAGGATAGCATCATATTCCAGACAATCGGCTATCCGGACATGTAGACATTTTATTTGGTCATCCACCTCCATACAAATGCAGACCAGACATCCAATTTCTTCCTGATATCCAGTGGCACCTCGAATATAACCATGTCCTAGCTGAATCCATTGTTGAAGACTATCTTTCGTATGCGGACCAAAATAAGACCTACTAGCTCCCGGGTCACAGAGTGCTCTAATCGGACGACCTTCTATCTCTAGTGAAAAATGTAGTCTAGGGTACCTATCCAACCGAACTCCTGCTTCTGGTTCTACTGGCTTAGATGAATGTCTAACTTCTTCATCGCTTGTCCCATTTTCAGAACTTATTGGGACTTCTACATTTCCCGATATTGGATTCCATCTAGTGGTCACGAAATGACGTACCGCCTCCTTCACCAACTCTTCTTGGAGCTCCGGCTCCTGGCATTGGTTATGAAGAGCTCGGTCGTTCGGAATTATCGTCACTGGGTTTTGGGTACCTCTTCGGACCGAGGAAAACCCTGCCACGGCCCGTTCTGACCGTTTCCCTAATCCACAATTTTGGAATGCTGACAATTAGGACATCTGTTCCTCTGGAATCCAACGAGTCCACAACCTAAACAACGTAATGGCTCTAGGCATACTCGGAAGGTATGTCCAGGCTGTTGACAATTGTAACAGACTATCGTATCTCCATTCAACCTACTATTATCCTTAAGTTGTGGGTTAGGAGTATTAACCATTCTCGCTGGTGGACTGGACGTTGGTCGCCATCTGGTCTCTTTTCTCCACGAAGGTCCTGCCACTGATTCGTAAGACCTTGAGAATATTCGGGTATTTCCAACTTGACTCTCGGATCTAGGAACTTGACTAGTTGATACATTTAGACGATTATTACGAGCTGGTGAAGATTTCTTCTGAACTTGAGAGATTCCTGACCGTTTTTGTTCTTCTTGCATAACTGCTACGGCTCTTTGTGGACTTTTGCGTTTCTTCGTCGCCTTTTTCTTTTTATTTCTCTTCGGCGTAGATTCCTCTGACACCGACGATTCTATCGCTACGATTTTAGTTGAATATTTCACTGGCTTTCCCCACTCTCGAACAACATTCGATCCAGTGGCTCTCTTATAGTCCTGGTCCCATTTCTTCTCTTTTTCGTGCTGCTTTCCTAACTTCCTCAGCTCCGAAAAATCAGTAAAAGTTCGGGACCCGATAAATCGTCGATAATCCGGGCGCAAATTTTTATAAGCCATCTGCACTTGTTTACTTTCTCGAAGCGGCTGTTTCAATCGATTTAGAAGCGTTCGGAATTCCGACAAAAATCGGGTAATTGATTCCGTGGGTAATTGTATCCGACGTTGAATTTTGTCTCTCAAATCATCTTCATCGTCGTCTTCTACAAAATTTTCTCGAAAACTTCTCTCGAATCGACGCCAGGTTTGCAATGAAGAACGCTCTACTCTATACCATTGACGAGCAATTCCACTCAATAGAGCTGGAAGACATCTTAAGATTTCTTCATCGGATAAGTTTAGACTTTCCTTACAATCTCGAAGATCTAAGAGAAAATCCTCCCCAGTCATCGAATCTTCTCCAGAGAATTTGATATTCCAATTCCGGACCTTCCTCAATATATCTTCATGTCTCTCGGGTGATCTTCGATTTCTAGATGTACGAACTCCATTTACTCTCCGCACTTCAGCTCGAACTTGGAGAAGTCTTTCTTCCTCTGATAAATTTGAAATCGAATCTTCTTCTATGTTTCTGTTATAATGTCTTCTACCACGTTCTCTTGGTAATTGAGACTGGTGTCGTTGGGGTCTCCCATTAGGTGTATCTGAGTCTAAACTTCCCGATGGGAAAGCGGTCCAGTTTGATGATGACAAATATGTACGATTAGACTCCACACTCCTGTTATTGCCAGAAACTCGTTGATTTAATCCACGAACGACAGGCCTTGTTACGCCTATTCTTGAGCTCTCCCCAGTTGGTGGCATGTACCAACATCCCACAGTAGAGAATCTAGGTCCGATGGCTGTCGGACCCTCGAAAAGTGATAGTCTTGCAGGATAAAACATTCTAGCTTGTGTATTTAAAGTAGACCCTCTTAAAGCAGCTTGACTCCATGTAACACGAGTGGCACTCTCATGATTTGCTATCGTAGTAATACTAACAGTGCTCGTTATGGTTAAAGTTGCAGGGACTGTAGTATTGACCACAGTGACCGTAGGTTGCCACGAAAATCTTCTCTCTTCAGTTCCGATGAATTTTCGTGCATCCGTATCCAGTGAATGAGACATATCGCCTAATGATGTGCGATTTACGCTAACATTTTCATCTCTAATCTGATCCCAATTAACCGGTGCAGTGGGAAATTTTTCTAATATTTTAAATCGCGTTAAACTATCGCGTAAATCCTTAACATTTCCATCCTCATTTAAATTTTCACTAACTAATTCTCGCACAACTCTACTGGCTGAAAGATTAGCTATCTCCTGTTTAATTTTTTGAACGTCTTCCCGAACATCCCACTCTCCCGTGGATGCAGTTTTACTACTATCCGACATCCTAACTATCTATTTTAAGTAATTTACAAAATTAATTTACAATAAAAATTAATAATCGCTAGCAATATGACTTCGAGCGGACCTTCTTACTAGCTAAATTTTACTAAATTATGATTATTCGCTATAATCGTATCGAGTACAGAAGCTCATGTGAGAATCTCAAATATTCTTCCACATTTAAGTAAATCCGATATTAATTAAATCAAACATATAGAATTTACTTCTTTCCGAACTTGCACGCACTACGTAAAATATTAATAAATTTATTTATACTCTAAAATTCAGACATAGAATTCCATCTTTCAAAATCTTAATTAAATTTTCCTATTCATCAACCGAAAATTCAAATATCAAATTAAATATTCATTACCAAAGGACAACACAATAACACATAAGATTCTCTTTCAGATAAACTGACTCTGAAAAGTATTCATAATTACTCTTTATTTATAACTTAACCGTTACAAACGTATGCTTTCCTTGCTTTAATATCAAGTTCACTCAATATTGGACAGTTGCATAAAATAATAATAAAATAAAATAATAAACAAATAAAAACTCAATTAATTTCCAATATTTCACTAATTTAAATTAAATCAACTTCTTATTACAATCTAAAATCGCTCATAAATTCAGTTTAACCGTTCAAAATCTCTCAATCAATAAATTGTAATTCATACAACTTTCCAATAGAATATTCAAATAAAGGTAATAAAATTAAAAAAAAATATATCCTTCAATCATCTTAAAAATCAAAACAATTATCAACATTATTCCAAATTCATCATTTCAACCATTTATTATTTAATTTCATTTAAGTTCAAAGCTTAGTTACAACTGTCATAAATTCGCACAATTATTTTCTATCTTCGTTAAATTTTATTACAACTCATTTTTCATCATTAAAGACTCTCGGAAACATAAATATCCAATAATTCTTAAAATTAAAATATTAACTCAGTCTCAGTCAAGTTAAACTTTCAATCTTCTAGAAAATTTTTAATTTCGTTAGTTATTCTTTGAATTATTATTTCCATTCGAACCGTTAATTTTGAAATTGTAAGAGACTCTTAATATAAATGACAATACAACACAGTTACACAAACACAAACAGGTCTTCAAAATTCAAAATCATCATAACTGTCAACGAAAAAAAAATTCAATTTCTATTTCCGAATTCATTAATTATTTTAACGGATTATTTTCCTGCTCAGTATTCTTTAGTTTTCGTTTTTCACTATTTTTCAAAATTTAGATTTCGTACTAAATTTCATTACTATCACAACTAACTTTTAGCTTTCACTTTCAAAATATTTTACTTGTAAATATTATCAAAAATTTATTCTAAATTTAATTAACTTCAAAACTGAATCTCTCTTGCCATCGACTTTTACTTTCTTAAACACAAATTTCTCTTCCAGCACTATTTTTCCTTACTGCTGTATCAATAAAATTTCTAAACAATTTCTGTCATTACTTCATAAATTAATCATTAAAATTCTCTTTCAAATTTAATTAATCACTTTTCATTCTATTATTACTATAATTTTGAAAATGAACTTTCTTTCTCGCAAACAATTTTTTTAAATTTACATGACAAAATAAATTTACCTGTTTTTAATTTTTTTAAATAAATTTCCTTCAAAATTAATTTTCGTGACACGTCCTACCTTATTTAAAATCGTTCCGTTACGACCTTCCTTGTTTTGAACGAACACAACACAACACCATGCCGTCCGTTGCGAAGTCGGTACTCGAAATATATGTTTTTTTTTTTTAAACTAAATAATTTCCATTTAATTATTTTTTCATTCGGCCCTTTAGTTGGGACGCCGATTTTGCGAGGGGTTTTTCTTCTTCCTCACTTAATTTATTTTTATTAATAAAGGATACGAATTAAAAAAATTAATGAATACACTTCACTTAGTTTAGAACAATTATTATATTTAACTGGTTTTTCATTTCATATAATATTATATATATTAACAAATACCGACTCGCGAGACCGAAACCGGAGAAAAATGACACTCAATAGAATTAACCGGCGATTCGGACTTACCGCCTGCTTTGATATACAATTTTTTTGGACTCTCTGAATGTATCGTGGCGACGCACAGTGAAAATAAAAATCTATAATAAGTAAGCTGACTTATGTAAAACAAAAAATTCTCTTTTATCGTCCCGTAATGTAAACGCTCGATGGTCCGCAACGAAATGCCGAAATTTCCGCGAGACTTTTCGCGGATCGGACGTGACGCTCCGACTCTCTTTCGCGCCCCTCTCGTCATCGGCCGCCGCTATCGCCTATGTTCCGGGCGGTCTCTCTCGTTCGGTCGAAAACATTGTCGCTGAAACAAAAATTCGAAAACGCATTTGTCAGTCGCACGCAATTTAATTCTTCGGCGATCGGGAAATCGAAGCTTGCGGCAGCGAACGGTTCGCCCGCTAAGGAGCGCCGAGTCATGTAGCGCATGATCCGTCACAATACATCGGTATGTTCGATTTCAAGAAGTTTCGTACTTCTCGTGGAATTTTTGGGAAACGGAGCACGTTAAATTTTTGCGCGCACGCATATGTCACAAGTCAGATGCTCATTTGATTTTTCTAGATGCATCCCGAGCACGTCACCATTTCTACCGCCATCACGAAGGTCTTTAAAATTAAGGTGACCCATTTTACGATGCCAAATCATTGTTTACATTCTTGCTGCCCTTCGCGCAAAAAGTAAAGTCCCTTCTCTCGATCCGCTACGAGTTCCGTATTTCCCTCTTTGTCGAGAATCCAGGCCGAAGTTTTGTCAAAAAGCACCCTATATCCTATGTTGGTAATTTTACCTACTGAAAGCAGGTTAGTCCGCAAATCGGGGACATGTAGCGCGTCATGCAAACTGATATTTTTCACCCGTCCCTGACACTCGGCGGAAACGGTCGCGAGTCCTTTCGCTGTAATTGCCGTTGATGCATTACTAGCTAAATTTAGCGTGACGTCTTCGGTTTTCACAAGTGTCGCGAAATCTCGTTCGTCCTTGCACATATGCGACGTGCAACCGCTGTCCAGGCACCAATTTTCGCCGAACGCCGCGCGCTTCGCAACGAGCGCCTCGTGTTGAGTCGACACACTTGTCGCCGCGAACGAACTCAAATTGTCCGCCTTATTAGCACGATATGTCAATTTTACCGGATCATTCACGCAATCGGCTGCCTTGTGTCCGTCCTGGCGACATCTAAAACACCTTGTTTTCGATTTAGCTTTCCGCGCATCTCGAGTTCCGCCGCCGTCGCTGTTCCCGACGTTGCTGTAACTCGCGCCGCTCGCGCTACTATTGTTGCCATAGCCGCCGACGCCGCCGGTGTTGTCATGTCTGTGTCGGTTTTCCGAACCTCGGCCGCGCCCGTAGCGCTTGCGAACAAACATGGCGTCTTGTAAAGAGCTGCGCGGGTCGTTTTTCCGCGCGTCGCTTTCTTCCACAATTTTAACGCGCAAAACCTCGGGCTTCGGCAACTCGTCATTCGACTCGATCATGCATCGGAAATTTTCATAAGATGACGGTAAACTATACAAAAGCATTATGGAGAGTAAATCGGCGTTTATCGCGATGTCCATGTCGCCTAATTTGTCGAGCGTATCGAAAAATTCATCCAAATGCGCGCGACCGTCACTACCGCTTTCCATTCGATGAAGCGTTAACTTTTTCAAAAGCGTGGCCTTGCGCGCGGGGCCTTTCGATTGATATATCGACTGCAACGTTTGCCATACCTGGTTCGACGTTACACAACCTTTTATATGCTTGAGCTCCCATGGGTCGATCGCCAGGATTAATTTCGACTTCGCCTTTCGATCCTCGATCTCCCACCGTCTCACAGCTTCCTTAGATGCTTCGTTGTCCTCCGCGAGTTCTGGTTTCCTCGTTTCCCCGGTGACGTATCCCCAGGTGTCGTTCTTCACCATCTGGATATTCCAGGTGTCATAATTTTCCTTTTGCAGGTAGTCGATTCTCACGATCGAGTTAACGCCTTTTTCACTTTGGTGCACAAAAAACTTTCGCGAAACGCGACGGAAGGAAACCCGTTCTCTCGCTGTGTACTCTGCTTGCACTTTCCCGTTAAACTGGGCCCATAACCTTTTAACGCGGTCCTTGTGGATGGCAAAAATTAATACACAGTGGATCCAGTATCATATGCAATATATTTGTGTTACAATAGGGAGTTTACATAAAACGACGTGCATAGCATGGCGTCTCGGACGCGACTGAAGACCGCGTAAAACACAAGACGACAATTCTAACAGGTTTCAAGTTATATACATTTTTTCTGGTAAACCCTATTATCTCTTGTTTTGTGGGATTATCTTTACTTACCTATACTCAGGTAACCTCGTAGTCTAGAATCTGAATCTGAAATGAAAACGATGTGTGTACCTAGAAGTCTATCAGAGGAAAACATAGTGGAAGATGGTGTACGTCGGAACACTTTTTTGTTTTGTATTATATAAGAAAATATAGTAAAAGAACTCGCATATTATAAAGTATCATTTGAAACTTCATTTCATTATGTAACTTTTTCCGCAGATAATAAATTTTTTAACGGCATTGTATAATATTGGAATATCAAATTGACAAATTAACTTTTTTTTTAGCGGCAAACCTAATAGCCGGGGTAAATCGGAATATACCTAGGGGAGTAATTTGATTTTTTCAAGCGGGAGGGGAGATGCTGCTTATCCTCTCAGCCATAAAGAAAAATCTTATACTTCCCTCGGGAAGTAAAAAAGAATGCTTTAGACTGCATGTAGTTCACCCTGAGTAATGTATATTTTTTCCTGTATTTTTCATTACATTTTTCAACATTAATGAAGTAATTTCGATAAATTGAGGTCAAAGTAACAGATGGATGTAATTAATAGCAGCGGAATTTAATTTTATTGAACATGTCTATAAACAAAGTAACATAGGAACCGTGTAACACACAGGCCACATAGTTTGATTACTGAAGCCGTGAGTATCTGATTTAAAATTAAACGAATTACTAAATTAATGTTACCCCACATAACTTCTTGAGCCTTTTGTTACGATTTCTTGACATTTATACGAAAAGGCGAGTACGTAATGAGAGATTCTTAAAGAGCACATTTCAAACTATAATAAATATTGCTGTCTCACAAAGCGCCCATTTTTTATTTTTACATTAGAAGAACGAAAAAGAGAAGAGAAGTAACCAAAATCTCTGATAGAGGTACTGAAATTAATATACTGAAAACATATTATTATCGCTGTTATAAAATGTAGGGATGCCATGTGCCTCTGTGCTAAACAGTTGTTAAGAAGTAACATTAAAATTATGATTATCACATTAAAATGTTGCAGAGTTTATTTTTACTTATATAAAAGTTTCGGTTTGCCCCGTGTTCCGCTTTACTCCATCTTTCTCTATAGTTTAAAGATAGCTAAGAGTATCTATCTAATGATATATTGAAGATAGATAAAGAGAGATAAATAAATGGGAAATATAGAAACAAGGTAACCGCCTCTTTAGTGTAATTTTAGCTTCATTTATTATAATTATCTTTGCAATTCAGCGCAAATAATAATTTTTATTATATTTTACTAGTACATAATAAAAACTTTACATATCGGAGAATAACTTTCCCTTAAACTATTAAAATATAAATTATTAACAAAACATCTTAATATTAGTAGACCGGTTATATTCCTGCATTTTTACACTTGGTTAACCGCACTAAGCGCATTATGACTTTTGGATGAGGTAGCTTTCAATCGTCTTGCGTGAAAAAATACTCACAAAAGTAACGATGTCAGGAACACTACTTGAAGTAATTTTTAGTCGTTTTTATGAATAATTTTAAATGAAAACATTTATAAAATCTTTGTTTGAACATTTTTAAAATTAACTTATAATTTTTTATTTTGTCATCATTTCATATTGACACAGTACTTAAAATTTTTAAAAAGAATTTTCGAGATTTAACTTGAAACGAAAACATTTATAAAATCTTTGAACATTTTTTATAGCAACTTAAAATGATTTTGTCATGATTTCATATTGCTACAATACTTAAATATTTAGAAAGAATTTTCGAGATTTGTATCAATATTTATAGCTTTAATCACGAATTACCATATGTCACTTGGACAATATTTTTCTAAACTCGGAGATTTAGAGTACGCAATTGTACATTCTTGTGTGCTTGGTACTTGCCTATCAGGAATATTTTGTTCGATTATTTTGTATATTGTTGAGAGTATTTTATCTTTCGTTTTTCCGCCTGACGAGAGGGAAATATTCGACAAACTTTTGTTGGATTTTTTTTCAGTATGAAGCCCCGAGCAGACCTGAGGAACTGTTCTGCCTATCAGGGATGGCGTTGTCCGGATCAAAGTTTTCATTTTTTCTGCACTTTGTATTTCACCGGAAGCCTTTAAAAGCCTTCCGAATGCATTCATTAATGCCTTTTTGGCTTCTTCAGTCCATGTAGTTTTTTTGTTAACCGGAGTCGAGCCTACAAAAATAAATAGATTATTAGAAATGGGAGTATTTCTATTATCAACTACGCAAATTTATACATGAAGATTGTAACCCAGATAGCAACGCGAGTCTCATATCACCCTCATAAGTGAAAGTAAATCGAATTTTGATTCTTCATGAGTATCCTGTTTATGTCCTTCAATTCCATGACAATCGTCACACACATGCGAGTCTTGCTTTACTGAAGAATTTGCGCATGCGCGAAACACTAACGTCTCGTCATACAGGCGTTCCACCCGACGCCGATTGGTTGCAAACCGACACTATTAGCCAATCATTAAAAATGTCCCGAAAGACTCGAAGACATTTTACGCATGCGCAATAGGGTGGTTAAAAAAACCACATATTTTTTTCTAAAGTTTTACCCCCGAAATATCTTCCAAATAGCGAAAAAATGCACCCAGAATTTTTACAGATTTTTAAGAAAAAATTTAGAGGTCGCTCTCTCTCCTTTTGTGCAAAAATCAATAAAACTATAAATTTTTTTACGTTATCAACTATAAACTTCATCAGTGTTATGAACAACAAAAGTCACATTTTTTATGGCATAAAAAATAATGTTCTAAACATGATACGGCAATAAAGTATTCACAAAAATAAGTTCAAAAATATTTGCAACCCTTCAGATGATACACATGTTCGATATCGAAAAAGATATAACGTTTTAGATGTATTTTTGCCTCCTGATTACGAATATAATGTCAGCCATTGGCGATCGGCCATATCATGGCCGCCATTTTGAAAAAACAGCAAAAAATTAACATTATTCTGATTTTTGGGCATTATTTTTGTAGTACAAGAAAGCACAACGTGGTTTCGATATACTTTTGCCTCCTGATTACGAATACGACGTCAGACATTGGCGTGCGGCTACATCATCGCCGCCAATTTGAAAAAACAGCAAAAAATTAACATTATTCTGATTTTTGTGGACTATTTTTGTAATACAAGAAAGCACAACGTGGTTTTGATATAATTTTGCCTCCTGATTACGAATACGACGTCAGACAATGGCGTGTGGCTATATCATCGCCGGAAATTTGAAAAAACAGCAAAAAATTAACATTATTCTGATTTTTGGGCATTATTTTTGTAATACATGAAAGCACAACGTGGTTTCGATATACTTTTGCCTCCTGATTACGAATACGACGTCAGACATTGGCGTGCGGCTATATCATCGCCGCCATTTTGAAAAACAAAATTTCATGCACTATCCGCGCCACTCGTTTCGCCGGCTGGTTAAGACAAGAGTGAGTGAAAACTCAAAAAACGCTCAAAAGAAATATTCGAAATTAAAGTGGTAAAATATTGTTAGCACGCTTCGCATCCTCGTGCGGGGGAGGGGGGGGGGATTACCTCACCTTAAAAAATAACGGTATAATGTTTTTAGAGGCAGTTGTACAGAATAAGTCTATGCGGTATAGACCAAGCTTTTCGAATAAGAGTTCGTGAGTGAAAGATTTAAGTTCCTTCTCAACCGTATTTGCAAGTTAATAGTAAAATACGTTTCCATCATAAGTATTTCTACAGCCAACGAGAAGGTTGAAAATAATGGGATCGATGTTAACAATCACCAGCTAATCCATTAACCCATGAGAAGATTAAACGACAAAGCTTCAGCAGTGTGGTGTGCTGGACATTCTATAACCGATTTTGACGGTAGTTTTATGACTCATTTTAATATAAGCAGGAATTGCATGTGAAACGCTTACAATCCTATGCTAGAGAAATAAGTAGTTAACTATATTTCAATTTAGTCATTGGCGTAAAAATTGAAAGCAACAGCATTATCGTATGTTGAAGTTGTCCATAGATGAACTACTCAGGAAACATGAGATGAGAACGAGAACTTATGAGAAAAATTTCCGGCAACATCCCACGCATCATGTAACGGCAAGCGGTACTCCTTTAAAGTTCACGTAAATTTAATGCATGTTCATTCGACGTACTTTACGATTCCGTCCTTTTCACAGTGACATTGGCGGATTCAATTTCAGCTAGAACGATTAGTATTAGTTTAATAGATCGTGAGATACTAATAATTCATTGAATGGACCAAAGATTCTAATCGAATATTGTTCTCCTTCATCGGATTTTAGGACATAGAGAAAAAAAATGCTGTTTGCCATGAGTGCGATGACGATCGACAACTTTGCAGGCATATTTCGATTCTCGAATCTTGAGTAGATCGATTTAGTGATATGGCGGAACGGTTTTAGCTGATGTACCTCCAGTCACCCTGAGGTAGCCGGCCCTCGCCGGCGATCATTGTTAACCCCGCTTTTTTCGTTTACGTCAGCGACGTCGCTGCAGAAATCGAGTCAATCTTTTCCCCACCGGAACAGGATCTTGCTGTGTATAAAAATGGCAGACCTGCTAGGGACCCCGATCATTCAAGAGGCACTCTCGGTGGCCCAACTCGAGTTGGGCGGAAATCTGCCATTCAACCCGGTGGTTCATGACCTGGACAGGACTGCACCTTAGGCTTACGTATTCTGATTTAATGGTGCTTCTACAATGGGATATGTTCGACGAAAGACGAACGACAGATGACGTCACGAACGCTCTAGTACCAACTGCCGCTACAACAGGTAAAGTCTAGCCTCTTTATGCTCCCAGAGATTTTGAAGAGGTTAAACGAAGTTGTGCGAAGTCATGGTGTGAAATTGGCGTTCGATTTTGTATTCTTTCAAATTTTAACCTCTTCTTGTCAAAATCTCCGAGACATTGAGAGGCTAGACTTTACCTGCCATTATGGCAGTTGGTACTAGCCTGTTCGTGACGTCATCGGTCGTCCGCCTTTCGTCGAGCGGAACTCTTGTAGAAGCACCATCAAATTATGAGAGTGAAAAGTCCCTCAGGAGGTTCTTGGTAAATAGAATGCACATGCTGCTACCGCCGTCACTGGTTTTGGTTATTTGGGTCATTTTCAAAATTTAGAAAATCGTGAAAAGAGAAAAGTGGCATTCATAATTTGTGTTATTCATAATTTACCTGTGATCTTTAAAATGGCTTAATGGCTTACGGTCGCTAAAGTTGAGAAATATTTCAATTCCTGCAAGGGTATACCGTTGAAACGAGTGGAGGCCTTCTCATATAGGTACCATGTGAACAGGTTGCTGTATATCGCAAATATATCGAGAAACAAGAAGGCTACCAAGCAAAATCAAAGCAATGGAATGATCTTGAGAGAAGACAGCACTTTGCACGCCCGTTAAGGTTCCAGTTACCAATAGTAGAAGTTATCTTAACGGGCGATGCCTGCGAAATGCACGCCACCCATGTTAATGACGCATTGGAATGTGGATTATGCATTGTGTTGCACCGCAAGATGTGCGCAAGATTCGTTTACCTCTTCTTCGGGGTATGCGGATACTACCGCCGCGCCGGTTTAGTGTAAGGCACGCTGATTACTTAAATCCTTTTCGTGATCTGCTAAGTTCTGGGAAGCCGTGGATGTGAACCGAGAACGATTCTGAAGCTTTCGAGCAACTTAAATATAACTTTCTTAGTACCGTTACCTTAACCAATTGTAACCCAGATGCACCATTCTTTTTGCAGACGGATGCAAGTGACACGAGAGCAAGCGGCATACGGTAACAGGTCGACAGCAGTAACGAGCTTGAATCATCTACTTGGCTAGTCGATTGCTCACGAGTTTTGAAGCCAATTATGCAACGACAGAGAAGGAGCTATTGGCATTCATATATCCCATCCTGAAGTTTCAAATGTATTTACGATGTCTTTATGGGGTGCTTGTTTTGAGATTTATACTGACCACAAAGCTCTAACGTTTCTATTATCTACTCCCTACATGGATGCGCGATTGACGCGATGGATCTTGTTTCTCTAGTCCTACTAAAACAATATGGAACATTGCAGAGAGGTTGATAATCTGGTCACGGATTTCTTCAGACAAAATTTATCTTCTAAACCGAAACGAACCGCTGGGAACCTCGAGATCATGGACGATATACATCGGCCCGGGGGAGGATTCAAATGCTTATTTGGAATTACGCGTTGAGAATGGCGTTTTCTTTTGTAAAAATGTAAAGGGGATAACTGGAAAATATTTCTTCCCCGAAAGTTAGCCTCCAAAATCATTCGATCTACTAATGTCAAGCGCCACACGGGGGCGTATTCGCTTCGTTTTATCCCGACATATTTGCTGGCATGAAAAGTATCACTTTTCGAGCTGCCATCTGTGTCAAAGGGTGAAACCTATGAAGCAGAGTATATCTTTTGCAGTATCATATCAAAGCATCCGAGGACATCTTGTCGGTCGATTTTTATGACCCGATATCGATATCGACCGGTGGTGCTTAGTATGTTTTTATCCTTTAAGATCTATTTACTAAATTAATTACTTTATATCCTATTATTATGAATTTGTTTATCTAAATGAGACCGGTATTTTAACGATGTGGGAAAGCCAAAAAGACTGCTTTATGATAGTAGTACGCAATTTACGTCTGCGCGTGGAGTAAAGAGCTAGAAACAGAGGGTATTCAGGTAACGTTCTTCTTTATTGGTTATCCCCAATCTAACAGAGTTGAAAGGTCAATGAGGGAGATAGGATGACTATTCCGGTCATTTCGTAGGTCCAAGACTGCTTAAGAGTATTCAAGACTACTTGTAACTGTGCATAGCAGTATCAAATGCATTCCTTGTCCGTTGCATTATAGTCTAACAGTTAGGGAACGTTTAGAGGAAGTTTTCCAGTTATTAAGGTCGATCCCCAATCGTCGGAAATCAGGGGTTATTTTGTCCGGAAAAACTTACATAAAGCAGTTGGGAGGCGGAGAAAGGCTCAAAAGACAATTAGTCGGGTATCATTGGGCCCTGGTGATTGTAACGCGACATTCGTTGTAAATAAAGAGAGAAATACTCAAAACTGTTACATGATCTCGTTTTGTTCAGGGTTCCGAGCTGTGTTATGCCCCTCGGGTGGTGACCGTTTTCGTCCTTATTTTTTTATAAGAAAATCGGGCAATAAGTGTGTCGATGGCAATTTGTGAAATCACGCCGGTTGATAAGGAGAGTGCGATAGTGACGCGACATATAATTGTGGAGTTTTGTTCAAATAATGTTTGCAAATAAAGACAAGAGCTTACTGATTATTAGTGTCTAGAAAAGGTTCTTGTGTTTACAATTTATGAGTAATAGTTCAAAATGTGTACTCTATTTGATGGCAGAATAAACCCTATATGTAATAACACAAATTGATGGCAGCACAACATGTAGTACTATTATTTTATTCAAAGAGTATAGTAAAATCTTGTTTTATAAACTTTTACTATATATTGTGAACAAATCCAGATATTTTCTCTACGATATCTGTTAATAATACATTGTAAAATTTTGATTCATAACAAGATGAATTACAAATATAATAAAGAACATTATATTACTGAGTCAAGATTTTAACTATACCGCTTCTGGTAGTCGAGATTGTAATAGGCCTTTCAATTTTATGATGAATTTCTACAGAATGATTAATTTGTATTTTGGCGTTAAAAGAAGGAAATAACTAAAAAACTTACCTCTCTTTTCGACTGAATTACTTATGGTTGCATTCATAGTAACATTGTGTTGGAACTCGACATCACATTCATCAGTTCCCTCAATAATTTCACTTCGATTACTTTCGTCGTTCGTTCCAAGAGCTTTCTCTACAAGTTGGGACACTTCCAATATATCCTTAGCTGAAACGCCTTGTCTATCTATATATGTTTAGATGTATGTTTTTGTGATGTCCAAGAAACTGAGAAACATCCTAAATTTTTCTTTCTCATAAATTCAAAGCGATGTGGCAACATGTTTACGTAATAGTGTCCCACGAAGGGTTTGTGGTAAATCTGCTGCATATTCATTAGCAAACTTCCTAAGTAAGTTGCAGGCACTTAGGTACCGTTTTTTATTTTTATTCGGTGATGGGAGCCCGAATATATACTTGTTATTTACACCAGTGGTACTTCTTAGATTTAGCAGAAATATTATGCCTTTTACCATTTCCGTAGTAAGTAGTATAGGCACTGTGCGATTAAGTTTTCCTCTTAATACGATCCGACTGTATATCTTTGCGAGAAGCGATTAAGTCGGCGTGATAGTCGTGCGGGCTAAGGCATCAGTCTTAGTCCGCCCGAACTGAACGTCGCGAAGGTCCCGAGTTCGAATCCCCGTCCGTGCAATTTTCTCTGCTTATGTCCAGTGTGGAATAACCGGGGAACCTTGCTGGGCGAAGGTACGAATTTGGGACCGCAGCCGACCCCTGTCGGCAGTTATCGGTACCTTCAGCGTCTTACCGCGATCGGTACGTCGTTGGTCTTATATCGGATAAAGATGGGATAAGCCCGCGTCGTACTCGCTATGGCACAGACAGCCGAATCTGCTAGTGGTACCGATATTATGGTAGGGGGACTGGCTCTGGATGGGTGTTGTGTTGTGTATCTAGTTCTGTCATGTACCGTCTTTGTCCTCTACCTCTCCACCCGAGAGCCGACCCGCAAACAGACTATAATTGTCATTAACGCGGGGAAAAATTATCAGTCCTTTGTCCTTTTTCTTGTCCTTGTCATGCCCTATACAAATGGGAACATAAGCGACTAAAACACATAGACATTAAATATAGCGGACTTACTCACAAAGCCATTGGGTGAAACAAAATTTAAAAGTATGCAACTGGGGATGGTAGATTATAACTATTTTTGGGATGAAATCGAGTTGCGGCGGAGTGTTGAGAATAACAACTCTATTTCTATTAGGTATAGTTTTTCTTTTGTTGTGGGAATATTGTGGTACACATATAGCGGTGCCCTCCATTCTCATTTAACTTTAGTTAGTTCTTATAAGACCACTGTACGATTCGGTTCAACACGTCTTTTTCTTTATACACTATTTCAATAAACCATTTCGTTGATTTCACCTCGTGCCTTTATTTTTCTCTCCATAATTTAACAAAAATGTTATAACATAACCTCTTAATCCGATAACGCCCAAGACGGCATAAAGTGTTGATGTTTTTTATCTCATTCAATTTCATACAAAACGGCAATATATTTTTCTATGCATCCATACCCTACTATTTTCAGGTGTGCTCTTTCCGAATCTGCAATCCATTTTCGAATATATTCAGCCATTTTTCCAAAATGGCTGCATGAACGCAAAAAAACGTGAAAAAATCTACTTTTTCGAAATAAATTCTGAATTTTTTATATGAAGACTTTATTCAATCGGGACGTACATTTGGATCGGTTGGCATAATGACCTATACTAAAAGATTAATATAGTCGCGATTGAAAAATCAAAATGGCGGCTCCAAAATGGCGTCATTTTCACGGGTTCTGGGTGGGTATTGTGTTGTGTATCTGCCTAGTTCTGTCATGTACCGTTCTGCCTTTGTTCTGTACCTCTCCACTCGAGAGCCGACCCGCAAATAGACTAATAATTGTCATTAACGCGGGGGAAAATTAGCTGTCCTTTTTTTTGTATATCTTTGCAATATTTTTTGCCTCTGGTCCTAATTTATGGAAATTTGGATCTGCTGTCTCGTCTATTTTGTCTAATGTGTCAAAATTAACAACTAATAATCGTTCTATCTCGTCAACTCGCCTCCTATTTAGTATTGGGATGGATGTTACATGAGCTGTAACAAAATATTTTTAATATTTTGAAAAACTGTAAGATTCATTGAGAGCTTCGTACGCTAGCGACCACGTTTCTGTCAAATAAATGTACAATTTTTTTATATCTGAAGTAGACGGTAAGGTGACTTGCTTATGATGTTGCAGTTCGTTTTGCGATTCGACAACCATCTTATTAACAAGTTTGCGGAATTCTACATTAAATGAATATAAAAACTCCTCGGAGAGTGCCTTTTTTATTGGGTCCTTTTTTTCAATGCATTCGCAGATGTATACATTGGCGATTTCCTTTGTCGACTAACAACATGCGCTCGCTGTGGCTAGGGTTTTGTAGAGGTCAGTTTCTTCATGAAATGTCGTACTTTATTTACCGGTTTATAAATGTAGAAAGAATGGATGAGTCGAGAAAACTCGCAAAATCAGTAATGCACGGTTCAATTTCCTTTGGTATTTATGTTGCCTTTACTTGAAAGTTTCTATGTTTGAATAAATAATGATTAATTCGTCAAACATAATAAATTGGGATACCTTATCGTTTTCTTTCAATAAATGAATGACTCTCTTGGTTAGTTTAGTGGCGCGTTCATGATAATTTTCAATTACTTGGCGACTTAGTTTAGTTTTCAATTACTCACTCACACATTTTGGCTCCGATGTTACCCTCGGTCTATGAACTGGGAAGAAATGGTCATTCCCCTCCCTTGTTTGAAACTTACGGCACATCGAAAACCATAGAATATTCTTTCACGCGATACTGCAGAAAGCCATTGGCTTATCTTTTGTCCTTGGGACTGTTTTGAACAAGAACAACATTTTGACTTCTTTTTCATCTTTGTGGACATTTTGTAGGTGTCGGGCTAATTTTGCGATTTTCTTGCTGCAGAACTTGCAAGTGTATTTCTTTGTACCTGCATCGGAAGGATCTACAGTAATGCTAGCGGTATTTTCTACCAAGTTCCCTACGCCCCGTTCGTACACAGGTATATTAAAAGTTTGGAAAGCTAAAAAGAATATATTTTTTAAATAATAAATTATACAATTCCTGTTGTGGAAAAATGATCATGATCATTTGAAGTTCTTTAAACTATAATAAGGTAAATAAAGGCCCCGCGAAAAAAGTCATATCAAATAAAATCTGATAAAATCTGTTTCGGATCAAACTATATATCGATTAATCTTACGAGATATAGTATCAGATCTTATTTGACCATGATTATGGCCACATTTACTTGGATCTTGACTCGATAAGATATAATTTGAACTCGTGATATCTGACAAACACATATTGTGAGATTTGCGTATATTTCGTTCTCGCAGTAGAACGTCCACAAATAAACAATTTGTGCTGTATCTCGGTAGATGTGAAGTGATCTAACAGTACATAAAAATAAAATTTTAATAATTCTTGTTTATCACGAAACCAGTATAGTACGCGAAATAGTAGTTTTCGTTATAACTGATGACAAATTTTATCACGAATGCGAGAATTTCTATTGAAGCCAAAATTGAGGTTCGTAAACTATCTGAAGGAGGTCCTAAGCGTTCGTAAGCTGGTCGTAAATTGCAGATAAGGTGGTTGTAAAGGCTCTCGCACATAAAACAAAGTATACAATATGATGTTTCACAGACAGGTAGTTCGGGCCGTTCGGACGCTAATACAACGATGTCAACCGAATATTTACTTAGTGCGAGGTTCAAAACTGCCTGTCTGCGAGATGCTATATTAATTATTGAATTTTGTCACGCTATGCACCAAAACAAGTATTTCAAATGGAAATTTGGTAATTAGACTACTTTCAACAAATATTCAATATAATCTATAAAAATTGTAAATGTTATGTTTGATACCCTGAAACGAAGTTTTTAAAACCCGCGCCTGACGTGACGGCACACCGGAACGTCCGATACTCGTGGAACCACGGCGCGCGCCAATGTTTCGATATAGACGGCGCCGTAGTAGCTTTCATCGCGGCGTGCGCATATATCGCTTTGCGCACAATCGTAGCGGTAGACGGAGCGGCGCATGCGGCTATAAATGCAGACGCGCACTAGTAATTGAGCAGTTCTTCTCTGCTGGTGACTAGTGAGCATCCCTACCTTTTCTGGAGACTCGGTGATGCGCGTAGTCTTCCATCCGATCCTGGTGAGTGCATGCTAACGCGCGGTATATTCATCTCCTATTCTGATGTGCAGTGACGCGCTGAGCATTGGATCCGCTCCCGATCTATCCGAAACCCGTACGTAGTGGAGACATGGGGACACGTACTGTTCTCTCCCCCACTCCGGCTGTACGAGCACGCGCGATCCTTTCGTTATCGACCGCATCGCATTTTATTTTACCATGAGAATTTCTCATAAGCGATTAAACGCGCGGTATATAAATGACCTCGCGGTATCTCAATACGCACATTACTCACGCTCTTATGTATAATTAGGGCCTTCTTGAATATATATATATATATAAACACGTAATGTGGTCATTTCGCGGACCCGATTTTTTTATATATAACTCGTCTATGTATCGGTCATTTTGCGGACTTCGGGAAAAATTAAATTTGGTCTATTTGGATCTTATCAAGCTTAACTAGGCTGCGTGCGCTGGGGGGCTCTGCCCCCCAGACCCCCCGCTAAAAGCTATCCTAACCCAACCCTACCAAACCTCGCCTAGACCTAGTTGTGCCTAAAGTTTGGTGCGAAATTATGTTCCCGATAGCAAAAACATAGGGTCCGCATAATGCCCATCATGTATAAAAAAAAAGTCCTCGAAATGACCAGAAAAATACTTTCTTTTCGCGGACGGTCCGCGAAATGACAAAAAGTCCGCAAAATTACCGATCTGTTTAAAAAAAAGTCCGCAAAATTACCACAAAACATATATATATATATATATATATATATATATATATATATTTATTTACCTAATTATCGTCTTATTGTTTACTACTACCCTTCAATCTCTTGTTGTCTAAACATGCAATAAGTGGAATCTGCTCGTACCGAATTCTGGCGCACCGACTGAGTCAAGGCACGAGCAGTCCCCGGACAAACCCTCTTTTACAGCATGTTATCATCATTGCAGTATCATACAATTTTACTACGTTTTTTGTTTATTTTTTAGATCTCTTCCAAGTATGCCAGCTTATACAGCAATTTTTTTCAGTTAAGAAATTTCTCTTCTTTAAAATGGATGTAATTTTTTACTCCGTCCGGTTATCAAACAATTTTTACTGCAAAGTTATAGCCAAAGACCTAATATTTTGAGTAACCTGTTGACTTTAATATCATTTCCATCAGTTTCAAAGCAAAGCCCCAAAAATGGAACCCGTTCTAACTTTGGCTGAATTCCCTTAATAAATTTCTTTCAAAAAGACTTCCACTATTTTATTAAGTAAAGCCTACACAATCATAAAAGAATTGGAGAGCAGGCGTTTAAGTACTTTCTGTTTATAAATAATAATAGGTCCGTAACTGCACTGTTATTGATTATTGTACCTCACAGTATTGTTTCGATTGCCAACGCTAAGGCTCCACAGTTTTCGAAGTCTATGTCATGTATGGGGCATTCCACGCAAAGCGTACCCCTGTAAGACAAATATTTTTTTAATTTGCTTTTGCACTTATTTCATGTAGGTTCTACACAAATACAGTACTTTCAAACCTCAGTGTAACAAAAAAAAAACATTAGATTTGAAATCTATGTACTTTTTTGTGATTACGTATTTCGAAATAGTTATATCATACGTTATTTGTTCTGGCGAAAAATTAGGAATTAAAAATGTTTCTATATATGGATTTTATAAATGTTTGTTTGCAGAAAAATATTGACATAAGAGTAACAAAATCTATTTTTCGAAGGTGAAGGTATTTTGGGGGGGGGGGGGGATATAGCGCAAAAACTTTGAGTACACGTAGGGACGTTCCTGAGAGTATACTCGGGTGAAAATACTTCGAAATTATTGTTACAAATATCTAGCTCTGAACATATTACAGATATATACAAAACTGACTTCACATGATCATTCATTCTATGAATAAAATTCATTGTAATTATTATATCTAAACAAAAGTATTACCATGACTCGATCCAGATTTATCGGCGGATGCCTCGTATATAGGTTCTTGCTCATGGCCAACTTGATTCTGGTTAACATCGTTATTGGCATATTAATTGCAATATTCGGTAATGTTTTTATTATTGTTATTATTACTTATGATACGGGAAGAAAGCTTATAAGAGCTTATTTGCTGCTTCTAAGCAAATTGGTGAAAAAAGAATCGCACGCTGATAAAAATACTATCGTATAATATAACAAAATATAATTTAACAAAACGCAGATAAAATCTAAGAAAGTGTAAATATATTCTAACAAATGAAAATAATATAGCCCGCAAAATTAATGACTACATCTTATAGCGATATTAATTTATCCTTCGAATAGAGTCTAGACGATTCTTGACATTGGTGGATGGGGCGTCGATCACATCATGAGGCAGAAAATTCCATACATTCACTACACGATTTCCAAGAAAGTGCTTAAAGGGGTTTTCCTGAAGGTGCTCGATTCCAATTTCAATCTATGATTTGGGAATGTAAAGAGTGGCAAGGTATCAATCTTGTAGTAACCGTGTAGTAATTTGTACGTTATAATGAGATCCTCTCTAGTTCTCCTTTCTCCTAATGTAATAAGATGTAGCTTCTTCAAGCGAATTTCATATGGTATATGTTTGGAGATCTTAGCTGCTCTTCGTTGTACCTTTTCCAGCAAAGCAATGTCAGTAGCACAGTACGGTCCAGACCACGTTTGCGTATTCCAGGATTGGGCGGATAGACGTCTTAATAAGTTTTTCCGCCATTTTGTTATTTATATACTTAAAGAATTTTCGTATCCTGTAGAGTAATGAGTGAGCCTTTTTTACCAACAGATAATTAACATGCATGCTCCATTTTAATTTTGAGGATACCATAATCCACAAGTCGCTTTGTTCAGTAACCACACTAAGAGGTGTACGACTCAATGTGTAGGTTGTCATAGGATTTTTGTTCCCAAGGTGCATAACAGTACATTTGTTAACATTTAGTGCCAGTGACATTTGTTAACATTTATGTTCCAATCAGACGTCCATTTACACAGATTATCAAGAACCAATTGTAAATTACATTTAAACGGGTTAGCATAAAATTTGCTATCATCTGCGAACTGAAGGACATCCACAGATAATATAAAAGGTAAATCTCCAACATGTAGGAGGAAGAATATTAGCCCTCGGGAACTCCACTAGTAACAGGTCTTAGTGATGATAAATTTTGACCAACTCGAACCCTAAACGTCCTGTATGTGAGATATTACTCGATTCACTTATATAGGTTACGCCTAATCCCATATTGCTCGATTTTCCATAAAAGAAGTGTGTGATACTCTATCAAAGGCCTTAGAGAAATCCATCAAAAATATATCAAGCGGCTCGTCCATGTCATATGCATGGAACAAACGTAAGTGGCCTGCAACATGTTAGTATATACGGATCTACCTGGTAAAAACCCATGTTGGCCGTCGGGAATTATATTATTAAGTACAAAGAAATCCAATATCTTAGCGACAATAATTTTTGCCATGCATTTACAAATAATCGAAGTAATTGAGATAGGTCTGAAGTTTGCTGGATCCAATTTGTTACCCTTCTTATAAATTGGTACGATCGTAGCTGCCAATCAATCTGATGGAACCGTACAAGACTTAAGACTGGAGATCATTATTGTCACTTGCAAGGGTGTTGCTAAGCATTTTCAGGGGGAAGGGATGTGTAGCATCAGGTCCTGGCGTTGAGTCGTCCTTAATTTGTTTTAAATATTTAATGATATCATTTGTGTTGAACTCAATATCTTCCAAAGTGTTTTGAAATTCTTAAAGTAAAAACATTTTTCAATAGTACAAACGTATCTTTGACATGATCATTAATTATGAAAGTAAAGTTCATCGCAATGTCCTATCCTCAGAAAAAAATCTTACCTGGACTCGATCCGGATGCATCGGGTGGTGGCTCATAAGTAGATCCTTCGTCTTGGTCGAAAGTATTACCATGACTCGATCCAGCTTTATCGGGCGATGCCTCGCATATAGGTTCTTGGTAATGTCAACTAGATTTTGCCCAATATCGTTAATGCCATATCCATTGCAAAATTCATCAAGTTCTGAAAGTAAATATATTTTCCAATTCTACAACCGATCCTTTCAAATTGTTGTGACGTTAGATATTCAGAAAGATAGTAAATATATTTATAAATTATTTTCAAAGTACACTGGTCTCCGTCCTAATGAATACCGTCCTATTCTATATACCCGTCCTAAATCGTATTTCAATTCCGTCCATATCCATATTTTCTTCTCAGTCCTTCTCCTCACTACATCGTCGCTCTAGATTTAACCGGAGCCATTTTCTTTAACGCGAAGACTAACACGGGAAAAGCATTTGCCGTGAAGACTAATACGGGAAGAGTATTTGCCGCAAAGACTATGACACAAAGCCGCGCCTGACCCAAATCGCAGACACGGAACTATGTCCTGCCCTCTATACTCAGCGAATCTACCAGGGCGCCACATATAACCACGCTTCCAGTAGGAGGCGATAAACAATGAAGGCCTATAAATTGACGCACATGGAAGCAGTCTGGACACAGAGTTGTCCGTGCATCCAGTGAACAACACTACCGGCTTACTAGCGGTATCGCTGCTAGCAAAGCATACTATCCATCCTGGGTATCACCCTTAATAGCTATCCTTCACGACTTCCCGGTGGTATCGCCGCCGTAGGATCCTTCCAGCCGCCATCTTGGGTTTCGCCCTGGACGGTACTTCCGACCGAGCTTCTTTGTGGTATCGCTGCCAGAGCATCCGATCCAGCCGCCATCTTGGGTATCGCCCTCAACGGCATTTTCGTTGGTTGCTTGATGGTATTGCCGCCAGAGGTATCCAATTCCGCTGTCATCTTGGATATCGTCCTTAGGCGTCTTTCTATGCAGGTTGCTCTGCATCACATCATCATCTTCATTTCCGGTTCACATATACCTACATTACCTAGAATACGAGGCTAAGCGAGCAACATACATGTATACATTTAAATATAGTTATTTTTAACCATTACCTGAATTTTCATTTCATTGATCCTTCCTGGCAGCTAATCCTAAACCTCCGTTGCTGTCCCTGGGCTACCGTTGCGAGCTGGGTACGGGGCGGCGGGAAACCACCGGTACAAATAACACGGGTGGATATTTTGCCGGGGATCTTGTCCGTATTAGTTTTCGCTGGAACAGTTTTTTCCGTGATGGTTTCGCTGTAAACTTTTTCCCGTGTTAGTTTTCGATGCAAATTATTTCTCACGGTGGTTTTTGTCGCAATAAAAGGCTTATTATTTTTCAGGACAAGACTTTCTCAGCGTGACAAATGCCTTTTAAGTTTAACGCAGATGTGAAAGTGGGCTTGGAGAAAGTATTAAATTGAACGGGGTAGGCATTGTCGATGGAACAAAATATATACAATAGCACGGGGACCACCGTACAATAAAATGAAATATCAACATATTATAGGTTCTTCTGAAAGTCATCCAATTATTCTAAACATATGAATTATACGAATACACCATATGCATCGCGAAGCATCAAAACTGCATGTATCTCAAAATTACAGTATTTAGAATAAATTTCTGAAACTGAAAATCTGGCTCACGCCGAACTTAGCAGATATTCATGCACGCTGAGGTTAGAGATCATAACAATGAACATTATACAAACTGCATTCTGTATGAAGTAATCAAGGGCTAAGTGGAAAATTTGTTCATTCTGTTGAAAGTTACATAATCAATAGCCCAATTCAGAGTTGCCAGATTGAGTGACTTTTTAGATCTAAGTATGGAAAATATGGTCCGATTGAGAAAACATTTTAGGTAAAATTTATTTACCCTATATATTTATCCTACATAGAGGTGCTGGTTAAGGTAGTTCTTCGGAATATCAGATGTTGGAGAAAAATATTTCTAAAAATTTCCAAAAATGTAGTTTTCATGATATAAGAGAGAAAGCATAATTGTTATTGAAAAAAAATGGAATGAGCAAAAATAATTTGTTAAGAACTTATTACTGCTTTTTAACTAGGTTGACAAGTTTTTTTTTTAATGAATGGATTTTAACGCATGATGTCTTATTTTGTTGAGAAAAAGATTCTCTTTAACTAAAGTGAAGGCATTTCTACACAGTTTTTGCCTAATCACTAAAAGGCTTCAGAAAATGTAAAAACTAATATATTTTTTTTAAATATATAAAGACATATTTCAGGTTTGCTTAAAGAACTTAAAATTTGTTCTGTGAAGTTGTGTAGAATCTATTTGTATAAGAAATAAGCTGTCGTTCCTTAAAATCCATTAATTTTTTGGAAAGTTTTGTAAACATTTTTAAAAGTGATAAGAATTGTTCGACAAATTACTGAATTCAATTAGATAAATATTTCAAAATTAAAATGTTTGTTTGTAATGCTGAACATATCTTTAAAAGTACGACCAAGACTTCAACAAATCACATTTCACAATTCACATTAGGAGTCACAACTAACTAACTAGACGAGTTTGCACAAGGATTAAAAAAATCTTATCTCATACATCTGTCATGTTCATCAGACTATAGATTGTGTACATTTCTAAATGATTGTAAAATATTTCAATTTTAAGTATCGCTACTTCGCACGTCACGTTCATGAAGCTGAAGGTATATTATTTCTCCTATTTCCAGCCTCTGCTCAGGGGCGAAGTTCATGAAGGAGTAAGCGATGACCAAGTTAAATAATAAGTTGTAAAATTATGTAGCATTATATCAGTAACTTTTCAGCCCCTATAAGTGTAATATAGACACGCAAATCTGTTCAGGACCAAAAAAATTCACAGAGGCAAATTCACATAGGCAAAAATGCCTATAGGGGCATATAGAGGCTGTACTAATGTTACATATTTTTGCAACTTGTTATTTAACATCGTCATCGCTTTGGTAACTTATAATTCGTTTTTTACATGCACTGAGGCACCTCTGAGATTTTTTCCGAACCCAATTGTGTTTTCGTTATGTTTTTGTCAACAAAATTTGTCAACGCGTGAACCCGGGGTCCAAAATTAATTTCGTCTCTGAGCCGGGCTGGAAATAGATGGCTAGCTTCAACTTGATATGACGTTCCGCATAAGTACTGTAGGTCCCCCCTTATTTTAAGAATTCAAGTCAAGGATTATTGCAGCTTCCTGCCTTATTTTAAGGTTTTGCCACTCTCTCACCATCAGCAGTGTAATAGAAAGAGAACGACAAAAAATTAAAATAGGAGGGACGATGTGTTAAAATAGAGGAGGATCTTAAAATACGGGAGGTTAAAATAAGGGGGGACCTACTGTACACCCAACCTATTCGATTGTTTTTACTTCGATGCTATTTCATTCCTGCTTTTACAGCAGAGCATCGCAATGGAAAGCATCGGATATGTTAATTATTTATGCGAGAAATCTCGTAACTGCTTCCGACGTGGTGGGGACATAGATGCGGTCGAAATTTTTATTGATCGTGTTATGACATTACTCAAACTTATTTACACTGTCAGTTATGTGACTACTGAGACAGAATTGGTGGATTTATTTTTTATTTAACAATTGGACTCCGTTTTCGTCGCAGAAATTCTTACAATTTGTTGCTTGAAACCGAAATTGAAAATATTTAATGAAGTGTAATTAAAAGATCGAACTTTTTTACCTGCAGTTGTATTTAAAGTGACAACAGGCATTGCCTCTAAATTGAGTTCGTTGACATCGTCTTCAAATCTCTGTAGTTTCACCGTACAAGGAGCTGTAAAGTAAAAAAAACTGAATTACATATTCTGTACATGGTAAATTTGAAAATTGGTAAAGTAGGAGAATAGAAATGATACATTTTCGAACTTGCGACCCGCAGAATGTTCGGTTTACCAGGCAACTGTGCACTTAATCATTGCGTCTCCTAAGTTCTGTTATGAATTTATTAATGAACGGAAGTAATATGCATAATAAAGCCGAATGGTAGTATTCAGAGAACATTTTCATGTAAAAAACAATTTGTTCAAACATAGATTTATACAATAAAATTGCAGTAAAAGAAAAACTTGAAAGTTTCACAAAATGTAATATTAAACAAATGAAAAGAGTGAAATAAACAAATATATTGACTTACCAAGTTGTGGTCCTGCTCTTTGTTTTTTTAATTGTTTTGTCCTAAAAATATATGAAATGTTCATTACAAATATATGGATGAATATTTGGATTTTTGAGAGAGTAGTTTTACTTGTTTCTGAATTTTATGTCCCCAAATAGAGGTCAATAATGGACATTTCTTGCCTACTGACGCAAACAAACATTCTTGCACATTTAATAAACTTGGCCTAAAATTAGCTGTTCTTTCATATACCGGGATGTTTTAAAACGTTCAGTAATTTTGGTTTTCAGGATAGTTACATCTAGTATTATACTATTTAAATTAATTTTAGATAATGATTGTACTCTTTGGCTGTAATTAGACCCATCAATTTTCATTAGGTTGAATGATAGGTTAAAACTATGTTTGGATCCCAAGTAAAATATTTGGCGTTTTGTGGTATTTTGTTTGCTACTATATTTTCAAGAAGTTGAATCTCAACTGACAAAACTGCACTCAGGATTTTGTAGCCCCGAACCAAAGTAATTTTATAAAAAAACTATTTGGTTTGGTTTTGATAAAAGTAGAAGTATTATAGATTTTGATAGAATCTATATTCCTGAAAGCTATTGAAATTTATTAATCTCGCTAAGGGATAGAAATGGATCGATCTCGATTTTACACGATATATAGTAATCGGATACGAGTGGAAAAAATACCCCAACTGTGACAAAAATAGGACATGGAGTGATAGGATTCTTGCCGAATTCCTATAGTTTTCTATAGACCTTTACACCAGGGATAAACATTACTATAATACACAATGAATTTAATAGTAGATTAGATATAGAGAATATTGTAAATTAATTAAATGAAGTTATAAATTTGGCAGATGTTAAATGTATAAAAAAAGACTATTCCAATGTATGTCTTCAGAAGGAAAGTTCTTCGCCTTTCGGCATACCAGAGATTATTGCTATACTATTGTTATGTTGCTAATCTTCTTTATTTCTTCTCAAGCCGACATGGGTGGAAATTTTGATTTTAAAAGGTTTGTGTCTGAAGGACCTACAGTTTTTAAAGTGGAATCCGAACCACTTGTTATTGCTATTACTGATGTTGCTCAATTAATTTTTGACGATAAGTGAAGTTTCTTCTTGACCGACAGTAGATAAATTTTAGAATATAACAGTTTCTTAGCTTATTCGGTCGGTTTTTCTCTTTTTTCTCTTCTTTAATTAATTTGTAGTAAAACTTATACAATTTTGTAATGGTGTGTGTAGATAATAAGTTAACCACAACACAATTTTAATGGATTAAGTCTAAAATAAATTAATCATCGTAAGTAACGATTTTTCACTAAAAGTTCGTCAAACGATTTATATCTCAGATTTATCCTAATATGTTACATTTATTATTAAATTTTCTTTAAAGTCTTATTGTAACGTCATTTTCTTGTTAAATTAATCATTTTAAATAATCTTGTTTTACGTTATTTTTGAAATAAGTAAATAATTATATTGTCAACAGGTAATAGCTTATTAATACACCACCAAACTTACTACAAAAAAGTCTACATATATGGTATGGTTTTGACATAATATTATATTCAATATTAATATGTTAATTAATTTATTATGTTACGACCTGATTTAACATACTTACTCGAAGTATGTTGTGCCCAGAATCGTGAAAGGGCGTTCAACCACACAGGTTGATTCGGGTTGGCGAATGGAGGCGGCCTGCTTCAAAAGAAAAGAATGGAAGGAAAAATAAAGATAGCTCTTTTACCAGAAAAATAAGTGATTTTTATTGTGCTCTTTTTTTTTATTTAATACAATTTCTGTTTAAAGTGGGTGGATTGGTGGGTGCAAAGAGTTCGTGAGGAGGCGGAAGAGGTTCGAGAGGAAGGGGAGGAATAAAAGTGATCGGGGAGTCAGAGCGGGTGAGTGAATGTTCTTGAATAGTGGAAGGGAGAGGTTCGACTGGAGGAGGTTGTAGTGGAGGTTTCTGAGGGAATTGAGGGTCGGGGAACGAACTAAGGTTCGTCCCTTTTTCCCTGGCGGCTCGCTCGCGGAGGCGTCGCTGACGACGGAAGTAAGCCCTATCTTTTTTCAATACCGGCACTAAAAAAACAAACAGAGGACGAGAATTAATGTATGTAATTGGTGATTTCTATGAGGAATTAGTAGGACAAAGAAGTAGGATGGATATATATATAAATATGTGTGTGCGTTTAAGAATTTAGTTATAAGAAATAGAACCAAAAATATAAATAATAAATTTGAATTAAAAAAAAAATAACGCGGAGGTCACTACAGTCCCTACTGACTCTCGTGGTTGCATCCGGTCACCCAAAGGGCTCCAGTTAAACGCACTAGAGTCGCTAATAAACAAAAAGAATCCCTAAGGTGTCGGCTTCTTTATTTATGTATTCAAAAAAAGTGGTGCTCAAAAAAAATTGCAAAGAAGTCCGACACATTCGTCTCATAAAAATAAAAAAATATAAAATAAATTTAATGCCTGAAGCATTGCATTTTTATCGGCTCATATCGGGCATGAAAAGAGGGAGTGGAAAAGAAAAGGGTGGTTAGAGGGTTTATTATTTTAGTGTATATAAAAAAAAAAATTTATACTTACTAGTAATTAGATGTCGAACTCGAGTTGAAATCCTCCGAGATTTATTTCGCGTGGAACTCGGCTCCTTAGGAAGTTTGGTAGGAAGAGGAAACAAAAACGGTCGCCTGGACCTGTTTTCGAGGGAAAGTAGGTTGATATTCGGTCACCTGGACCTGAATATTCCCTTTTTGGGGGTGAGGATACGGTCACCTGGACCTGTATAAAAAAGGGAGTTAGGAAGAGCCAAGTCCGGTTGCGAGGCGAACTCCGGTTGACAGTGCTGGTGGGCCGTGTTCCGGTCCAGCCAAATGGACTCGACCTGGTTGGTGCTGTAGAGGGTCCACGTGGAAGACCCGAGGTGACGATGCAAGACCGGTGGAAACTGCCGATATGGGAACGGCAGCAGAGACCTCGATGATTCACGGAAGCCCAACCAAAATTTGAAGAGCTGGTCCAAAAAGACGATACCAAAATTTGGGTCGAAGCCGAAGCCGGAGTCTCCGCAGAAGTCGAGTAGTAGAGTTAGAGTAGAGTAGGAAGATTCGTTGGAAAGTCGCCCTTTTTATATTAGTTCTCCCCTCCAGGAAAATTCGTGGGTAGGACCAGGCGTGGGAATGTTAAGTTTGGTGGGAAAATTTGTACCATTTTTTGTGTAATTATAAAAAACTGTTCTTGTTTTGTTTATAACAATAAATTCTTAACAAACTATTTGCTTACAAAGTTAAAGTAGTTTTTACAAACATGAACGAAAGTTCTAGCATAATTAGAACTAAAGTAACAAAAAAATTATTAATTTTTGTATTAATTATTTGTTCAAACTTTCAATATTTTGTAAAAGAAATGTTTTTGTTATAAAAGGAATTTTGTAATGTTGGTATTTGAGTTCGCCTTTAATTTTTTTATTAATTATATGTCAGTTATTTATTGCTAGAATTATTCGTTCGTTGTTTGTATCAACTTTACAATTTTGTGTACTTGGTTGTGTAGAATTGATTTGAGTATTATATATATATATATTATACATTGTATTATTTAAAATAATGATTGTGTACAATTGTTTAAAAAAAAATATTATTAAGATATTGTTTTTCATTTACATTTTCGTGTACATATTTTAATTTTGATAAATGGTATTACTAAATAATGGTTTGGTTTTTACGCTTATTTATTAACATTTCAATTACGCAATGATATTAATGTTGTAATTTGTATTTATTGACTTTAATTGATTTCTCTATTTATTCACTCATTATGTTTTTTTTTTTACATTTAAAATGATTTAATTTAATGATATTTTTGTTTTATTGAAAATATTGTTACATTTTGAAATAATAATTAATATTGTTGCGTAATTCTAAATGTTCTAATTTATCGAGGACAACAACTAAAAATAGGAAAAGAAGGTCATTCTCTTTTCCTTGAGAAAGTGTTTTCTCGAATTTCCTCTTTTTTAAGTTTATGACTTTTGGGTGTTAGTGCGTGTACGGCTTGAGAATGCCTTTTTTTAGACTTTTATATTTTAACATAGAAAAGTTTTCGTGTGTGGAAAAAATTATTGATATTGAAATAGGAATCTGTTTTTATGAAAATATATTAAAGAAAAATTTAACAAACAAATTGATGCAATTTTGTATATTTTACTTAATTTTAATTTTTGCTGATAATATAGGAATCTTACTTATTTGTGGGCAGAGAAAGACCTGTTCTTTTCCGATCTTTAAGTTTTTATGGTGGCGTCGTTTTACCTAGAGAAGAGGTCGATTTTCTACGATTTCGGTTATCTTTTGAGGCCGGTATGGTAGGTTTTACAAATCATGAAAATACATTGTAGTTCGGTCAGTGTGTTGTATATCGGCGCTGTTACTAAATTCCCATATATTCGGGGATTCCCAAAAATGTATTTCGTCGCAATATCCTAGTTACGTGAGACGTAACAATTATTTCAAAATTAAGTTGTCATTATATATTTTTTAGTGAATAAAGAATTCTTACGAGGGCTGACATCGACAGCCGAGACGTAAATATTGTCGTTTTTTTTAATTATTTTGTATACACCGTCCGAATAAGCTAAGAAACTGTTATATTCTAAAAGTTGCTAAATTAAAGTTAAAAATTAAAACAAAACTTTCGGATTGTTTCTTCTTCTTGCCTTATGTATTTATCCTTTTATTGCGTGACTTCGTAGTCAGTTCTGCTTTTTGCTCTTTCTTTGAGTCTTCCGCGGACTTGGCACGTTTTGCTACTGGTCTTGTGTCCGTTTGGTAGCTTTGCTTTAGTGCAGTTAATGCACCTTTCTTTTTTCTTGGCATTCTTTAGCCGTGTGTCTGATTTCTCCATATTTCCTACAGACTGCTTCTTTGTTTTTGCAGAACTTCGAAATGTGTCCATATCTTTGGCGTTGGGTGACTGGAACGAAGTCGTTGATTTTACACCTACTCCATCCCACCAGCAGTCTTTGATGTGCTTTCAGTTGCATTCTTATTTCTGGAGAGACGTTTCTGTTTCTTATCGCAAAGAGACTTTTCACATCCCCCGGTTGGGTAACATCAACCTTCTCGAGGAGTTTTTCTTGGATTTCAGTCTTGGTGATGTCTTTGGGGACATCATAAATAATCATTTTCGTTTTTTTTCGGTTATGCATTTGATAACCAGACCAGATTTCTTTAGTTTCTTATTTTCTGTCATCTTAGCAATGTCAGCCTTTGTCGAGAGCTCAACTGGAATGCCTTGATTTCCAGTTTTGTGGATCCCTTTGATATTTATCCCCAGCTTTTGGGGAGTTATCATTTTCAATTTCTTTTCCACATCCTTTCTGGATTGGTCTGCATTGGGTTTGATAACTACAATGTGCTTTTGTTTGAACTTTGAATAGAGTTGTTTACCGCTGGGGCGTACGTCCCTCTTTTCTCAGGTTCTGCTGTCTGAGTGTTTACTTCTTTTGTCTTTCTTCTATTTTTCGCTCTTTCTTCGAGATACATCTCTCTGAAGAAGCTCAGTTGTCTTTTTAATCCGTCTATTATATGCACATTTTCGTTATATGAAACAAGCATATAGTGACGGACGTCTTTTGGGATTTTCTTTACGGTTATAATGGAGTCATATTGCTCTGACCTCATATTCCGCCATTTTTGGATTTGCTCAGATCTGTTGGCATATCTGTCTTCTGTTATCAATTTTTTCCATTTTTCTTCCGTTGACAGTGACTCTTCCGAGTCTGTCGTTTGCTTTTCTGCTTGTTCCATTTCTTCTATTTAGTTTTCATTTTCATTTTCATTTTCATTGTCGTTATCTGGTTCTTCGCCAGAATAGTTTCCCATATTTTCAATGTCCACATCTTCTACTTCCTCCCCATGCGATTCAGTATCAGTATTGCATTGACTTTCTGGTTCCGAGGACTTCACTCTTTGCTCTAATTCTCGCTTTTTAGCTCTTAGAGTGTAAGCTTTGCTTTGAAGTGCCTCGTGATGTTCGTCGTAGTGCTTTTCTTTCAGCATCTTTTTAATTTCAAAACGTTCTGCTTTTATATTGGCAATCTTGGCATCTACACTTCGGTGCTCCTCCCCAGAACCTGTAGGAGCGGCACGAACCGCCGGGGTTTTCCCCCGACAGGAACTCGTGGTGGAACCACTCGACGAATCGAGGTCCACCTGGGGTAAACATTTTACTTTAGCGTGTCTTCGCATGTTTGTTTCATTGTTTGTTGCTAGTTACATTTAGTTTGTTCTCCCCGTTAAGACAGTAACAACTTCGGGGGGCTAAATGTATAACTAGGAAAGTTTTTCGCACTGTTAACGCTGCTTATGTGTACATAGCTGTCAGAGAAACTGAGTGCTATATTCATGTCCATATGCCCGTATTGAAGGTTAAATCCGTGTATCTCGATAACCAAGCGTGCTTTGCAATTTGAAACAATTACATGCTGAGCGTGTGTCTTCCAATAAATGATATGTTGATGCTGTACACGTACTACTTACTCACACAATTTCAACAACATCACAGCATTATTACAACATTTAATTTTGTAAATTTTTAGGCAAATTTTGATTCTCATTGATTTCAGAGCAAAGTAAGAGCACCTGATGCTCACTACGAATCGATGAAAAACATAAGCTTTGTAAGCAAAACAAAAGCATTTCCTGAGCACTATGACAGCATTGCGAGAAAATAAGGTGATATGTTTTCTAAGGGCAAATAGCTGACTCACCTTGCTCTTAGTTTGTTGAAAACATGTGAATGAACAAGGCAATTAATAGTTTTTTATCGAACTGGGTTTTCAATGTTCTCAGCTTGATAAATGTCTTTAAATATGGAAATCTAATGATACTTGCATTTTTCTGGTTTTATATGTTGACGATATTTTAATTGCAGGAAATAATAAAGCAATAATTGATTACATTAAAGATGCATTAAAATTGAAATTTTTCAAGGATTTTGGGACTCCACGTATTTTTCTTGGTATTAACATTGAACGGACAGAAAATGAGCTTCGTTTGAGTCAACGCATTTACTTTGAAAAATTAATAAAACGTTTCGAAATGGAGGAGTGTAAACCGACAGGTACACGAATGGGAATAACACCTATTGGTGAAAATCCAGAAAACCTTGGTCCTGAAGAAAAACCATACAGAGAATTTGTCTGCTTGATGTACGGTATGGTAGCTTCTGGACCTGATTTGAGTTTCGCCGTAAACTACTTTAGTAGTTATCAACATGAGCAAACTGAAAAACGATGGAAAGGAGTAAAAAGAATTCTTCGCTATATCAAGGGAACTTTGAATCTCAGCCTTTGTTATAAACAAAGAGGTGGAGAAAATTGGACATGCTATGTTGATGCGGATTTTGATAGTGAGTTGAAGAGAAAATCATCTTCAGGATTTTTACTACAAGTATTTGGCAATACTGTTTATTGGACAACGAAAAGTCAGAATTCAGTTGCTTTGTCAAATACAGAAGCTGAATATGTTGCTTTGGCAACGGCGGCATCAGAGTTGGTGTTTAAATCTCTTAATCGACATCGACATTATTAGAAAAATTCCACCCACGATTTACGAACATAATCAGTCCTGCATTCATCTTCTTTCAAAATGGGAACATAAAAGACTTAAACATATTGACGTAAAATATAATTTTATTCGGGGTCTGCACGAGAAAAAGCAAATCAGAGTGGTATATGTCAATACAAAATATACACTAGCTGACATTCTTACCAAGCCGGTTCCAAAAACTCAATTTATTAAACTACGCACCGTGATTGGATTTCAAAAGGAGAGCACAGAAAATAAGAAAATAAATTTATTAAATTGAGGGGGAGTGTTGGGGTTTGACAATTTAAGTCTATTTTAGTTTTATATAATAATGTCATATTTATTTTCACATGTATCAAAGCAATAGATGTAGTGTTCAAATTTTGTTTTCATAAATATGGACAGTTGATAGCACTTTATAGTGATATTCTACATACATGTATTGTTTGTGTTTATATAAGTTAGTTCGCCTTTAATCTATGAATGTACCGGTACGCAGATCGTTGTAATTGAAAACGTGAATACCATAAGTTACAAAAAAGCATTGCGACCGGGTAGAGAAAAAAACAAAAAATTGATTAAATATATTTTTAAAACTTCAATTATACAAAAATATTATAATTATTAATGACCTTAATGACCTCCAAACAAAGTTTTACTTAAAAATGAACTAGCACTAATTACTAGTTATCGTGGTAAAATAGCTATTGCGGGTGATTTCAATATTTGGCATTCGTCCTGGAACTGTGCTTCTAATAATGAAAAGGGTAAAATATTAATTAACTATTGAATAAAGAATAATATTCAAGCATCAGATGAACATTATCCAAAACTAGGTGCTTCTAGTTTTATTGACTTGTTATTATTGAAAAACATAAACAAGTATAAAACACCGAAAATTTTGTGAATATTAAGTTCAGATCATAACCCTGTCGAAGTGCATATTCTTAACAGTAAAATTCATAATACTAATAAATTACAAGTATATGATTATAAAATACTGATTGGAAAACATTCCGCAATAGTATAAATGAAAATGTAAATTTGCTTTCAATCAAAACTAATAACATTTCAAGAATCGAAAACAGGTCGAAAGTTTTACTAGTGTTATTACGAATGCACTATATATTGCCATACCACAGGTTGGAAAAAGATATTATGACAACATACCAAATGAAATTAAGGTGCTAATAAAACGAAAAAACACATTTCGACGATTATCACAGCGAATGGGAAACGAAACCTTTGAAATGATGAATGGAATACCAAATTAGTCCACGCTAAGGCAATAGATTGGAATTGGGACTAACACCGAACTTTTGATGAGTGAAAACGAAAGTTTGATTTAATTCATACCAAAAGTACCAATTTTCAAAATGTTTCTTTACGGAGATCAACATTTAAAGTTCGTGAAAATCCGAAAAGTGCATATTTTCAATTTTGTTTATATATTTAAGACTCAGAATATGCCAAGTTAGCGCGGAAGATGCAATTACTTTATATTGGATAAGATAAATTTTTATTTCAATGGCTCTATCTTTTTATAATCAGTACCTACTTTCAAATCGCGAAACTAGGTTAGTTGGTATGCCAATTTTATTATATTAAACTTCATTAGTTGTCAAAATAAAATAGTTTTAATCATTCTAAAAATAAATCAATAATATTTTGTACTTTACTTAATATTGTATAATTTTAAAGATTATTCGATTTTTTTGGTATATTTCTAGTTGATGAAAAAGGAACTATAGTGTTTTTTTCATGAAAGTGTTACGAGTTTTTTAACTACCATACTTGTAACTTGTCAACAAATTTAATGTATTATATATGTACATTATCAGTATGTTCATTATGTATGAAAATACTAAATAAAATATTATTATAATTACTTTGCATGATTAGGAAACGCATTTTTTTATCCAACTAAATAGAAAAGATACATTATGCATAATTATTATTCATTAATACAACTGGGATATATAAGTTTTTTATAAGGTACTTATTTTCAAGTATTTTAACCCGATAACGCCCAAGTCGGCATAAAATGTTGATGTTTTTCATCTCATTTGATTTCATACAAAACGGTAATGCATTTTTCTATGCATCCATACTCTACTGTTTTAGGGTGTGCTCTTTCCGAATCTGCAATTCATTTTCGATTATATTCAGCCATTTTTCCAAAATGGCCGCCTGAACGCAAAAAAACGTGAAACAAATCTACTTTTTCGAAATAAATTCTGAATTTTTTATATGAAGACGTTATTAAATCGGGACGTACGTTTGGTTCGGGTTGCATAATGACCTATACTAAAAGATTATTATAGTCGCGATTGAAAACTCAAAATGGCGGCTCCAAAATGGCGTCATTTTCACGAAAATGTTAATTTTTTGAATGTATAATTCATCTAAACGGAGATATTTAACTGAAAGATGTTAGAACCAAGATTTTTGAATTCACTGATTTCAAATCTTTTGGTCGATGTTCAAAATTCATAATGGCGGATCCAATATGGCGGGCAAAAAATTGAAAATTGGTCGGATTTGCTTAAAACTTGTTACTCGGAGGTTTTCGGAGTCGCTGATTACAAATTCGACCATAGATTTTCAAAATTCGAAATGGCGGATCCAATATGGCGGACAAAATATTGAAAATTGATCGGATTTGTTTGAAACTTGTTACTCGGGGGTTTTCGGGGTCGCTTATTACGCATCTGAGCACATACTTTCAAAATTCATAAAATATATTTTAGAAAATTCGGTGCATTGGGAGTTTTCAGATCTTCGATTACGAATCTATAGTCAAATTTTCAAAATTCAAAATGGCGGAACCGATATGGCCGACATAAATTTGAAATATCAATCGATTTTTAAGAAAATTAGTGTGGGGATTTTTGAGGTATATAATCGCGAATTTGGTGTCAAATATTAACATTTTAGACATCAAAAGAAATTGTAATGATATCATTTTTTTCATAATATACTGATACGATTGAAAATAAATATGTTATGAATTAAAAAAAAAAGAATAAAAGATAAATGTTTCGGTTACCGTCCGTTTGCCGCGAGTATTGTCAACGTTGCCCGACTCTCACCAACAAGGAGATCGACGGTAAAAAATAAGCATTTTTTTTTAATTTTTTAAATTTTTTATTTTTTTTTTATTTAAAATTTTTAATTTTTTTTTTACAATATTGGTTTTTATTTTTTGTATTTTTATTTACTTATGTACTGTTAATATTTACTTATGAATATTCGCAAAAGAATTCTTACAAAAATACAAGTTATTATAATTTTTTTTTTTTTTTTTTTGGACGGAGGGGGAAATGCGTTAGGCACCATAGGGGGTTGAAGATGTTGTGTAACCCCCCGTGTGTCGGATTCCCTCACCTTTGATGTTAACGGCAAGGTTTACCGACTAAAACCCTAACCTCCCTTGGCCCTCCAGAATCCACGTGTGCAGTCTGCAGCAGAAAAATGGCTCCGATATCTATCTCCTCCGCTGCAGACTGCACCGGGCCATTTCGTTTGCAACTGTAATCACTCCCTCTACCATTGGGTAAGTGGTTACAGGATCTCGTGTGACCTTAGTAGACGGAGAGATCCCAGTAGCACTGCTTTCTGCATTCGGCCTGCGATGGAATTTGCATGTTCTCGACAGGCAGGAATGCTTTTGATGTTTTGGAGGAAAGTTGGTCTCATTCCTCCCAACACTCCAATTATAGCACGACGAGCTTGATTTTGAATCCTCGATACAGCTTGCGAATCTCGACCAGGAGTTCCTGATATTTCATCCGTTTTTCGTCCTCTTTGCTGATTATATTTGTTTCTGCTGGTGCAGAAAACTCGATGACGAAGATGGATTTGTCATCGAAGTCAACCAAGACGATGTCAGGCTTATTGCCTGATATTTGCCTGCTCGTCGGGAATGAGTAATTCCAGTATATTCGGCACGACTCAGTCCCGACTACGGATTCAATATCAGTGGGGACGTATGGCAAAACTGGGGTTGCATCAATACCATAAGTGTTGCGAAGATGGTAATACAGCACTCGAAGAGCTGCATTGTGACGTTCGATGTATGCTGAAACTGCCTATATTGGACATGCTGCGAAAAGATGCATCAGTGTCTCAGCATGACATCTACACAATCTACAAAGCGTACTCTGTACCGCCTGGTGTAAGATGTTCTGGCGATACGCTAAGGTATTGATGACCCCATCCTGGCATGCGAAGATAAAACCCTCGGTCTCAGATTTCAAGCCGGCTGATCTTAAGAACGAGAAGGTCATCTCTGCCGACAAGCCAAGTTGTTGGACATTTCGAAAGAATTGTCCATGCAATGGCTTGTCGATATGCCTTCCCTCCAACATACGGAGTTCTTCCTTCCGTGTGTTAGCCCTGAAACGCACTGGGCATAGATTGATGACTGATTCAGCCTCCTGTGCACCACTACGTCCCACGTTGAAAACCAGACCGAGGTTTCGCGCCGCTCGTTCTGCCGCGTTGTACAAAAACGCCCCCTTCCCCTGAATTTCATGCTGATGCACTAGCATCATCAGGGGATCCTCCGTTCGATTAATCACGTCGCAAGCTGTCTCGAGGACCAATCGGTCATGCATACACTCCAGGCTTAAAAGGCCACGACCTCCCATATTTCGGGGCAAATACAGTCGTTCCACGGAAGATCTTGGATGCAAACTGCGTTGCATACAAATCATCTTCCGTGTGCTTCGGTCAAGATCCGTTAACTCGTCAACGTTCTACTTCAGTGCTCCAAATGAATAGAGCACTGGTGATACGGCCAACATATTCGTGGCTGCCACCTTATTTCTCCCGGACAATTCTGATGACCAGATCTGACGGAGAATGCGCCGGTATTTCTTAATGATGGTGGTTTTAGCAGCATGCACATCCTGGACATGCCTTTGAGGTACGCTCAGGTTTGTGTAGGCTTCTTCGGCGCTAAGGTGGCGGATGACATTTCCGTTGACGAGCTCCATATCGTTGTTATGGGAGCCTGACCTTCCTCTGTGCAAATGAACGACTGCACACTTGTCCAATCCGAATTCCATGCCGATATCTCTCGAGTATGTAAGGGCGATGTTCAGAGATCGATGTAATTGATCTTCGCCTGATGCGTATAATTTAAGATCGTCCATATAGAAAAGATGGGTGATCTTATGTACACGTTCACCAGGCGGTCCACACATGTACCCTTGAGATTTCCGGAGAGCAACGGATAGAGGCAATAGTGAGATGCAGAAGAGCAGAGGACTCAGAGAATCTTCTTGATAGACACCTCTTTGGAATTGAACCAGTCTTGACATTAGGCTGGAGCGTCAAAATCGAAAATCGTCCAATCGTCAAGCGTGGGGTAGGAAAAGTTGTGCAGTGGCATCAATAATAACATGTTAAAATTTTAAAAGAATCGGTTAGTATCTTTTGCCCCCGCCAGCTAGTCAAAGATCGGCATTTTTATTAAAAAAGTGATAAAAGTCAACTTTGTGAAAAATTCCATTTTGTTGGGTAAAATTTATTCTACTGTTGCCAAAATAATCGTTATTTTGTGTATTAATAAGTATTTACGATATTTAAAGATGTTATAAATTGATTATGGACTTTTAAAACAGTTCAAAATATGCATGATATCCGTTAAAATCTGTATTATGTGTAATTTTGTCGAATTTGATTAAATTAAGTTTTATCATATTGATTGAGATAACGATTCCATAAAATAATAGAGATAAAAATAATTATGCAGCTCTCGGCTCGCAGTTTAATTCTAAAGCGACTCAGAACTCACCACAGGAAGGTGGATGCAAATCGAGTTCCACCCACACCCTTGCCAACCAACCAACTATAGGCGTGATTTAAAATGCATCTTGGAAAATCAGTTCAGAACTTGAAGTCCCTCTTTGTTTCAAAGGAAGGCATTTTCTCTCTTGACCGCAAAGTCGTGCGTATAAATCCATCCCGCCTATCAGCACCGCAAACGTTAGATGCTGCCTCAGTCACCAACTTTACAGTTCGCTCTACTGCCTGTGTGTGACATGGTAGTCTGAGAAACAAAAATTGCTCACTGATGCCATCATTTACTATTGTTTTAATATCTCCTGACAATAGTTTAGTCAGTAAAGGGGGCTCGGTGATTTCCAATAGGGACCAGTCTACCATATCAGCGTAGTCGGAAGCGTCAAAATTTTCTTTTGGAACCTTGAAAACCCTTATATCGTTTGAGCGTACCTGGCTTGGATTTCTACTTTTCAAAATGCGATGATAAGCCAATTCACGGATGTGTTTTCGATCGTCTGCTAGCATAGCAATAAGGAGGTTTTCGTGGTGACAAAAGTAAGCATTCGTCTCAATAACCTTATCCACTATATTTCTCTGGTCCTTTGGCAAGTATCTCGTATCACGAATGACAGCCCATACGTGACTTGATCCTTCAGTACAAGAAGGGTTTTTCTTAATTCGGAACCAGGAAGGAACATAAACTTTCAAAACAAAAGTGACAAGGGCCTTCACCTCTGGCGTAGTATTATTTGTGCAAACGTACAACCTTAATAGTCTGTAGTTAGCAGTAGTTATCCATCTGGCATGTGATAAAGGACCTGGTTTCTTGAGGCTTTGATTTTGCGAGCAGTTGCCTGTTTTAACACACATCGCCATGTCAAACAGGTACCGCTGGTCAGAACTAACATCTACTTCATCAATAGTAGGCAAGTCACAATCAATAGGATTAAATTTAATCACCGGAAAATCCTCGCATTTACTAAGAGCTTTACCGATGGGGCCAGTGTAACTATTTGGACCCGATGTAGGACCATCTAGGTCCTTGAACAAATGTCTTAGAGGCAATTCATTAAAATGAAGTAGGCACACTAACCATTGGAGTGCTCTATCTAGCTTTTTTCCAATTCCCTTATAATGCCACCCTTTACTCCGGTATTTACAACTGTGCCATCGCACCCTACAGCCTGAATATTATGCATATGCAACGTATTTTCTTTATTCGTAAAAAATTCGCGATGCTGCTCGAGATTGTTTTAGCAGATCCATCTGAGGGTGTTACATGACCCCAGTACACCGATTCTGGCTCCTCGACAATAGAAATGTGCTCTTCAGTTTTAACTCGTCTATGGTACTTCTCACTCTCTTTGCTTTGACAGAAAGTTTTATCTTTCCTTCCGTCAAAATAAATCCCAAGTATCGGTAAACAGCTTACATCGTCTTCATTTTGAAGGCTTGCTCGAACACGACGCCGTTCCCTCCTTAGCTTGTGCCTATCAATAACTAAAGATTGGTTAACCTCGGAAATAAGACCAACATCTTGAAGAACTGCATTAGCAACAGCAGCTGCTGATTCCCGCGCTTTATGGCGCGGATCGCGAATGCGAAAATGTGGGAACGTTCACGCCCACGAAAGACTGTCACGCCGACTAGTGGCGAATTCCGTGCCTATTCCGCGACAAGCGTGCGTGGAGTCAGTCGTCGACACATCACTGCAAAGGGAGCATCTTTGCTTCGATTTCTCGAGCTGGCGTCTGGACCTGGACAAGCTGCGTATTTCATTCATGGAACATCACGTGGCTTAGTGCCCTCGTCGAGGTGAAATCCAATCATCTCGCTGGGGAATCGAGTTGCTAACCAACAATTAAATAATCAACTGCGCTGTTTATTGACACGACTTCGACCAACCGGTCGGGGTCTTGGTGAGTGATTTTTCCATGATCTTGTTCGGGATCTCTTGCCTGTCTGCTGACAAAAGGACAAATCTTCTGCGGAGAAATTTTTATTGTGTTTAGCCAAGCAGTTGCAAATTCGACTCGATTCGAGGGAGAAGACTCTGTTTGCCCGTACGAATTCCACGACACATGAGGTGCACTCTGGAATCAACCGACTCCTTTTCATTGTCGTCCATCTGTTGATGATTCGACATCGCAATTTCGAGGATGACCTTCACCCTACACATGCGGAATGTGACGCGAAAGGACATGGTCATAAACGCGAAGATGTGTGGAAGGTTGTATTTGGCTGTTTCGCCGTGCGCGCACATAACTTGTGCGCGCCCCGTGCTCCCGATAGTGCCGCGTGTTTGAACTTTGATTCTCTTTTTGAATAATATTTCTCGCGATTCGGGATGACCCGTATTCGGAGTTTTAAATTAATTACACTGTTGAGGATTAATTTCGTTTGCCTTTTAGTTAATAACAAGAATAGATTCGTAATCGGAGATCTGAAAACTCCCCATGCACCGAATTTGTTGAAAATAGATAGAAATTTTGAATGAATGAATTTTGAAAATATGTGCTCGGATGCGTAATCAGCGACCCCGAATCCCCTGAGTAACAAGTTTCAAACAAATCCGATCAATTTTCAATATTCTGTCCGCCATATTGCATCCGCCATTTTGAAAATCTATGGTCGGATTCGTAATCAGCGACCCCGAAAACCCCCGAGTAACAAGTTTCAAGCAAATCCGACCAATTTTCAATTTTTGGTCCGTCATATTGGATACGCCATTTTGAATTTTGAACATCGACCAAAAGATTTGAAATCAGCGAACTCAAAAATCTTGGTACTGACATCTTTCAGTTAAATATCTCCGTTTAGATGAATTATACATTGAAAAAATTAAAATTTTCGTGAAAATGACGCCATTTTGAGTTTTCAATCGCGACTATATTAATCTTTTAGTATAGGTCATTATGGCACCCGATCCAAACATACGTCCCGATTGAATAACGTCTTCATATAAAAAATTCAGAATTTATTTCGAAAAAGTAGATTTTTTCACGTTTTTTTTTGCGTTCAGGCAGCCATTTTGGAAAAATTGCTGAATATAATCGAAAATGGATTTCAGATTCGGAAAGAGCACACCTGCAAACAATTGGGTATGGATGCATAGAAAAATATATTGCCGTTTGTATGAAATTGAATGAAATGGAAAACATCAAGATTTCATGTCGCCTTGGGCGTTATCGGCTTAAGAGGTTATGTTATAACATTGTTAAATTATGGAGAGAAAAATAAAGGCACGAGGTGAAATCAACGAAATGGTTTATTGAAATAGTGTATAAAGAAAAAGACACGTGTTGAACGGAATCGTACAGTGGTCTTATCAGAACTAACTAAAGTTAAATGAGAAGGAAGGGCACCGCTATATGTGTACCACAATATTTCCACACTATATGTAAAAGAGAAACTGTATACCTAATAGAAATAGAGTTGTTATTCTCAATACTCCTCCGCAACTCGATTTCATCCCAAATATAGTTATAATTTACAATCCCCTAGTATATGACAGAACTAGATACACAACACAACGCCCACCCAGAGCCAGTCCCCCCTACGAACAATATCGGTACCACCAGCAGATTCGGCGGTCTGTGCCATATCAAGTACGACGCGGGGCTTATCCCATCTTTATTCGAGATAAGACCCACGACGTACCGACCGCGGATAAGACGCTGACGGTACCGATAACTGCCGACGGGGGTCGACTGCGGTCCCAAATTCGTACCTTCGCCCAGCAGGGTTCCCCGGCTATTCGGCACTGGACATAAACAGAGAAAATTGCACGGACGGGGATTCGAACTCGGGACCTAAGTGAATGGATGACTGATGGTCTTCGTACACTATAAATTGCTCTTCGCTTAATATATTAAGTTCGGGTAAAAGAGTCTTAAGCCACATATATTCAGATGTACACATTGCTAACGCTACAAATTCTGCTTCTGTTATAGATTGGGCAACTATTCGTTGTTTCATACTCGCCCAACATATTGCATTTACAAATAACTTAAATATATTACCCATTGTTGACTTGCGATCAGCACTACCTGCCCAATCTGCATCGACATACGCAATCAGATTTCTTTTATTTCCTTTATGCTTTCTAAACACAAGTTCAAGATTTCGAGTACCTTGAAGATATCTCACAATACGCTTTAAACTCTTCCAATGAATTTCTGACGGATTGCTTTGAAATCTACTAAAGAAGCTAACAGGAAATTGTTAACAAGCATTGTTCTAGTTCGGATACTTCTTCACAGAGTTACACCTGGTTTTTCAGCTTCCGTGACTTTCTCTTTATTTACTTCGGGACTCCGTATTGCATCCCCAAATGTCTCATCATCATCCTAACTTTCAATTGTATTTGATTCTTCCTGATCTCTTTGCAATGAAATCGATTGTTCTTCACCATTCAATTGTTCCAATATCCATTCGATTGTAAATTTTGTTTCATCAAATAGGACATCTCTTCCATAGAACACCCGACCTTCTTCTGGACTCCATAATTTATAACCATTAACACAATAGCCGACGAATAAGCACTGCTGTGTCCTCGATGCAAATTTAGTGCTAATTAACTGTTTTGTAAGTCTCAGATATGCTAGACATCCAAATGTTTTAAGTTTCTTCAAATTTCGCTTTACCCCAAACTACATCGTCGCTGGTACATTGTTCTGTAGAGTACTGGTTGGACTTCGACTTGACAAATATACCGCTGTCCTCACTTCATCAGACCAAAAATTCTTTGGCATCATAGAACCAATAAGTAGGCATCTTGCTTTTTCACAAATCGTACGGTTCATCCGTTCTGCCACTCTATTCTGTTCAGGCGTATATCTTATAGTGAACTCAAATTCAATTCCCTTTTTTTCGTAATAGTCTCTCATTTCATGCTTGATGTATTCTTTTCCGTTGTCACACCCGAATCTGCTTAACTTGAGGCTGAAATGCGAAGTGCTCATTGACTCATATGTTTTGAAATAATGAAATACCCCATTTTTCGTCTTCATTATATATACCGCAGAAAATGGGTATAATCATCAATAAAGGTGACTATGAATTTTCCATCATCGTAGGAAACGGGAGAAATCGGCCCCATCACATCACTCTGAACTAATTGTAACGGCCTAGCTCCATGTTTTCTTGTTTAAGAAAATGGTGGTCTAGATTGTTTACCTTTTACACAAACTTTGCACAAGTTTGTTGGTTTTGATTCGAAATTAACACTATTCATAGCCTCCGATAATGTTTTTAAGCGGTTCACATCTGCATATTGAAGATGCCCTAGTCTTATATACCATAATTCCGTATTATCATAAGCTAGAGTAGCACTTGTATTATTTATATATACTTTTAGTACTGTGACAAAGTCACTATATTATCTAACGATATAAAATTGCTAGAATACTAATTATAATTAGGCAATAATAATACGCGTCGTAAGAACGGCAAGTTCTCTCTCGGCAGTGGGAGCGAGAGGCATGCGAGTTGCGCCGGCCCGAGGAGTAGTAAGAGAAGGACGCTCGATCTCCCCCGTCGATCGCCGGTTTGTTGTGTCGGCGACGGCGTCTCCCATCGTGCGACGAAGAGGCGACGATCGGCGAGCTGAACACGCGTGTGTGTATGTGTCCAGGCGCTACACACACTAGCGAGGTATATTACGCACCAATGCAAACTTCAAAATTTAAAGGAAAGTAGCGAGAGAGGTGGAAAATCGTCATCGGTCAGTACCGATGACGATTTTCAAATTTAGTACGGGCGTGATAGCGAGACAAGAAGGAGAAAAGAAAATCGTCGCGTCGGTGGTAGAGGGAACGGTCGTATTTTTTTTATGTGGTGGTGTGGTGTGGAGTGAGGAGAGGGTGCCAGCAGCAATTGGGGAGAGAGAGTGAGAGAGAGAAGAAGGTAGCGAGAGAGAGAGAGAGAGAGAGGAAGATAGGCGAGAAACAGAGAGAGACAGGACGAGAAGAAGAAAAGAAAAGGTAAGGCGGCATAGCCGAAGGATTAAACAAGTATTCAGTTAATACCAAAAATTTAACGATTCGGACCGGAAGTGGCGAGATAGAGACGGGATATACATGGGATTTTTTTTGTGGTTATCTGTTGAATGAGTGAGGTGATTGAGTGTTGTACCGGACGTGGTGAAAATCAGGGGAAAATCGAAAAACCGTTTTTTTTTGGTAATTAATGAATAGACCGGAAGTGGCGAAAATCAACAAAAAAAAATCAAAAGACCGTTTTATCAACTAACGAATAGACCGGAAGTGGCGAGTGGCGAGTTAGAGTTGGCAAATCGTTTTTTTGAAATCATAAATTGTGTTTTGGGGAGATTAAGAGACCGGAAGTGAATGCGAGCAGTTGACGTGGGTTGCGAGGAAGGTAGAGAGGAAGTTTGGGGAGGTGGTGTGGAAGGTAGGACCGGGAATTTCCACTTCCGGCAACGTGGGCCTAAAAAGATAACAGTCGGACCAGTTTAGCGGAAACCGCATTTTTGGATCGCGTCCTATAAAATAAAATTTTTGTGTAACGGAGAAATTTATATGTACATGTATACTTTTTTTTGGAAATTAAATAAAAGAAAATTCAACGTTACAAAATGGCGACCGTGACAGGACGCGGCTAGTGATTGGTCGTGACTGAAATTTAAATGATTAATAATATTTATTTATTAATTTTTATAATTAATTAATTATTTTTTTTAATAATTTAATTTTTTTTATTATTTAAAATTTTTTTTTTTAATTTATATAATTAATTATTATTTTTTTTAATTATTTTTTTATTTATTATTAATTTTTATAAATAATGCAATATTATTATTTATAATTATTTAAATTTTTATTTATTAATTAATGAGTACTTTATACTTTTTTTAATTAATAATTAATTATTTTTTTTTATAAAGTGTGTAGCGAGAAGTGAGTAGAAAGAGTGGGTGATAATAATTCTTTGATAATAGATAATATTTAAAAAAAAAAATTTTTTTTTGATAAATGTATTTATTATAAGTTTATGTGATATATATGTCAATGTAAAATGTATTTAATAACATTTCATGTATGTTAATAAATTTTAATTCACAGCTAGCGAGTAAGAGGGGGAAACTAAAGTGAGAGGAAAGTAAAGTGGGAGACAATAAAAGTAAGTTCGAAATTTCAAAAGGAAAGGGGGTATAGTCAGTAGAATCGCGTGTGGTTGATAGAGGGCAGAGTAATTCGAATTGTGCCGTGGAAAAGGAAGGAGTGGTAGTAAACAAAATGGCGACTGAGGTGAGTGAGCACTCAGTGCGAATGAGGGCGCTGGGGCGGGAGTCGAGAGATGTGAGGTTAATTAAAAATGCAATAAATAAATTAAATCTTTCGGGGGTGGAGGAACAGTTAGAGAGGCACCGCCTTAGTAGAAAAGGACCCGAGAAAATTTGCGAGATCGGTTGTTGCGAGTGGAGTTACGGATTTTTGACGACTCCCTGGATGTCCCATGGTACCCCGATTGGGATGAGAGGGGGGATGAGATACCGGTTACAGCGATTTCACATCTGATGGACGAATCAGAAGAAGATTCGGTACAACGGTATCAACGAAAACCCCGAGGTAGGCCCAAAAAGGTTCAAGAGGTGTTGGAGAGGGAAGAAGAAGATCGGGAGAGTCTGGGTGAAGCGGCGGGTGGTACCGAATTCGGTTATACGACGTTGATGGGGGATGGTTTGGGGTCCAATGAGCCCAACATAGCGGTTAGTTCGGTGGCCATCACTATCCCTACTACCACAGTAGCGAAGACTACGGTGGTTACTACCACCAGCCATACTTCGGGTGGGATCATAGGTGGCGCGCGGTCCCGAATGAGTAGCGAGGTGCAGTCTAGCGCGTTTTGGTGGGGTCGGAATTGTCCAGAACAAGGGCTTCCAGGAGGTCCGCCACTGCAATGCATAAATTCAGATATTTCTGTTCCACCCAGAAAATCGGCGTATTTCGCGAACTCTAAATTAGGAATAGAGACCAATCAACTTGGTAGAATAGAGCGAGAAAGACGGTCAGTCTCCTGGGAAAAGAATGAAAAATATCCAAGGAGCGGAGATCGGAGAATAGATGCTCCACGTGATTGCGAGAGAGGGAGAGGGGGTAATGGACCGGTTCCACGGTTCCGAGAAGTAGTACCGGAGCGAGAAAATAATACAAATAGGTATTATGGTAGAGAGGACAATCATGACTATTATCGGGATCATGAAGAAGTGTCAGACCGACGGAGTGTAGCGAGTAGTGGGGGGTCAACGCGAAGCAGTGTTCGAAGGAGGAGGCTGTTGATGGACTACGAATATTCTAGCGATAGTGAGGATGAAGCTAGGGAACGAGTAGTCCGTCATCAACGTAGGGATAGAGAGGTGGGCCGTGAGTTGCGATGTACCAAAACGTTACGAGAGTGGGGATTGAAGTTCGCTGGAGAAGAGAAGGAATCGGCGGAAGAGTTTCTGTCGCGGTTAGAGGATTGTAGGGAACAATCCGGATTCGACGACCGAGATCTTTTCCGAGCGATTCCAGCTATTTTGGATCGTGGGGCGAGTAGGTGGTATCGGACGGCTCATTTAGATTTCCGAACGTGGCGAGATTTCGCGAAGGCGTTTCGAAAGTTTTTCATTGGCGAAATAAATGAGGAGGATTTAGAGGACGAGTTGAAAAATCGAACTCAAGGAAAAAGGGAGTCGATTGGTCAATTCGTCTCCTGTTTCCGACACATCGTGAGCCATTTCAGAAGGCCCCCGTCAATAGATAAACAATTGCGGATCGTTTTCCGGAATCTCACGCCTGAATATCGGGCCTATTTAGCCGAGAAAGAGATTACCGATTTTGCGAGTTTGGAGGAATAGGAAATGGGGAGGGCGGTTTGAGAAACTGAAAGAGATGGATCGCCGATACCGCGAACCTCCTACCAAGGATAAAACTAGATTGCCTGGTAGTGCCTACGTGCGTACGACGTCCACTTTGCGAGTCTCTGCTCTGAATGAGGAAGATGGTCGGGAGGTGAAGAAGATTGCGAGTGTGGTAGTTGCGGAACCGCGGTCGACCCAAGGGATGCTGGCGCCGAAAAACCAGCCGAAAAGGGGGAAAAAGCAAAGTTCCCTAAAACTCAGACCCCCGTCCCCAGACACTGTTGACGTGCAGGTGGCCGAGGAAGTAGGCCCAGGTCGAGGCCAGAGAACTTCTGAGCAATGGAAGGATGTCCCTCGGTTCCAGCCGGCCACCACGGGTCTGAATAATGCAAGAGCGGTATCGAGGCCCATAGGACCGTTGGTCCAATACTCTCAAAGAGTTGAAACCCCGAGTTATGGGCCAACACCTAATCGGAGGTCCTGGTCTAACGGTCCGGGGGCAGGACAGTTGTGGAGGGAGTCACGAGAATTTCCGAACGGGCCAGGAAATTCGGCAATGGTCGGGGCTTGTTTCCATTGCCAGATGGTGGGACATAGAGCTGCGGCATGTCCTAGACGGCCATGCTTCACATGCCAGCAACCTGGGCATCGAGCCTTGCAGTGCCCGAATCGAAAATGCTTCGGATGCCAGCAGACTGGACATAAAATATTAAATTGTCCTAACCGCAGGAGTGAATTCCCTACTCCGAGGAGGGGGCGTCAGGTCCTTCCCCTACGGTGGAGCGGTGTCAGGTATGCGGGACAGAAGGGAATCCGTTCCAAACCTGCCCGACATGCGCTCCACTGTGACAACAGTGGGGAAACGCGAGGGCCGGAGGGTGCAGGAACCCCGCGTCCTCCCCGGCCGATCAACAGGGGTAGTTAGCGAGGAGTTGTTGGTGCCAGTAGAAGTTGAAGAGGAGATAGCGAGTGAAGTAAATGATGAGGTGAGACTAGCGAGTTCAAATGGTGTGAGACCCTCTCCAGAAGAACAAAACCAACAACATGAAGGTAGAGTTCAGCAAACGGTAAAGTTATTGATGGGGAGGGGGAATAATAGGTTGGAGAGTAGAGAGATAGTGAGATGGGGTGAAGTGGAGGAAATAGCTGCGGTAGAATGTCGTTGTTTTGTCGAGATCGAAATAGGCGGGTACCCATTTGTTGCGATGCATGATAGCGGGGCAATGGTCTCCATTGTAGGTCCTCGGGTAGTGGAGAAATTCAGAGATAGACTTAAACCGACGAAATCGACAATGCGAAGTGTGTCAGGGGAAGTAAGTCCGTTTCTGGGAGTGTTAGTTGTGCAGATGGAGATTGATGGTAATACCTAACAAGTTGAGTTTAGAGCTACGGAAAGGATCACCTCAGATATCATATTAGGGATGGATTTCGCGAGCGTGTTTGACTTAGATGTGCGACAAGGGCGACGGCAGTGGCGAGTGTTTGAGGGTCCCTGGCATACCTTTATCGAACGACCCACCGGGCAACCCACAATTCATGCGGAGTGCGCCGGAATTAGCGAGTTAGATGATTATCAAGAGAAGAGGGTAGTCGAGTTAGTTGCGAGTATCATGAAAGGGAGTGAGAAAACCGCCGGGCTAACTCCTCTAACGGAGCATCATATCAAAGTGGAGGAAGCGACACCGATTAAGCATCGACCACGTCGTATGTCCCCCATAATGTTGCAGAAAGCACAACAGGAGGTGAGAGAGTTAGCGGAGAAAGGGGTTATCGAAAGATCCTCGAGTGATTGGAGTAGCGCGCCGGTGATAGTGAAGAAAAGTGATGGGTCGATCCGGATGTGCATCGATTATCGGGATTTGAATGCAGTCACCCGAAAAGATGCATATCCGATTCCAAACATGGATTCGATCTTGGACAAATTGCGACGGGCTCGATATTTGTCAAAGATCGACCTAAAGCAGGCATACTACGAAATTCCAGTGGATCCGGAAAGCCGGAAGTATACAGCTTTTGCGGTTCCAGGGTCGGGCCTGTGGCAATTCGTCCGGATGCCGTTTGGTTTGACGAATGCTCCGATGACGTTTCAACGTCTGGTTGACGCCCTGTTCGGACCAGAATTCGAACCACACATTTTCGGATATCTGGATGATATTATAATTGCGACAGAGGATTTTGAGGAACATTTGCGGTGGTTGGAGTTGGAGTTGCGGAAGTTAGTCCAGGCGGGACTACAAATTAACGAGGAGAAGTGTGAGTTCGGGTGTTCGCGAGTTACCTATTTGGGTTTTGTGTTAGATAGTGAGGGGTTGCGACCAGACGTTGAGAAATTAAAACCTATTATAGAGTATCCCGCTCCTCAAACGGTGAAACAATTACGTCGATTTTTGGGAATGGTAGGATGGTACTCTCGGTTCTTAGAGAAAGACGCGGAGACCAAAGTACCGCTCGTAAAATTGTTGCGAAAGGGGCAGCCATGGAGTTGGGGAGATGAACAAGAGGAAGCGTTTCAGGTTTTAAAAAAAAAACAGCTGATATCCGCCCCTGTGTTAGCTCGCCCGGATTTCAGTAAGCCTTTTACGATTCAATGCGACGCTAGCGGGGTAGCATTGGGGGCAGTATTGACCCAAGAACATGAGGACGGGGAACATCCGATATTATTTGCGAGTAAGGTGTTAAGCCCTGCAGAAAGAAATTACTCCACTTCGGAACGTGAATGTCTAGCGGTATTATGGGCAATTAGGAAGTTGCGTCCGTATGTGGAAGGATATGAGTTCACGGTAATTACGGACCATAAAGCTCTGACCTGGTTACAAACTCGTCCGGAACCCACAGGCCGCCTAGCCCGTTGGGCGCTGGAATTACAGCAATGGAATTGTAAGATAAAGCACCGCAAGGGGGCGTGGCACTGTGTTCCGGATGCGTTATCGCGTATGCAGGAACAGGATGACGAGAGTATCGCAGCCTTTGAGAGTATAGAGGATGAGGCGTATATAACATTGCGAGATGAAGTTGTAGCACACCCGGCCAAGTACCAGGGTTGGCGAGTTGAAGGACATTTATTATACCGTTGGCGACGTTGCGAGTTACTGGATCCGATAGAGTGGGAAGAGGAAGGATGGAAGTTGGTTGTGCCTAAAGAATACCGGACTAGGGTGATGGACGAAGCCCACAGAGAGGTTTCCTCCGGTCACCTTGGAATGGAGAAAACGTACGATAGAGTGATTCGGGAATATTACTGGAAGGGCGTTTGGTATGACGTGTATAATTACGTCAAACAATGTGAGGAGTGCCAACGGTATAAGGTGTCCCAGTCGGGCCCACAGGGATTTATGGGTAAACGAATCGTGGAGCGACCGTGGTCGGTGGTCGCCGCTGACATGATGGAATTTCCGCCGAGCAAATCGCAGAACAAATACCTGTTGGTATTCCACGATTTATTTACCCGCTGGGTCCAATTAAAACCACTGCGTACAGCAGATGGAAAGGCGGTAGCGAGAGCACTAGAGGAGTTAATAGTGTTTCGGTGGGAGACTCCAGAATTCCTTCTCACCGATAATGGTAAGGAATTTGATAATAAAACCGTCCGGGCCGTCCTAGATGAGCTCGGGATACGGCATGTCACCACGCCACCGTATCACCCTCAAGCAAATCCAGTGGAAAGGAGTAACAGGGTTCTTAAAACCATGATAGCGACTTATGTGAAACAGGATCATAGGGATTGGGATAAGCACCTCCACGAGTTTAGGCATGCCGTAAACACGGCTACTCAATCCACTACCAAAGTGTCTCCAGCATTCTTAAATTTTGGACGACACCCACGTCCAGTGAAAAGCTTGCGCCGAGCAGTAGAAGGAGTCACGCTGAAATTGCAGTAGGACCCCGAGGCTTGGATAGATAGGGTGAAGAAACTGGATGAGTTGCGAGACTTGGTGAGTAGAAACATAGATAGCGAGCGAGCAAGACAGGAAAGAGCGTATAATCGGGGTAAAAGGGTAGCGACATTCTAAGTAGGCGATCAAGTTATGCGACGCACTCATTTCCTTTCGAATGCAGCCCAAAGGTTCTCGGCTAAGCTGACCCCCAAATATGAGGGACCATTCCGTATAGCCGCGGCCCTATCCCCTACTGTCTACCGTCTGGAGATGAGAGATAGTCGCATTAACAACAAGGTTCACGTTTCGGATTTAAAGCGGTATATCCCTCCGCGAAATAACCCTGTTATTCCGGGGCGGGGAAAGTAGCGAGATAGCGACGTAGAAGGGAGAAGTCTGAAAAGAAATGAAGTGGGGCGAGAATGAATGTGATTTACGTGCTGTCCAGAACCTGTGTCGTCTGTGTCGTCCATTATAAAGAAATAACGAATGCATGCGAAGTAAAGGTTTTTGTTATAGATGGATCTGACGATATTAAACGGTTCGTGGGCAGATGAGTCAGAGGAAGAATGGGTGAGAGAGATGCAGAGAGTGGCTCTGGAAAACCCTGAGGAGGCAGCCCAACAAAGCGAGGCGGCCGTCCAAGAGCTGAGTACTATTCTGGCAGAAATAGCGACGCGAAGTGAGCCCGAGGGAGAGGTGGCGGAGGCGGTGTATACCGAACCGGAGATTCCGCCGGAGTTGGAGGCGGAACTAGCACAGCAAAGGGAAGCAGAAGAAATGGACACGCGACCCGATGGTGTGGTCACGGGAAGGCCCATCACCAGGGGAATAGGCCCGGCGGATTTGCCACTGGAGGAGTTATGGAGGGAGGAGGTGGATCCGGACTCGCCGCCTCGTCGTCGGCCGCGCCGTAGGTCGCGGTATAACCCCCGTCGACAGTGGACGGCGGATGATTACGGAGACTCCCCGGGGACAAACCCCCACCGGACCTCGAATTAGGTCCATTGTAGTATTGCCTCCTACTCCGGCGGTCTCGCCAACGGTCCCACCCAGTACAGCACTCCGCGTGCCATCATCGGCCAGGGTATCTCCCAGAAGGGAAAACGCGCCGAAACGTGAGGGGGCCATGTTCGGGGGCCTTTGCCCCATCCGCTTTGACCCGCGGGTGGATCCCCCCAGGTGCGTCTGCTTTAACTGTTGGCAGGGGGGGCATGTTCGGCGGGATTGTCCCCGGGCCCAGAGGGCAAGATATTGCCATAACTGTGGTCGACGTGGCGAAGATCTCCGTTCTTGCCCCCGCTGCGCCGCCCCGCACCTTGCGTTCCTTAGGGAATTAAGTGCGAGGGCGACACCAGTGGAAGCCGAGGTACCGAGGGATCCATCAGGGGTTCGGGATCGAGAACGCCGCGGAAGTCGACAAAGTCGACAAGCTGAACCACGCGGGCTCGATGATGGTACGCGGAATGAGAGTAGTCGAGAGAGATCCTCTCAACCTCCACGGGACAACAGCCGGTTACGGGAGACCCTCGAGCTGTTGGACCGGATTCGGCACTTGCCCGCAGACACCCAGGCACTAATTGTTCGGTCTGTGTTCGGGGGTACCCCCTCCCGACCACTCACCGAACTGGGAGAGGGGTCCGGATAAGTGTCGAATTGGGAGGAGGGGGGGGAGGAAGATTAGCGAGACAGTGGAGAGGAAGATTGGCGAGACAGTGGGGAGAGAGAGTAGCGAGAAGAGTAGCGAGAAGGAGGATGTGGCGAGCGACGAGACAGAAGACAGAAAATAGCAGAGGACTGGGAGGTGAGTCGTTAAAAATGAATAATAAACGAAATATCCAAGGGATATTCCGGTTTAGGGGAGGGGATTGTGACAAAGTCACTATATTATCTAACGATATAAAATTGCTAGAATACTAATTATAATTAGGCAATAATAATACGCGTCGTAAGAACGGCAAGTTCTCTCTCGGCAGTGGGAGCGAGAGGCATGCGAGTTGCGCCGGCCCGAGGAGTAGTAAGAGAAGGACGCTCGATCTCCCCCGTCGATCGCCGGTTTGTTGTGTCGGCGACGGCGTCTCCCATCGTGCGACGAAGAGGCGACGATCGGCGAGCTGAACACGCGTGTGTGTATGTGTCCAGGCGCTACACACACTAGCGCGGTATATTACGCACCAATGCAAACTTCAAAATTTAAAGGAAAGTAGCGAGAGAGGTGGAAAATCGTCATCGGTCAGTACCGATGACGATTTTCAAATTTAGTACGGGCGTGATAGCGAGACAAGAAGGAGAAAAGAAAATCGTCGCGTCGGTGGTAGAGGGAACGGTCGTATTTTTTTTATGTGGTGGTGTGGTGTGGAGTGAGGAGAGGGTGCCAGCAGCAATTAGGGAGAGAGAGTGAGAGAGAGAAGAAGGTAGCGAGAGAGAGAGAGAGAGAGGAAGATAGGCGAGAAACAGAGAGAGACAGGACGAGAAGAAGAAAAGAAAAGGTAAGGCGGCATAGCCGAAGGATTAAACAAGTAATCAGTTAATACCAAAAATTTAACGATTCGGACCGGAAGTGGCGAGATAGAGACGGGATATACATGGGATTTTTTTTGTGGTTATCTGTTGAATGAGTGAGGTGATTGAGTGTTGTACCGGACGTGGTGAAAATCAGGGGAAAATCGAAAAACCGTTTTTTTTTTGGTAATTAATGAATAGACCGGAAGTGGCGAAAATCAACAAAAAAAAATCAAAAGACCGTTTTATCAACTAACGAATAGACCGGAAGTGGCGAGTGGCGAGTTAGAGTTGGCAAATCGTTTTTTTGAAATCATAAATTGTGTTTTGGGGAGATTAAGAGACCGGACGTGAATGCGAGCAGTTGACGTGGGTTGCGAGGAAGGTAGAGAGGAAGTTTGGGGAGGTGGTGTGGAAGGTAGGACCGGGAATTTCCACTTCCGGCAACGTGGGCCTAAAAAGATAACAGTTGGACCAGTTTAGCGGAAACCGCATTTTTGGATCGCGTCCTATAAAATAAAATTTTTGTGTAACGGAGAAATTTATATGTACATGTATACTTTTTTTTGGAAATTAAATAAAAGAAAATTCAACGTTACAGTACATACAAGTGATTATTTGTTAAGTTCGCAATTGCCAATGTCTGTACTTTGTTTTCAATACGACATAATCTCTTTTCAAATAAAACATGGTAGCCAGCTCGTTCAAGTTTCCGTACCGACAACAAATTATATTCCAGTCCCGAAACAATCAACATGTCCTTTATAATAATATCAACTGATTTCTTATTTACGACACAGTTTACTTCTAGGTCACCTTTACCAAGCGCCTTTAGCACAACACCAGACTTTGCAACTTTAATGTTTACAGTCCGATCCAACAGTTTTATATTTGCAAATGGCAGGAATTCATTTCTAAGATGTTCGTCGGGTTTTTGGGATTTCATGTGGTTGCAGCACTTCCGTAGCTCGTCTTCTTAACATTATGCTGTGCTTTATTGCAATTTGCAAGCTTGTGCCCAGGTATACCACATCCGTGGCATCGATACGTCAATTTGGACTTCCAACTTTCTTTTCCCGGTAAAATATTTGTATTTGTTCGGCATCCTCTTTTTGTTGCACCGAGAAGGCGACCGGTTGCTCAATATCCACATGTTTCCTTTCCCTTTTGTCTGCCAAATGCTTCTTAGTCCAATAAAAGATTCTTCACAAATGTTATTGTTAAATTATTTTCCGAAAGAGTCTCGATTGCTGTAACTGTATGTAAGTAGATTGTAAGTAAAAGATGACACACGACGTCCGATTCTTCCGATTTTGCTCCAGTTGAACGTAATTCATGGATTATTTTGTAGAAATTTAAAAAGTGATCCGATAATACTTGTTTAGAAGCATTGAATTTCATCAAGAGAAGTTTTTTTCTAACAAGGGGAGTTCACGGTGGAGATTTTACGATTTTGGCCGACGATTTTTTGACGTATTCTATGATAAAATTAATAATACACGTGTTTGAGCGTTTTCGCTCATAGGCTTTCGTTTTCGTGAAATAAAATATTAAAAATCATGTTTTAACTAGTATATATACATATATTTATACTTTGGAACGTCAGATGCAAATCTTTTAGAAACATTTAAAAGTCAGCTATACTGTCGGTATTATAACCTTCCGATGAATTTATCGATATATTGTTAGCCCACTCGTCTACGGAAGGAAAAAATATGCATAATAATTTTGTGAATTTGAACAAAATTACTAAATGTGTAACGAAATAATATTAGAAACGGAATTCCCAAACACAGTCATTTAATTTTGTTTGTGGAAAAATGCGAAATTTAATAATTTATTCATTTCCAGAGGTAAAAACGCATTTTAATATTGTGAATTTGCACAATATTATTTCAATCTGTTAAAAAACTCAAATTGTCTATAGAAAAAAATTAATATTAGAAACAGAGTATCCAATGATGTCTAATTGTGTAAATTTATGAAAATGAATGTAAACATATGTAAATGGTATATTATTTAAATACACGAATTTAGGATTCTAAAAGATTTGCATCTGGCGTTCCACAGTACACATATACAGGGTGGCCGATTTATCTGAAGACATAGAAATATCTCAAGAACAATGCACATAATCAAAAAATGTGTGGGATGAAAGTTGTTTGACATGAAGGGGGGCATCCAGTAATAATGAAATTGACCCTCTCACCCAACTCTTGGGGGTGGGGTGGGGGAAAAACAATAAAACTTAAATAGGAACCTCCATTTTTTATTGCAGATTTGGATTCTCCTTGGACCTAGGAGCTATTACATTGTGGTTCACAGGTGACGCTGTCGTCGACAAAAAGCGAAAGTAAAAAATCCCTAAAATTCGACGTCTCCAGAATTCACATCACATCTGATAAATAATAGTAGACGCATTTCATTTTAAAAATACTATTCAATGCCACCACTAACTACGAAATGTTCGTTTTTCTTTGACTTTATATTATTCTTGTAATGTGTTTTCTAGCCGCTACAATGGAAATTATAATGTATGGATTTGATTGTGTGTCAAAAATAGTATATTATGTTTTAAGGGAGGAAAGAGCGTGATCCCTGAGTGGAAGGTTTCCTGCGCGAGCGAAGCGAGGGTAGCCCTCTCACGATGTGCGCGCGCATTCTTATCGTTTTTTAGCATTCGCTAGTTTTTTCCTGGCCGCATCCATTACTCCCGCGGACAGCACTTTTCGTCCTATGGGAGTAATGAGAACGAAGTGCGCATGCGCACGGGCACTCAGACGGAATTGACAACTTTCGCCCCGCGTAGCGGATATGGAATATGGTCATTCTAACAAAGCCGGGAAAATATACATTTAGCGTTACCCAGGAACAACGACGTGGACGTAGTATTTTTCTGTTCCCTTTGTGGTGCTTGTTTTACGTGAGTCCCCTTGCCTCTCACTGTTCACTTACTTGGGTAAGTGTTCGAAATGTTGATCTTCCACTTCAATGCATTTATTTATTCTTTCTTCAAATGACTTTATACAGGATAGTATCGTATCTGTAGAAATTTCTGCGCAAGCAGTTCTAATACGTTCCACCATGTTTTCACCAGTCGTTGGTATTTGTTCATAAACCTTACCTTTTAGGTAACCCCATAGGAAGAAATCCGATGTATAGGATGCTAAATCAGGTGACCTCGCCAGCCAATTAATGGGGCCACCTCTACCAATCCACCGCCCAAGCAGCAATCCTAGTCATTTCAACCAAGCCAAAGTCAAAATGCCCTAATGGAGTAAAATTGACCAATTTTCGACCTAATAACTGTCTTAAAAATCAAAATGTCTTTATAGTCGAGAATATAGGGCGAAAAGTACGTAAATATTCGCTAAAATATGCCTAGAAAGTTATGTGACTTTAAAGTTATAAATGAGGTTAAAATTCCCAAATTGTGACAAAAAATATGTCTTCATAGTCGAATAGACTTTTAAGTCAATATTAGAGTCCACTTGGAAGGCTATATGACCGTGCAAAATTACCTTATTTTGACCATTAGGGCGAAATGTCTTAATTGGTCAACATTGGGAAACTAAGACTTCATAACCTGGCTAGATTTTAACCTGAAAGTCGAATTTACCGCGGAAAATTACTTATAGGGCATTTCGACTAAGAAGGTTAGCCGACGACATATATATATATAATGCGCATAACTCACTTTTATACAAAATAACCTAATCTCAAACTGTACATACGTCAGTCAGAACTAAAATTCAAACCACGATGACTCGAAGAAAACCGTTCCGATTTTCATCGACATTTAAAAAAAAAAAGGATCATCCCTCAGGGTTAATGATTGATTTGGAGGCCAATATACGTTATTGTTTTTAACCCACAAATGTGGAATATAGCAGTATTCTATGCACATATTGTTGCCTCGTTTCTTCATCAACGCCACAATCGTGAAATGATCCATTTTACTCATGACCAGCACTCTACCCTCTTTATAACAGCGTTGTTTATACAGTCACAGTTCTTAGCACAGAAGACTTACGAAGTTCATAGGTTATGTACATCTAATGTTATGTCAACATTCGCACGAAGATCGATTTACCTAACTATAATCGATAATCAACTAATCGAAGTAATCGAATACATACATACATATATATACGCAAATTCCCTACGCACGTTCACAACTTTTATGTCAAAATTCCCTAAATAAGTAAATTTTACCTCAAGGGCAAGTAATTTATACTTTGAGAAAGGAAATTTGACTGATAGGTCTTATCTTCGACTATCAGGTCGAAATTCATAAACAGGCAAGGAAATCATTATCCGCCACGTAATAACGAACATAACGTGTAATATTCACCAGTTATTAAATAATATAATTCTGATATTCTGTTGAACGTATCAAGTAAAATAATACATATTTTTTATCATTTTCATTGTACAAATTCGAAAAAATCATTACCAGATGATTAAAATGCAAAATAATATTGACATACTTTTCACAAAATTACAAAAATTTTCAAAATGTACGATTTCTCGAGGGGCATTTAATATTAATAGGGTTTCAGAAAATTCTGATCGAGAAATTATCAATCGCACGAAAATTTGCCAATAAATAACGCGCAATTTCATTTGCAATTACTTACCATCATCCGTAATTATTTGTTTTATTGCTGGCTTGTATTTTGGTGCAAGCATGGAGGAACCATTGGGGCAAGTTTTAGAGTTTTACAGTACTGCCATATCATGAGAATTTATAATATCATAAATATACAGGCTTGTCAACTGCGAACACGAAGGAAAAAAAATATAACCTACACGGAGAACAATGTCGACTTACAGGTCGAAAAGAGGTAAATATTACCTAAATATTACCAATTTTCGACCACGTACAGGTCCATTTGACCAAATTCGGACTTCGACCTATTGGGAAAAATGCCCTCCATTACCTAATTTCGACCGTAAATTTACTTCCACTTTTGTCCCCACTTCACCGTCATTCGACTTCTAATTTAGGTAAATATTGTGTGGTCGAGAAAATATCTCGCCCTAATGGAAGGTCGAAAAGAGGTAATTTCGCCCTGTTTTGCTGCTTGGGCGATCATTGGAATCACGGTCTAGTACTTCCTTTGCTACTCTTGAAAAATGTGCTGGGCAATCATTTTACTTTCTTTGATTTGAAACGAATTCTGGTGACATTCTCAATTTGTAACGATATTTTACATATTTTCATTTTTATCATCGAACCAAAACGCAAAAACTCGTGGATCAAATTGGTGCACTTTTTTCCGAGGAATCCAAATCTACAATAAAAAATGGGAGGTCCCTATTTAAGTTTTATTGTCCCCTTCCCCCCTCCCGCAGGTACATCTCAATACGCTCTATACGTGGGTTGAATATAAATATTTTAATATAAAAAATTATAACACATCAAAGAATACAATTTGCGAGTTTTTCGAAAGTTGCGACAGTGCAATTGAAAGTTTACGGCCATATGCAGCGACATCAGTGGAATATAACATCAAAAACGCTGTGGAGTTGGCAGTCAACGAGAGAAAATAAAATCGATGAATATTAATACACAGAGACGAAGATTGGTGATGAGAGATTCGATCATCTCAATTGGGACATAGAGCAGGCGATGAGCAATATTTTAGATTCGATCTCTCCGCTCTTCATTTATGAGGAAATTCATTCACCTTTCGAAAATCGCATAAAAACTTGACTGGCGATCAATTTTGAATACTGGAATGTAAATGATTTCTTTGATGCTGTAAAATTAAAAGCGTTCAATACACTACGCAGGGCTTTCCAAGAGTACCAGTGTATGAATGTGTGCATAGTTTTTGGGGGAGAGATGTGTAATATAAAAACAACGCTACACTCCATTGAGAATTTTCATATTCGATATGAAAAATTAGGTTGCACTTCAAATTAAAATAAGTGTTATGAAGAAAAAATAAAATCTCAGATTTCATTCAAATCTCGCCCCCGATTTTGAATATCACGACACCCTATTTTTTCAAATTCAAATGTAGGACTGTGCTATTCTACTCATCTATTCCAATATATGTATAGGTCCATGGGTGTGTGCGTGCGTGCGTGTGTGCGTGGGTGTGTGTGTGTGCGTGCGCGTGTGCGTGTGCGTGTGCGTGTGCGTGTGCGTGTGCGTGTGTGCGTGTGTGTGCGTGTGTGTGTGTGTTTTTTTTTTTTTTTTTTTTTTTTTTTTTCCGACGCGACGATGGAAAGCTCTACCAGCCTTCTCTGCCGGCCGGTGCCAGCAGAAGTGCGGAGCTCTCATCCGCTAAAACCACCGCCGCATAAGGCTGTTTTGTCCATTCCCGGGAACCGCCTTAAGGCATTACTTCCAGGAAGGCAGCCTAAGCCCCGAGAGGCTCTTCACCGATATCATGGCGCATGACGGATAGGTGATGGTATTTCTATCCGTCCCTCCTCGTTTTTGCGGATAGCACTCAGCTGCTCCACGATGGACGTGGCGAGTTGGACCACTGTGTCCCATCCTTCCTGTGAGAAGAGCAGGACCCTACCCAATCGCTCGGGTGTTATTGGGTCTTCTCCAAACTTGTGCAGCGGTTTCCGCTCCTCTGCGAACCGTGGACAATGGAAGATGGCGTGTTCCACATCCTCGTCCACGCCAGGGCACACCGGGCACTCCGCGTTTTCGTACACGCGGATTCGATGGAGGTAGCTGCGGAAACAGCCGTGCCCAGTAAGTACCTGGGTCAGATGGAATGTGACGAATCCGTGGTCTCTGCCTGTCCACTTCGCCACATTCGGGATGAGACGGTGGGTCCAGCGCCCTTTGGCTGCTGAGTCCCATCGTTGCTGCCACTCGGCAAGTAGTCTTTCGGATCATTTGCTTTGGCCTCCCGAGACATTTGCCAATTCTTGGCCTACACTCCTAACTTCACGGTACTTTTCAGCCCTCTCAGCTGCCATTAGATCTAAGGGGGGAATCCCGAGATTACTGAGAAGGCAATGTCGGACACGGTACGATACGCTCGGGCCACTCTTAGCGCTACTGTCCTGCAGGCCCGTCGGCAAGTGGCTCCATAGCTTTTCTTGCTTGCAATGGCGTTCGCCCAGACGGGGGCTCCGTAAAGAATTACAGAGCTCACCACTGAAGCAAGGAGGGATCGACGGTATTGTTTTGGTCCCCCTATATTGGGCATAATATACCCCAGCACGCGAGCCACTTTTAGCGCTTTTGTGCCTGCATACTGCAGATGGTCTTTGAACGACAATCGCGCGTCGAGCATAACACCAAGGTATTTAATGGCGTCTTTCGTTCTGATCCCCTTATCCTCGACCGTGAAGGTAGCGTACATTCTCTTCTTAGTACGAGAGATGAGCACCGCCTCCGTTTTCTCAGCCGCCAGGCAGAGTCCGTGGTTTCTCAACCAGCTAGCTACCACCTCAATAGCGTCATCTCCGAGGTATTGGACCTCCTCTATGGTTTTTGTGACGACGATAAGTGCAACGTCGTCGGCATAGGCTACCATACCCCTTCTGGAAGTGATTGTTTGAGCAATCCGTCATACATGACGTTCCAGAGCAAGGGACCTAGGACCGAACCCTGCGGCACGCCTCCTGTGATGTTGTGGGAGCGCCTGCCGTCATCGGTGTCATAAAACAGGGTCCGGGCTGACAGGTAGCTAGAGATGACCCTTCTAAGGTAAATTGGTACCTTGAGTTCTTCTAAGGCTAGCATGATGCAATGCCATCGGGCCGAGTTAAAGGCGTTCTTGATATCAAGCGTGATGATGGCACACATTCGCTTGGTATTCCGACTGCCACTGATGGCGTTAGCGGCCAACGTCTTCACCCGGTCGACTGCATCAATGGTTGAGCGACCCTTCCTGAAGCCGAACTGATTGTCGGAAAGACCTCCAACTTTATCGATGGCTGCTTCGAGCCTGGCACATATTATCCGCTCGTACAGCTTCCCGAGAATGTCCAGCATACAAAGTGGTCGGTGTGCAGATGGTTCGTCCAAGGGTTTAGAACCCTTGTACAGCAGTACCAACCTTTATTGCTTCCATTGCACCGGGAAGCATCCATCTTTTAGACATGCGGTAAATGTTTCCAGGAAGATACGTGGGACATCCAGCGCTGCGCTCTTAACCGCCAAACCCGGGATTCCATCTATTCCCGGAGCTTTGCGTGCAGATATCCTCTTAGCAGCCATCCTCAATTCGGTTTCAGTGACGGCTGGTGGCTCGACTGTACCAGGTTCTGCCAGCAGACCAGTACCAGTGGATCGTTCCTGTTGTTCTGGGAACAGATGGTGGATTACTCTATGGAGGAAGTGTGGGCAAGATGAAGCATTCATTCCCTCGGGCTTGATTTTCCTCATGACCGTTTTATACGGACGGCCCCAAGGGTCCCGGTCTACCTCCTCGCAGAATTCCTGCCATCACTTTTTTTCGCGATCTTAATGGCAGCTTTAAGCTTCTTCCTCTTTTCTTCGTAGGCCGCCGTTAGTTGTTGGTACTGCGGTTTATGAAGAGTTCTCTGGTGCAGTCGCCTGGCTCTTGTGTGGGTGTGTGTGTGTGGGTGTGTGGGTGTGTGTGTGTGTGTGTGTGTGGGTGTGTGTGTGTGTGTGTGTGCGTGCGTGCGTGCGTGCGTGTGTGTGTGTGTGTGTGTGTGTACTAAAAATATTAAGAAATTAATGAAATATTAACAGAATTCTTAACATTCTTACCATTTCAAACCTATTTGAACCCTCGTCCGGATCGGATTAGAAGTATGTTGCATCCGAGTCGATGTCCTCTACTTCGACCTCGTCGTCGCCGAAGACCCATGATTTGGAGGTCGGCTAACTTCTCCATTCTTTTGTTTTCTCTGACTTGGAGTTCCCTTCTAAACTGGTTCAGGTATTGACGCAACTCCGCATCAATCGCAAATTTTCTTTCTTCCGCCTCCTCTTCCAACGCCCTTATCTTCCTTTTCAGCGTTTCTTTATCATGATGCTTTCGTATCTTACAATCGCGAATATCGCAGCGACATTGGCATGCGCCATTCTTAAGGATATCTTTGAAATTCGTCATTCGCCACTGCTGCTTTTTGCTATAATCGTGCTTTAGTTTTCGAACACCATCCTGAAGCGCGAAATCCACCTCATCACACCGTTTTTTTAGCACAATTTCTGAGGCATAGATGGATTCCCAATAGGAATCCTCCTTTATTTCCTCCTCCGCGTGCCTATCCTCCATCGCTTTCTTCACCACTGTCAAGTAGCGAACGATCTCCGGACCCGTTAACTTTGCACGCACCTCGCTAGTAAATGGGTCAATTTTTTTTTAATATATTGCGCAACTCGAACCATTTTTTTTTTACCAAAAAAAGCACTTGACGGCGTTAAAACTCGATGTTCATGCAACTGCGCAAGAAGTAGACTTTGAAATCTATTCAACCCGTATATATACCAAAAAATGAAACAAAAATCTAATTTTATCTTAAATAAATCTTGCTTCCAACTATTCAACCATCATTCGTTCCACCATATTAGTCTTAAATAATAAGTCTCCCTTGTCGACCCAGCTGTAATGCCTGTCTTTGAAACCTAGTCATTTAACAAATACATTATGTCCTTTTTGACGTAGAATTTTTTCAATCAGATAAACATCTGGATTTTTAGTACGTTGCAAATTCATAAAATCCACCTGATATTCGGTTTCCATCCTTGTTTTCTAGTAAATATGTTACTGGACTCGTTTTCTTAACTTGTATTATTTTAAACACTTCAGTCATCCAAATTAGAGTATATCCCTTTTCAAATATATGTTTAAATTTACTAATACGAACTTGTTGACCAACTTCAAACTTTGGATGAATGTTTTCATTAACAATTGCATTATACACGTTCCACTAATTCTTTTTCATTGTCTTTATTTACATCATTTGGTTTTACATTAATAGTTCGATGTTTGCTATTGTTATAATCACTAATCAAGTCTGGTAAGATATGGAGCCATTGATAATTACCATGAAGGCTTAACTGTGGCCACATTTTATTTTTCAAAGTACGATTGAACGGTTCACAAATTGATGCATTTAAATTACTGTATTTAGAATTTAAATTGATATCACGTTTTTTCATTAAATTTTCGAATTTCGAATAATAAAATTCTTTTCCACGGTCGGTATGCAGATTCTTTGGAAATCGACCCATTTCAAATATCGATTTCATGTTATAAGCTATGACGTCATCACCAGTCTTTCTTCTTACCAGGCCGGCCCATGCATACTTAGAGATCATATCGATGACAGATAACAAATATTTGTAACCCTTATTTTCGTCTGCATACGGAATCATTTCTACAAGATTAGCTTGTCAAGTTTCATCTAATCTATGAATATCTATTCTCCGTCTTGAATAATGTTTTCTTGCTGGTTTTTGAACCTCCCTCACAACTTCTCTCTTCTCTTTAGAAGTCATTGTTGTTAAACAGATATGGCAACGTCTTGATTAAAACTGTTGGGTGGATTGTAGCAGATACTTTATTTATTCCCATTTTTCAGAGTAACTAATCAATTATTCCGTATGGAGAACAAATGTGAAATGTCCCTCTTCATAACATCCGTTGTTTCTTTAATCTTCTTTAAGGCTTCACTATTTTTAAGGGCATTTTGTTCTAGGAGAAAAATTAATTTCTCAGCATCTACAGTACTACTCTCCCTTATGCCATAGGTATGTTTTTTCAAGTCTCCTTCTATATTAGCAACATCTACCGTAAGACTATCATTCAACCCATTATTTTTATTCAAATCATCGTTATTTTTCTTTACTTCCTGCTCTAAGAAGTGATATTATTCGTAAGATTGCTAAGCGTGTAATTATTTTTATTTAAATTACTGGTATGTTTAGTTATTTATCCATGTAATTCAATAATATAATTTCCTATATCTGAAGATATAATCCGTCTCTTTTCGATTTCATTGTAATTTTTATTTATATCCTGTTGCATTTTATTTATACTTTTTTCAAAATATTCAATCTTCCCATTATTTTTAATTACACAGTTCATTTATTTGTTGTTTAATATCGCGAATAGATGTGTGGGACTGTTAACGTCCCCGTAACTAGCGCGATTACCCTTTTTTTTGTATGCATTGACAAATCCGAAAATTGTCGTAATTGTATGTCGGTATCGGACAAACGCGTATCCGAGATGACCAGCCGTCGGGGCGTCATGACATTCTTGAAGGATTTGACCTTTCAGGTCATTCGAAATACATAATTTCCATTTTTGACCCTGGTCGTGTGAAAGAGAATGTGGCATGTTTCGATAAAGTCGGCCCTCGGTTATCCGATATTCAGGATGTTCCTCAGGATTTCCCTCTACCTCCTGATATTTCCTTTGGTACCAGTCGGATTTCGGCGAGACGGCATGAATATAACCTATCGGGTTACGGGAGAGAGCGTCAGCGACGTAATTGGACGCGCCCGTGCGGTAATGTATCTTAAAGCTATATTGCTGTAGCTCGAGTGCCCATCGCGCTAAACGACCTGAAGGGTTATCGAGGTGACCCGGCCATTGGAGTGCTTGGTGATCCGCGTACACATGAAACGAGTACCCCTCCAAGTATTGCCTCATTTGCCGGATCCCCCAAACTACTGCTAGGCACTCTTTTTCGGTTGCGCTGTACCGACATTCGGCTCCCTGCAGAGTCCTGGATGCGTAAGCGATCACTCGTTCACGATCTTCGAAGTTTTGTGTCAGGACACATCCGAGCCCATAATCGGAAGCGTCGGTTTGCAGGCTGAATTCCTTGGAGAAATCAGGACTGGCAAGGATCGGAGCTTGAATTAAGCAGGTTTTTAACATCTGGAAGGCGTCTTCCTCCCGTAGACTCCATTGCCAAGGCGTGGTTTTACTCAACAGCTGAGTTAGAGGCTTGGCTTTGGAGGAAAAATGTGGGATGTACCGCCTGTACCACGAGACCATCCCTAGGAATTGTCGGATTCCTTTGATACTGACAGGGGCCGCCATTTTCACGATCGCTTCCACTTTATCTGGATCTGTTTGGATGCCGCCATCCACGATAACGTGACCCAGGTATTTAAACGAATTTCGGCCAAAGTGGCACTTCTCGGGGTTAATTGTTAACCCTGCTTTACGGAGACGCTTAAAAACTTCTTCCAAGTGATCTTGGTGTTCGGCTAAAGTACGACTAAAAACGACGATATCGTCGGTAGCACATAGCATACGACTCAATATCGGGTCCCAGCACGTTATCGAGCATTCTCTGGAACGTGGCTGGGGCAGAATGCAGCCCAAACGGCATGACTCGAAACTGCATGAGTCCGCGACCCGGAACGGTAAAGGCGGTCAGTGGGCGACTTTCGGGTGATAGTGGCACTTGCCAATATCCATTTCGCAAATCAAGAGTCGTTAGGAACTTGGCGCCTCGGAGTTTAGATAGCGTCGCTTGAATGAAAGGAAGCGGGTAGGCGTCTTTCTGGGTTAGTTCATTTAGTCGGCGGAAGTCAATACAAAAGCGGGGTTCCCCTGATTTTTTCTTCGCGAGCACCACGGGCGAACTTCAAGGGCTTGAAGATGGCTCTATGATTCCATTTTCTTCCATCTTCCGGACTTCTTCGTCGATAATTTGTTGCATTGCCGGGTTCCGGGGCCGATATCTCTGTTTTACAGGCTCGATATTCGGTTTCAGTCGGATGACGTGTTCGACCATATTGGTAAGGCCTATTTTTTCGGGCAATTTCTGCAGTTCGTGCTCGAGGAAGTCGTCGAAAGTTTTTGGCTTCTCCTGTAAGGCGGCAATTTCTATTTCTATAAAATTGCATAATGCCGGTAGATTCGCTTCGGCTTCGGCACTGCTTTGTAGGTCTCGAGGTACGGTCAGACGGATATTCAGGGTACTGAGAAGGTCGACTCCAAATAGTAAGTTGCATTGTAAACCCGGGAGTATGGCACATCGGTGGTTTACGTGTCGTTGACCTATGCGAAATGGGAGATTCATCTCTTCGGAGATGTGGATCGTGGATCTGTTGGCTAGTCGGGCATTGGATTGGATCATTTCGGAAGTCAGTCCTTTGCGTCGACATTCCCCGGCCATTCGGGGGCTTATGTATGACCTTGCTGCTCCTGTATCTATAAGGGCTTGATATTTGGAGCCAAGAATGGTGGCTTCTAACTTCAGTCTACCATTCCCCATGGTATTCGTGGCATATAGCTTATTGCTGTCGGTCCTTTTCCGACAACAGTCCCGGGATAAGACACCTGTCTTACCGCATTGGGAAATAGCAGTTTCCGTGGATTTTGACACGATTTACTTCGGTGTCCGGCTTGTCCGCAATTCCAGCACATGGTTGTAGGATCCCATTGTACGGGAGCTGTTTTGGAGGACGGTACTAACGCGACTGTTTTAGACGGTAATGGGGAGCGATTTTTTGTTTGCTCCGTAGGAGGTGAAGTTTTAACTTTTCCGTGACGCAGGTCGGTCTGTTTGACTTCTTCGTATTCTAGGGCTAGTGGATATAGCTCCTCTACGGTCGCGATATCAGGGTTTCGCACATATAATTTATAATCGGAATGCATGTTTTTATAGATTAGCTTTATTTGGGATGCCAAAGAGAACGTTCCGACACGCCGTATAAGAGTTTGTATGTCGTTACAGTAGACCCTAAAGTTCTCTCCCGATTGCTGCTTCCGCCCCCGAGCGTTATCTTCCCATTGTCCACGAATTTGTGGATCTTCGTAACAATATATAAGAGCCGAGGAGAAGTCACTCCATGTCTGCCACCGGGCTCGATTATTTCGGAACCAAAGAAGGGGTTCCCCACGGAGGAGTTCTGGAATCCCGGACAAAATCTGTGGCGTGGTTAAGTTGTAGGCCTCGCGTAGTTCCTCTACTCTTTCGATAAAAGAGGTGGGATCTTTTCCCGTAAAGTGGCATCCCCATCGTCGTACCTGATCTATGGGTAGTGCATTCCGGAATGGGGGCATCATTGCCGTGGACATCTGTGGAGCTGATGCCATAGAAGTCGATGGTGATTGCGTTACGGTCGACATGATATTTGTCCATGACGGCCAAACGAAAGGGTCGGAAGAAGGGTTACTGACTGTTACTGGGACAGTTCTGGTAGTGCTCGTATCCTGAGAAGTGGAGGTATCGGTGAACACGTTATCGTTGCTTTCTATTCCGTATTCGTCAGCCCAGTTGGTCGAGGTCTGGTTTAACACGTCTTGTACATCGGTAGGGTTATGTCGGATAGCGTTGCGTAATCTACTCCGTAATTCGTTTAGGGTGCCTACCGGGTCAATCCGTAGTTTCTGTAAGAGTGTCTCTATTTTCTCTTTTGTAAGCTTATTTACCCAAGTTAAATTTCCTTCCATCTTTTCTTTTGTTTTTTTAGCTGCCGCAAAATCTAAACAACAAAAATTTTCTCTTTGGAGAAATACGAGAGGTAGACTTTACTTTAAAGTCCCTGTTCGGGCGCCATGTAAAGGAGTTTCCTCCCGGACTGCTCGTGCCTAACTCAGTCGGTACGCCAGGGTTCGGTACGAGCAGGGATACCTTCGTTGACGGCAGCTTTTTAGAAAAGATGAGATGGAAGGTAAATAAAAACAGAGATTTGGAAAATAGAACACAACATAAATGTATTATCAGTACCTCCTAATTTATACAAGTGGTAGTGGTGTGCGTGAATGTGCGGCTTCCCGCTCAGCCGTGGAGCATTGAAAGTGTAGTTTTCTAAGCCCTAGGTTGCTTATGTAGCCAGCCACGCTTAGCTGGAGAAAAAAAACTAACCCGACGAAGTAAAGCGCATGACCGCCGACAAGATAGGTGGGGAAATTTCTCCCCCCGTAACGGAAGTTTAACCTAGCAAAAGAAAGGGTAACTAGAGTGCCGCGTATATGAATGAAGGGCACCGGGTACGGACTTTCGGACGGTAATAGGATCCAATGCACCGCGAGTCACCGTGCACCAGAGTAGGAGTAGGAGGCACCGCGGGTCACCGTGCCGGGTAAGAGATAAGGTTCAAGGGTTTGCCCTTGTGACCTTGAGGAGAGATCCAATGCACCGCGAGTCACCGTGCACCAGAGTAGGAGTAGGAGACACCGCGAGTCACCGTGCACCAGAGTAGAAGTAGGAGACACCGCGAGTCACCGTGCCGGGTGAGAGACAAGATCAGGGCTATAAACCCGTAACCTTGGGGGTGGTAATAGATCCAATGCACCGCGAGTCACCGTGCACCAGAATAGGAGTAGGAGACACCGCGAGACACCGTGCCGGGTGAGAGGGGTAAGATGGGGGCTATAAACCCGTAATCTTGCGGGGGGTATAAGATCCGATGCACCGCGAGACCGTGCACCAGAATAGGAGTAGGAGACACCGCGAGTCACCGTGCCGGGTGAGAGACAAGATCAGGGCTATAAACCCGTAACCTTGGGGGTGGTAATAGATCCAATGCACCGCGAGTCACCGTGCACCCGAATGGGATAAGGAGGCACCGCGAGACACCGTGCCGGGTAGGAGGGGTAAGATGCGGGCTATAAACCCGTAATCTTGCGGACGGTATAAGATCCGATGCACCGCGAGTCACCGTGCATCAGAGTAGGATAAGGAAGCACCGCGAGTCACCGTGCTAGGAAAGGTAGCCCGCGAGACACGGGCCGGGAAGAAGTGAAGATTCGCCGTTGCACGCCCGCTTATTATCCCCGAATCGGATACGCCGCGCGCGCTGAACCGGATACGCCGCGCCCGCCATCTATGATCCGCGTCGCCGATTTAGAAAAATGAAACTTCGTTTCAACATTTTTATTTTTAAATTCTACTGTCTAATCGCCGATTCTTGTAGTATCACCTTCCATGCGAACACCATAAATTGTATTAATGGTATCACTTTTCTCGTGAACATTTCTCATTAGTAAAGTCAGAAACTTATTTGATAATCTTTCTTCAGTATGATATGTAGGTGTTTTAATATCATTGCTCAATGTCTGCTCTAGAGGGGTATTATATCCATCACGCATATCATCATCATCATCATCATCATCATCATCATCATCATCATCATCATCATCATCATCATCATCAAAATCGTTAACATTATTAATTTTCATAGTATCCGCTACTTTATTCTGGGTATCATTTATTGCATGTTTATTGATCGACATTGTTATAGCGTCGGCTATTTTTTGAAATGGACTTATTAAAGTTTTGAGCATTTCACTTATCGCAAGGTCACGCGTTTCTTTACCCACATTTAATAATCAATGTTTCCGGCGAATGGATTCGCTAGCTTTGACACTTTGACGTAATACGTCTTAGTGCTGTTGAAGAGGGGAGGATATGTTAATGCATGCAAATCTCACTCTGCACTGACTTGTTATAACATTTTTTGTTTGTTCTTAAAATCATGTATGCTTATAAAACAATCAAAACCTTTTATATATCTTCCCTCTTCTAATTCACTGTCTTTATCTATTTCTATAAAGCCATGCTTATCCGTCCAACATTACGCACATATATCTTTAAAAGTGTTAAATGTCATATCCGTATTGACATGATCATTATACACATGCTTAAGATTCATTTCATCCTGCCTAAAGAGAACCAGAATGTTTGCGTTAACTCCTATAAGATGCTTGGGAACACGAGCATACCTTTGACTGAGATAAAAGCAATCGACGCAATTATGTCTACCCATACAAAAGAAGGATATAATGTTATCTTGCTTCTCGCATGCGAACATCATCAAACATAATAATAGAGATCGGCCTGGCATCGCAGGGTGTTACTACCTGTTCATTGTCGTGAAAGGGGAAGAATCCTATACCCCCAATAGAGTCAAGTAAGTTTTTTTGTAAAAATTGATATTTTAGTTGATTTAATAAGTTCGAATAAACATATATAAAGTGCACGTATACTATTTGGCAACAACTCTCCATGTCATTTATCATTAATTGCATTATTTTAAACAGATGATGTTAAATCGTTGAAATTGATGATTGGGATTTTTGTTGGTTGTTTATGAAATCGCATGTTGATAATACCTGAGCATAAAAGTATAAGTAACGCGCTTATATGTTGTAACATTCGTGACGTCCGATATTCGCCGCTGCCCTCCCCGAGCCGTCGCGCCACCATCGTAGCAGCTACGCACGTTTGCCGTGCAGAGTGCGCCTGTGAACCTTGCAGTTCCCGATTGCCGGGATTCTGCGCAAGCCCGTAAGAGGGCCACGGCGGAGGTGCGCAGCCAGCCAACGGCGCGACTGCTCGTCAGATAGATTGCGAAAGTGAAAGATAGCGGTTGATTAGACTGGTTTTAGCGAGCGAGCGCGCGACATCCGTACGGTAACGAGCGACCGAAGCCCGATACGAGCAACGCGATCTATTCCATATTTGTCTGTACACGCAATCAATAAATAGACTCTGCTATTAATTTTGCAATAGATTTGGATTGTTATTTCCTTTTCGCGCAAGTGCTACACCGTGCCGAGCGCGAGCCCTAGGAAAGAAGCCCTTGAGCCGCCAATTTTCTGCTCCACGTTCATTTCCGCCGGTGAACGGAACCAAATTATTTCGCTGCTTTTCACTCACGCCTTGGCCGGCATCCGTTCTTCTCTTTCCCCTATTCCACTTTTCTCTTTATACTTGCAGCTGCCTCGAAATTATCTCAACACGATTTAAAATCCCAGTGAACCTTTCGGCGTGGGTCGTTCCCGGACACGCGTTTTATAGTATTCACCTTGAGAATCAAATCCCACGTCGGCGAAGGCCACATTTACGGCGCCTAACGTGTTTATCGATAATTATTACAATTATTCAGTTCTCGCCACATATATGGCACCCAACATATTTGTTAATAATTATCAAAATTGTTCGTTTCGCGACACATTTAATGATCAATGTGCTTTGTAATGATTGTTAACATTTTTCCGTAAAGAATACATTCATGACGACTAACGTTTTTATTATTAATTGTTAAAATCGTTTAAAAAGCGCTATATTTTTGGAGTACAACGTACTTAAAAATTTTTTTATCGTTTCACTTCAAATTGAAAACATCGAAAAAGCGCCACGTGTTTGAACTGTCGACAAAAAGTCAACACGCATGAAACTTGCTATATGTATTCCGAAAGCAATTATTCTTTATGTACAAAATTAAAATTTGTCATACAAAAATTATAACAAAAAAAAAAATTATTAATCAATCAAAAAGTGAGAAAAACAATTGTATAACCAATTATTTGTATTTCGCCGTATTCGCTCGCACCGCTATATCCTTTGCATTTGTTTGCATCGTAATTTATGTATACAAAGCGCAGTATATCTTCCGCTAAAACGCAATTGTAAAATTGTCAAAAAACAATTGCGCGGTGCTTTCTCTTTGTGGCTTTACTATCGCTTATTTGCGAATGTAAATGTAGTTAGCAGATATCGAATTATCTATTAATAATACAATTACTCTGTGAGAGTAGTTATATTATGCACACAACTTTTTCCCCGGCTAATGAACAAAGTGCCGAACGCGATCTCCTTGTGTCCGCGTAAATAAGGTTTATTTATAGTAAACAATAAAACGAACATTACTTTGTTTTTCGAAAAATTTCGTCATCTCGGAAAAACATATTTCCAAACCGAGAAAAATATTTCAAAAGGGGGAAGTCATATTCAAAATTAAAATTAAGAAAAATAAAAAAAAAATGAAGAAAGGTATTGAAAACGTACAGGCGAAAGCAAGCCCTCTCTTGCCGTCTCGTCAACTCGCGCGAACCCCTCCTCGGCAACACCCCAACATAGAATTAAGTGACATGGAAGTGCGCGACAAAGAAACGCGCATAGAAAACACCGAAACGATCGGTGAAGACAATGATAATCTCATTGAATTTATACCGCGTAGATCTTCCCGTAAAAGTACAGTCGTGATCCATAAAGGAAGGTCGAAGAAAAAATCGCCTAATAGAATCACAACGCAATATTTAAACGCAGTTTTTTCAGAATTGAAGAGCAAACCGCGCAATTTCAAAGTTCGGTACAAAAGATGTGACAACACAACAACGAGCACAACATCTCGAAAATTCACGGCAACAGTTCGACCTTTTTCAAGCCGAAAACAGGCGCGAAATTAATACTCTGCGACTCGAAACAAATATGTCGATAGAGATGCTCGCGCAACAAATAGCGAACTTGAAAACAAAAGCCGTCGATCCGACTTCACAAAATGCTCGTGCGGGACTTTTAAATCGAACCGATATTAAGAAAAGCGAAACGACGCGGCCAACGAGTCTGCCCCCCACCATCACCACTACGACGGTGACGACAGCGGTGGCAACAACGAGCCCGTTACTCGAGACAGGTACGGACGCATGCAACGCGTTCCCCTCTCTCTCTCACCGGCAGCAAGGAGCACCCCTCCTTACCCTCGGCGACAACAATGTTCGGAATCACGCGACCTGCCACACAGGATTTCTTTGCATCGCAACCGAGAGCAATCAATCGAAACAACGCCGACTACGCAAAGAAATCCGAATCCATACCTACATAAAATTATAAAATTCCCCGGTAAACTCAACGCCGACGATTTTCTCGACGAATTCGAACGCAAACTATACGCTTCCGCTATAGACCCAAATGAAGCGCTTCCAGTCTTCTCGCATGTTCTGACTGATTCCGCATATACGTGGTTTAATACATTTCGGAATAGCTGGACCTCTTGGCCAGATTTCGCAAATAAATTCCGAAAAACATTCGGAGATGCGAACGATGACCAACAAATTAGGCATAAAATTCAACGCGCGGTACAACTCGAAAACGAATCCGGACTCGGATAAAAGTCGGCGCATTATACAATCAATTAAATGAAAAAATCCGACAAAAAAATCAACTTGACAAAATTTACTCCGGATTACACTCCGAATAATTATGCAGTTCGATCGGGATAGTTTTTCAACTTACGATGAATTAATAACAAAAATCCGAAAATACAAAAAAAAACTGCACGAACACGATTCGAAACGAAAACGCTACACCAAGAACAAAAATCAATTCTACGCAATTGCTTCACAATCATACGAAATAGATGATTTTTCGCAATTGCCCATTACAGAAAATAAAACCGGAACGAAATCAAAAAAGTCGAAAAGAAAAATAATATCGAACCAAAACAAAATGTAAATAAAATCGAAGTTTACAAAAAGCAATACTAAACGCTGAAAAAGAAATTGCACAATAATGATGATGAAAATACGGATTTTCAAATAAAAAGCTCGAATAATAAAAATGTCAAGCCTGTTTCGTCGAACCGTAGGCATCGCCGCCGTTCCACTTCCAGTTCTTCACGCTCCTCTCACTCAGCTCGATCGCAGAAGGGGGGAGTACAGTGACAGACGTTCGAGAAACAACGCGCAAAACAACGTTTTCCGAGGTCGGAACAATTTTTTTATTAATAATCGCGGCAACAGAGGTCGTCGAAATAGTTACAATCGTAATTTCGATTACAATTCGGCTCGTTTCGATAATCTACTTTGACCACGACAGTATTGGCAACCGAATAGCCAGTACGACGCGCACACGCAACACACGCAACATGCGCAGCCGCCGCAATTCTCCCCACCGTTGCAACCTACTCAGCCGTGGTTTCAAAATCTCATTTTTCACCTGACAATGATACGCGTTTCATACGTCGTCGTCAAAAAACGAGAAGGATGCCAGGAACGATTAGAACTTCCTGGCGGAACCTTGGAATCTCGCGAGCGCAAAACTTATTCTAATTACTCGGGAAATGCTCCAATTCGCGCCGACGCTCCTCAATATTCAACGGGCTTCCTTCATAACGCATCAGTGCTCAACGTAGCGCATGCCGCAAGGAATGCAGCTAGTGATTCCGAAAGCGACGCGGATGATTTTTGCGAAACATCTGAGACCGATTACTCAAATTCAAACTCAGAGTGCTGCTATACCGAGCCGACGCCGCCGGCAAGAGCAAGCATCTCGTCTGTCACTTCGCTGTCTCCAACTAACCTAAGAGCCTGCTATCAAGCAGTAGTTAGCCATTCGCCGCGCAAAGTATTTAAAGGGCCTAGCTCCACCCGCGCCATAGCAAAAATGTTACGCAATCGGAACCGCGATTGAAATCGGAGATAAAAAATATCACGGACTTCTCGATACAGGTAGCGACCGCATATTTATGTCAGGCGAACTGTACGATAAAATTAAAATATTAGCTACCGGTGATCCCGTATATGACGCGATAACACGTGCTGGCGTAAAACTTGATCAACGCGACCACATAACCGCACCTTGTTATTCCGCGAAATTTAACGTTAATATTAATAATTGCTACAGCGAGTTGTGGTTCACAATTCTCGACAGACTCACAACACCGATCATCCTATGAATGGATTTCATTATCGCCTGGAAAATTACAATCGACGCTACGCGCGGTCAGTGGTTAGTCGAAGGTTCTGACGCGCAATTTCCCTTAAATTCCGCTGAAGTCAAGCGCAGCTCACTAAACTCCATGCAGTTAATAGAGGTTACGCCAAAGCAGCAAAAATGCTTAAATGAATTCCTCCGGAATTAGCGTAGCACGTTATCGAACTGACAAACGCGACGCCGATCAAACTAAAACCGTATCGCCAGAGCCCCGCCGTAAATAAAATAATAAACGAGGAAATCTATAAATATTTGGAAAAATGTTTTATACCGCCAAGTAACAGTCCGTGGTCTAGTCCCGTCGTGCTAACCTTGCGCAAAGCCGGTAGACATAAATTTTGCATCGACTATCGCCAACTTAACAAAGTTACGAAAAAGTCTGCATATCCCCTACCACGTATGGACGCGATACTAGATGCGTTATCGGAGGTTAATATAATAAGCACAATCGACCTGAGTGAAGCACTCCACCAGATCCCGGTTAACGTGCACTGCCGAGATTATACCGCTTTTGCCGTCCCAGGTCGTGGACAATTTCACTGGATCAGAATGCCTTTTGGCCTTACAAACGTGCCGGCTACTTTCCAAGCCTTTACGGAAGGATTGAAAGCAAAATTTATCGAACACTTGCTCGTAAATAATTTACCAACGAGGTACGCAGACCAAGTGCACGCATATTTAGACGACTGGATCGTCATTTCCAAAACGTTCGAGGAACATATCTTGTTGCTTGACATTCTTCTCGGAATTTTGCAAAGCGCTGGTCTCACCATCAATAGACAAAAGTCTTATTTTGCGAAACTAAGTGTCGAATATCTAGGTTTCCTTATAGATTAGGACGGTTCTAAACCGAATCCTAAGGAGCTCGAAACGATTCTAGAGCGCCCAAGACCGCGCAACCGAAAAGTGTTCCGCCAGTTTAATGGTTCTGTTAATTGGTATGGTAAGCACTTACGCAACGTTGCGAGAGTACAAGGACCGCTCAATAAGTTAGCCAGTCCTAAAGTGTCGTGGAATTGGACCGAAGAACACGAAACTCCGTTTAACGAAGTCAAAGAAGCGCTAAAAGATGCTTTGACTCTCGTCACTCCCCGGCCCCATCTACCGTTCCTTCTTTACACGGACGCTAGCGATACCGGTCTCGGCGCCATCTTAACGCAAAAAGATGAAACTCGCGAATATCTTATCACGTGCTTAAGCAGACCCTTGAGAGGTGCTGAGTTAAACTACACTACCACTGAAAAGGAGTGTTTAGCCGTGATATTCGCCGTGCGCAAGCTTCGTTGCTACCTCGAAGGCACTGAGTTTACGGTTTACACAGATCACTCAAGCCTAGCCTGGTTGCAAGGTATCAAAGACCCTCGTGGCAAACTCGCGCGTTGGGCAATGAGTTATCCGCGAACAAAGTAACCATTGAGCATCGAAAAGGCTCGACTAATGAAGCGCCAGATACGCTCTCACGATTTTACGAAGCCGCCCCCGATCGCGCGTTGTTATTAAACATGTCCAGAAACGTATCATGGCACGAGGCAATGGTAGAACGAACGCGCGCTAATCCGAAAGATAACGAATGATATAAACTCGATTCGAATGGTGAATTATATTTTTATAAACCAAATCTAATTAAGCAGACTATTAGCGATAACGACGCCTGGAAAAAATTTCTGAATGAAACCGAAATCGTCCCGATGATCTAAAATTACTACAACACGCCTCAGTCCGCGCATCAAGGCATTGATAAAACTTATCGTGCCATACTTAAAAATCACTACTGGCCCGGTATGCGCGAAGTCATCAGGCGATATATAAACAATTGTGAAACCTGTCTAAAGTGCAAACAAAAAGTAATTTAGGCATGGGGCTGAAAAAGAAGAAAGCGTCTAACATCATTGATCAACATTATTTCGGCTGCTAAAATGTCAATGTCACCAAGTAATAATGTTCAAAATGTTATTTCGAGTGCTTTGAAAAAAGCAGTAAAAGAAGACGGTGGCAAACAATTCATACAAAAAACTCGACAGCTGTTGATACCTACAAAGGTTGGGGGATTCTTGCCATTCCTAGCACCCATATATGCTGGATTAAGTTCTGTTGGTGCATTAGCCGGTGGCATAGCCGGTATAACCAAGGCTGTTAATGATGCAAAAGCTGCTCAAAAGCAGTTATATGAAAGTGAAAGGCATAATCGTGCTAGCGAGACAATAGCTATTGGTAAAGGGTTATATCGTAAACCTTATAAAAATGATCTAGCTTTAAAATTAAAACCACATAAAACAGAATTAGGTGTTAAATGTAGAAAAAATCGAAAAAAACTTGTAAAGCTAACACAATAAGCACTCTCCGATGCAGATGAATGAATTAGAATTCTTAATGACGCGTACCTTTAAAAAATATAGAGGAATGAGCGAGGATTGGGTCGCCACATAAATGTAACAGAATATTTTCCGCGGGAAATGGACACACTTGCCTAGGCATAAAAACTTTCACGGCGTAGAAAGAAAAGCCCGGGCAAGCGGAAGTCTTTATTAATAATCACACAATTAAATTACAATTAAAACGAATCAAATTATTCGGTTCATGAATGTCGAATGACGCGAGATCACGATAAGTTCGCCGCGAGGTTCCTTCATACGCACGCTTGACGAGAGCTCTTTTACCTCACTATTGCACTCTGTCTGGGTGTACACCACATTCTCAGGATGTACCCTTGTCCAAAGCCGCTTAGGCGCCTGGTGTTTAACACTCTCGAAGAGGGTGCACTTGTCCAATGCCGCAGGGGCGCCTCGACGTCTCGACGGAACCGTCACCTGAGCTGCGGGTAGACACGAAGTCTACCGCGTAAAGTGCAGCCCGTGGAGATGGCACGTGAAACTCAAGGGCACGTGGCCGAATCTCTCATAGTTTTTGTTGAACACACACAAGTTTGTTCTCGCAGGAGACCACACGTTCGCACGATGTTTTGTTTTCCCACACGATATACGGAAACTCGATCAACTTTCAACACACGTGTATCCGTTGATAGCAAGAACTAAGTACGCAAGAAAAGATCGCAAACAAGCGTATCGATCCGAAGCCTTGATCCAACTAACTATGAACCACCCGCGGGCCTCGCGGAAGCACATGGGACGGCCGCGAATTGCGCGCGCAACCGCGATACACCCCGCCACCATAGTCAGCGAGCTCGAGCCTACGAGAAACCGAACAGCAGATATATTAAAATATTCGAAAAACGCTGGAATTCCGAATTCTAGAGGTGTCTTTATGCGTAATAATTCACCGGAGAATCCCTAGGTCAATGAATGCCCATTAATTTAGATTATGCAAACGGTCCGGGGACACATTGGGTAGCATATCGATAACGTGGTTCTAATGTCATATTTTTTGACAGCTTTGGAAACCTTACCTCACCTGCTGAGTTGGAAAAATATCTCAGTGTAGGTAGCATTATGTATAAAAAATTCCAGACTATACCACTTTTGATTGTGGATATTTATGTCTCAAATTTTTATGGAATCAGCTGTTTTTTCCAAACAAGTATAAGTTGTATAAATATAATGCATAAAATATTATGATAATCAGTGTCATTTGAACAATCAGTATGAATGATACTTTTACGTTGATGCTGTTGGGACAATCTTCAGTATTAGAAGCGCAATACTTTCCACCTATTGAACTTTCATCGCAGAAGAATTATGCATTGGGTTTAATTGAACTTCTAACGTTTAATTCAATCCCAAATATTGACGTTAATAATAAATTTCATATTGGTAACTATCAAATTACTGTGCCGATCGGGAGCTGTGAAATTGAGGATATAGCAGAATATATTAGAAACAAGCTGTCGGAGTATAGTGATATTACACTAGATATAAAACCCAATAATAATACCTAACGTAGTGAAATCAGGTCTAATGAAGACATTGATTTTACATCAATCGATTCTATTAGGCGAACATTGGGCTTCAATATGCAACGAACGAATCGTTCTCGAACGAATTAGTTGTAAGAAATAGAAGGAGATAGAGAGAGAGGTTGTAAGAGAGCGAAGAGAAAAATAAGAAGAGAGAGAAAGAGAGAGTGAAGAGGAGACGAATTCGCTAAATATATGTCGATAATCGGTTTTCTTTGGGTTTGCATACGAATGAAAATCAATCGGAAAAGCAGCGATAAACGTAGATTCTCTTGTCGATTTTAAAATCAACGGAACACTCGATTATGAAAAGTGTCTGGCGTGCTCGGCGCCATTTTGTGATCCTGATCATGAGGTTCATCCATTCGAAAAAAGGTTAAATTTTCATGCTGAGTTATCAAGCTGGTCAACCAACTTATAGTCATTTGATGTGGTGGAGGAAGATTCACGATCCAACCCACTGATCTCAGAGGAATTCAACATAGGCATTTCTCCGATAACAGAGCGGACTGCCCTGCCGGATAAGTTGTTCTGAATATTAAAAATAAATAATAATCCAAAGAATAAGCCTCTCTGCGACTCTCTTAATCTCTCATATGCCAATTCGTGTAATTAAATCGTGGAAAGTGCATAGACAATTGAAATCGGTATTAGTGTTCGTAGTTATTTTGAAAGAAACAAAAAGAAAGTTGAATGAACATTATTATATGAGTTATTTTTGTTGGAGTTATTCCCATGTTTGTAAATCGGTTAATCTATGCGAAAACCCGTGAATGTTAGTTTATAATAATGTTAATTGCGACGATATTTTCAATATTATAATTGTGCGACGCGCGTCGCGACGTGACCTCAATGATAAATATATGTATTTTAACGTGATATGCCTAATTGGAAATCTATTATTAATTTATTACCAAAATCTCCACATGCATCACTTCACCAGTCTCGTCAGTCTCGTAATCTTATATGCATCAAAATAATAATTGGCCAAATTTAATTGCTACATAAAAATACATTGTTAAATTAATCTTTGAAATTAATTGTTTTGTAAAACTCATCAAGCAAGGCAATTATAATTTATTACAAATAGACAAATTTTGGAAGCAAACTTTCAGATTTGCTAGTAACCATAATAAGATTGTGGAAGTGCAGAATCACTCCATTTACCTACTTGTTGACGTCAGATTAATAGATCAAATTCAATGTATTGTTGATCAGATCGGTGAATTGGTGAATTTTACGGGTGAAACAATTACAATATGACTCAATCTTAAATCTACGTAACAGTGGGTATTATATAAAATGGTCAGAACCTTAATAGTTACTATAATAGTATGGATAAACATATCAGTCGTCGTCAAATTCGCAAGACGTTAACACGTCGGAACGTTCTAGTTCTGAAAAGTTTGGGACTCAAGTTACATCATCACCGCAATATCAAATAGTGAAGAATAAAAATCGTAATTGCCGTTGTTGCATTTGCTTGCTTATCGCACGTTATCACTAACAACAATAATGGAGGATCCAGTACGTAGCATTTAAAACCTAGTCGTTTTCGACGAATCTGTCGCTCATTACGAGCTACATGGACATCAATCTTACAATACAAGTTCATTTGGCAAAAATCATGCAATTTGCATTGTTGTGCAACATCAAGTTTTATGTATTTTACCATGTAAAAGTTTAATCCATGTTAGTGGCAGGTTGACGAAAACCGACGAAACTAAAGCAAATAATACTAATCTAACATCTAACGCAATCTGTCATTTATTTGATGAGGTGCGGTATGAGTTGAATGGTGTTGAAATTGATTGAAATAGAAATGTTGGTATTACTAGCTTGATGAATGGGTATCCCTTTTACACACCAAATCATGAACCCGTTTTAATCAATCCAGTTCAAATCGCAAGATAATAAATGATAATGGTTATTTTGATGTAATCATGCCTCTGAGTATGATTCTCAGATTTGTTGAAGATTATCGTAAGATAATTGTACAGCATGAACTTGTTTTTTTTTACAAGATCGAAACATGATGATAATGCAATTATACAAAATGTGGACGAAAGTTACATATCAATTGTCGGAGAAGTGTGTAAATCATATGATTAATGGAACATGCGCTAAAGGAAATGTAAAACGTATCACATTGATGGAAACAAAAAAAGGAAACAAGTGACCAATTTGTTTATATCACTCAAAAAACAATCCGTATAATTTAAACGAAAATAGCGTTACACTTCACGAATAGTTTCGTCGTTTTGTGCAACGAAATTGTTTCGTACATTACTTATGAATTATCGTATAATGAAGGAATGCATGGCTTATGACATCGCAACGAATTAATGCCTAAATTGTATGAAAATAATCTACATATCCATGTAATATGAATTTAACAAATAACAAGTAATAATCTACTATGCGGAAAAAGTATTATTGCATATAATCACGAAATTAGTTGCTTTCATACAGACATAATAAAAGAAATCGGAAGAAAATCAAAAACTCAGAGGCAATTTAGCTATACGCCGGGGTACGAGTCCGGATCCTTCCCACGCAAGGTCGACTGCTCTACTCTGAGATACGTTACCTCCTGTACATCCAAAATTATTAATATTTAAATAAAAATGTGTGATAAATTAAAACGAGGAGGATCCGTCTGCCAGACGAATTTGGATACTTTAATGAACATAAATAGTTAATTTTTCTACTGCGATCAGAATAATAATACTATTAATAAACGTCTTTATTGTCCAAAATTAAGATTCTATAAAAGGTGAGCCACAGCATAACGCTGTTTTACAGCGTGATCCAAATATATAACAAAAACTAGTGTTGGCGTGGTACCACGCTCGCTTTGCTGGTTCAGAAACTTCGACCCTGTTGATAGTCGGCTATTCCTTAATACTCGTTCGTTTACTAATAGCATATTCATTTCTCTGCACCGCGCGAGTGTAGTGCATCACTGTCTCACAATTTTACATGTATTTAGAAAGAAACAGAGATACACTACACTCGTGCAGTGCAGATAAACGAATATGCTATAACAGCTTTCAGTTATATTATAAAATTATACCGATATTTTGGGGACCAATCATATTTAGGTCCATGTGGTTTCGATAGATATATTACAATATAGTGTTTCGTATATGTATAAAAGTTGAAAATGATTTACAGCTATGACCTATGGCTTGGGTCGACGTCAAATTGAAAATGAGCATTTTCAAAACTTCGACCCCGACGACAGGCCAGCTGAAGTATTAATAAATAATACTAGTAAAACACTTACTTCATGCACTTGCATTGTAATAGACTATTCGATGCATATTACATGTTTACTAGCTTTTGCTAATTACTGTCTGTATTATTATGATCTTATATATACAATTTATATACATATAACTTGTCAAAGATATCTTGAAAGTGCCGTAAAGATATCTATTAGACATCTTTTAGATATCTATAAGATATCTTTTAGATATATTGAAATAGTTATTTTCGTATCAAGAGCGTAAAATAACTGTTGCGCCCGTAGGCGATCACCGCGCCGAGGGACTGGCGAAGATTGAGTTGTTTCAGTGTCGACAAAGTTATACTCCCCCCCCCCCCCAACGGGGTTTCGAAACGTCAAAATTTGATGAAAAACTATAGGCTAATTTTCTTGCCGAGGGGACCAAATTCAATACTTCGTCAGACAATAGTCATACGCATTTTTAAACAGTTTTTATGGCATTATCGTTGACTTTAGGAAGAAAATGCATACAAACTTTTTTGTAGACAATTTAATTTTCTATCTTTTTTGTTGGAAACATTTTTTACTCAAATTTGTATTTTTATAAAATAAATAAAAAAACTACGAAGAAACTTAATTGGGGCTAATGTTTTTTAGTAATGGACGAATGGATCTGCACTAAAATCTAATCAGATCTAAGTTAGGCCATGACGAATCAATTCATAGGTCTACATTTTTAATCCTCCTTTCCGTTGGCGAGCTAGAGCGAAAAAAAAACCTTGACACATACGGACGAACGTACAAGATCACACATACACATTTTTTCGTGTGTTTTTTGTTGGCTCTATACGGTCTGAAACGTGGACATTTTATGAAAATATGCATCGAAACTTTTTGGCCTGAAGTGACGAAATTCAATACTTCGTCCAGACTTTCAAGAAAAAGAAAAAATCAATACGGGCTGTTTTGTATAAGGTATCTAAAGAAAGTGTATATACTGAATGATAACGGTTTAAAGCTGTTTATAAAATAATTGTTTACAAAATAATTGTTTATAATAATAATACAATAACAAATCTTTCTGAAGAGGACACGAATTATGGTCAAAATCGTTAATTTTTATTTTGTTAAGGGACGTGGTCTCTTTTTCTATGCTAATTTTAATTTATATTCAAGAAATTATTTTTTATTATGAACAGAATTTAACCAAAACTCTAGTATTTATACTGAAACTGGTCCATACTAATAATTAAAAATATAATAACAACATTCAAAATTATAATATATAATGCGTATTGTAAATAACGCAGGCATATATTTATAATAATTTACAAATAATTATTGCAAATCATCGGGCTACTTTACATGCTGAGCACGACACACGCGCGCGAGCTCTTACATTAGCGTTGTATGAATTGAGGACGTCCACTCATGTGGCTGCGTAACCTCATAGCCCCACTACTAATGTACATATTGTTTTTTGTTCTATTTTCATATCGCAGTTCGGTCTTGTCGCGGTCCGCCCGAGAGAATAAATTTATTGTTATAATAACTACCTACTATTTGCATACGGTCACTTCTACCAGTGCTGGATAAAGTCACTGATTCAAATGTGCATATATTGGTTTTAATATCTGTAATTACAGTAAATAATTATAGCATCGGAAAACCAGAGCAACTCACGTGACAACACGTAGTCTCCGAAATGCACAGGGGAGAAGGAAAGGTTCGGGCTGCAATGGCGTAAAATCACATATAAGTGGTATGCTGTAGAATGACTTAAACATATACTGTGTTTGTGGAGGTTTAGAAGAAGCTAATCAGAATAGCCCTAAAGGGAGATATTGTTAGTTTTTATTTCTCATTTATTTCCTAATAATTTTTCTAATCTTTTGTTTTTTAATCTCTGCAAAACAAAACACTGAAATATGTAGATGGTGCACCTTTCTTGATTGCTTGTCAATTCATTCACTAGTATTACGAATGCATATATATAACAATCATTGATACTACATTTTATCGAGCCAGAATCTACCAATATGCAAAATTTGGCAGTCACTGTTAATAATGATCCGCTTCACGCGGAATTGGTTTCATATATACAATTACGTTCAGACACGGTTTTGGGACTACCGACCGACAAATATATTAGTTGAAACATTTTGAATATATTACATATAAGATTACATTTATTTCATGTCGCCATATTGCAATATCATGTACTTAAATATAAATTAGTTATCACCTTGGAGCTTTATCTAATAATAGACTGCATTTTTTGTCGTCATCGCATATTACTGTAGAGATTTCTGTTTCATTGATAATATATTCACACGCATCAGGTCCCAACGTATCATGTAAAGGCACTACAACCAATGAGTAAGTGTAACATGCTTGTTCAGTAAGAATCCATTCGGGGCAATTTTGACTATAAAGGCCGACAGCTGTTCGAGGTCCAGGAATTAAACCACATGCAATAAGACCAGACCCTATATTCTTTGCTCGAAGAAGAGTTTCATTGTAATGGATCCACTGGTATGGCTTATTAGGTCTTTCTCTCCAACCAAGACATCGTCCATTATCTGCAAATGTTGGAACAAATTACGAATCGCGAATATAAGTTTAAAGAGCATATCTGTCTGATTAAAAATATTACAATATTTCTAATAATCTGAAATCAATATCATTCGTAAACTTATGAAGTAAGGCTATATAAAATAACTACCACCTGCCAACCTCATTAGTTAGGGTTACATAGCACTATTCCAAATTCTACTTCAAGTGATGTTGTATTTTCATATTTTATAATTCACCGGAGAATACCGTATCAGATTTTCATAAAAAGATCGGTGTATATAGTATTAGGGTGGTAAAAAAAAAAAAAAAAAAAAAAATATATATATATATATATATATATATATATATATATATATATATATATATATATATATATACATACATATATATAGACTAAAGTGCTCCAGTATACTATAAACAATATACGATAAACGAAATTTCTTTAAATGCAAATAATCATGTACAAAAACTTTATTCTCTTCTTACCCTACTCTTATAATTAGACTTGACAGCACGAGTACCATTCAAACAAAATACGATAAATGAAACGTCTTTAGATGCGAATAATCATCTATAAAAAATTTAACCTTTTCTGACCATAGTCGTATAAATAGACATGACAGCACCAGTACCATTTAAACAAAATACGATACATGAAATGTCTTTAGATGCAAATATTCATCTACCAAAATGTATTCTCTATTTACCAGACATGTATATATAGACTATAGAGCTCGGGTATACTTTAAACAATATACCATAAATGAAATTTCTTTAAATGCAAATAATCATGTGCAAAAATTTTATTCTCTTCTTACCGTACTCTTATAATTAGACTTGAGAGCACCAGTACCATTCAAACAAAATACGATAAATGAAACCTCTTTAGATGCAAATAATCATCTACAAAATTTATTCTCTTCTTACCAGACACGTATGAACAGACTAGAGAGATCCAGTTTCCTTTAAACACAATACAATAAATGAAATTTCTTCAAATGCAAATAATCATGTACAAAAACATTATTCTCTTCTTATCCTACACTAATTGATAGATGTGACAGCACGAGTACCATTTAAACAAAATATGAAACATGAAATGTCTTTAGAGGCTAATAATCATCTACAAAAATTTTATTCTATTCTCACCATAGTCTTATAAATATACTGAACAGTTCCAGTACCATTTAAAAAAATACGGTACATGAAATCTCTTTAGATGCAAAGAATTATCTCGCAAAATGTATTTTCTATTTACCAGACATGTATATATAGACTAAAGTGCTCCAGTATACTTTAAACAATATACGACAAATAAAATTTCTTTAAATGCAAATAATCATGTACAAAAACTGTATTCTCTTCTTACCCTACTCTTATAATTAGGCTTGACGGCTCCAGTAACATTTAAACAAAATAAGAGAATCAATTTTGTAGATTATTATATGCATTTAAAGAAATTTCATTTATCGTAGTTTGTTTAAAGTATACTGGAGCACTTTAGTCTATATATGCATGTCAGGTAAATAGAGAATACATTTTGGTAGATGAATATTTGCATGTAAAGACATTTCATGTGTCGTATTTTGTTTAAATGATACTCGAGCATTCATGTCTATTTATACGAGTCTGGTAAGTAGAGAATAAATTTTGTAGATGATTATTCGCATCTAAAGACATTTCATTTATCGTATTATGTTTAAATGGTACTCCTGCTGTCAAGTCTATTTATACGACTATGGTCAGAAAAGAATAAACTTTTTTTAGATGATTATTCGCATCTAAAGACATTTCATGTATCGTATTTTGTTTAAATGGTACTGGAGCGGTCAAGTCTATTTATACGACTATGGTCAGAAAAGGTTAAATTTTTTATACATGATTATTTGCATCTAAAGACGATTCATTTATCGTACTTTTTTTGAATGGTCCTCGTGCTGTCAAGTCTAATTATAAGAGTAGGGTAAGAAGAGAATAAAGTTTTTGTACATGACAATTTGCATTTAAAGAAATTTCAATTATCGTATATTGTTTAAAGTATACTGGAGCACTTTAGTCTATATATATATATATATATATATATATATATATATATATATATATATTATATATATATATATATATATATATATGTTTGCTAAATAGAGAATAAATTTTGGTAGATGAATATTTGCATCTAAAGCTATTTCATGTATGGTATTTTGTTTAAATGGTACTGGATCTGTCACGTCTATTTATAAGAGTAGGTGAAGAAGAGAATAAAGTTTTTGTACATGATTATTTGCATTTAAAGAAATCTCATTTATCGTATTTTGTTTGAATGTTACTGGTGCTGTCAAGTCTATTTATAAGAGTAGGGTAAGAAGAAAATAAGGTTTTTGTAGATAATTATTTGCATCCAATGCCATTTCATGTATCTTGTTTTATATAACTGGTACTGAAGCTGTCAAGTCTATTTATACGACTATGGTCAGAAAAGAATAAACTTTTTTTACATGATTATTCGCATTTAAAGACATTTCATGTATCGTATTTTGTTTAAATGGTACTGGAGCTGTCAAGTCTATTTATACGACTATGATCAGAAAAGGTTAAATTTTTTATAGATGATTATTCGCATCTAAAGACGTTTCATTTATCGTATTTTGTTTGAATGGTACTGATGCTGTCAAGTCTAAGTATAAAAGTAGGGTAAAAAGAGAATAAAGTTTTGTACATGATTCTTTGCATTTAAAGAAATTTCATTTATCGTATATTGTTTAAAGTATACTGGAGCACTTTAGTCTATATATACAGGGTGGACCTCGGCTTGCGGGTCATAGGCATTCCATGTTAAAGAAGTAACTAGATCAGCCGACTAATCACGCAGTATTTAGAGCTTGTCGGCTTTGCTACAATTCTTAATTCTGTTTTGTCATGCATTGTGAGGAATTAAAATCCTGTAGCAAACCCAAATTACCACGGGATTAATGGACTGATGGTCTAGTTACTTCTTTAACATGGGATGCCTATGACCCGTCAGCCGAGGTCCATCCTGTATATATGTCTGGTAAATAGAGAATACATTTTGGTAGATGATTATTCGCATCTAAAGACGTTTCATTTATCGTATTTTGTTTGAATGGTACTCGTGCTGTCAAGTCTAATTATAGGAGTAGGGTAAGAAGAGAATAAAGTTTTTGTACATGATTATTTGCGATTATTCGGCGGTGACAGCAGCCGAATACCCAATCACCAGACGGATGGAGGACAACCCGGACCCAAGAAGAGGAATGACGCCGAAGAAAGAAGACTAAAAAGTAAGCCTCTTTCTCTTCCGTTCGTACTAAAAATGATATAATGAATATGTGCGTTTAGTTTATGTATATGTGTTAATTTATTTATGTATATTAATGTATATGTGTGTGTGAGAGTGCAATATGAGATGAATGTGTGTCCGCGTCGTCCTAATCTATTATCCCGTTGACTAAATATAAATGACAATTTTACATATAATGACTTCAGATACTTTACCAACGACTCGATGACTAATTTTATTGGAATGACTCTTATTTTATTTATATTCGCGTTTGACCGAGGATGTTGGTATGTGTGTATTAATAAATTTATTGTTATGACGAATTCAATTGTTTATAGTATTCAAAGTTTTAATATATTTTAATTGAATGACTAAAGACAATTATGACGTGTATTTTATTTCAGCACCTTACGATTCCAATCTATAATTTTAATACGATTTTGATTTATTTATTATAATATTGACTAATAATTTGACATGTTATATTTTATGTGTGAACGATTCAAAGAGTTTTTATCTAATAGACTCCGATTCGTTTGAATGGCGCCCAACAAATGGGGCACGAAGGAAAATACTTTCCTTCGAGTGACCCAGTTTTATGTTCATTAAATCATGACTGATATGGAATCGTTTGGTGGTGAAGTATATAAATTTTCAAACTTTGAATTTTGTAAATAGTTGGACAAATAAATTTAAAAAAATGATGTTAGTCAATGACGATAAAGTCCACAATATGTCGCCGCAAACAACAATAAATGCGGCGAGCAAAGTTCAACAATTGAAGAAAATGCTCGCCGAAATGCAAAGAGAAATTGACGAGATGAAAAATCAAATGCGGCGACAAAACGAGGGTAACAGACAGCAGCACAAGGAAACTCGCGGAAATAATGACGAAAATAAAATAAAAACACATGTAAACGAATTAGGTGCGATTTTTATGCAAAATTATAACAATCACAAAATTGACGTAATCGCACCTAAATTCGAAAATGAATTTACAGATCCGGTGACATTCCTGGAGGAACTGGATCGGTATTTTGATATAAAAAATATAAAAGGAATTAAAAGATTATTGTTCGTAGAGAACACATTAGAGGGAATGGCGAAAATATGGTTTCTCATAAAAAACTTTGAAAGTTATGCCGAGTTTAAAAAATTATTTATGCAAAAGTTCCACTCTACAGCAAATCCATTAAAAGCGAAACAAAAATTGGACGAAACAAAAAGTAAAAATATACAATATTCACTTGACCCCGCGAGCAATATAATAGGCTCGTATGATGACGAGGCAACATATGTCTCCGTCATGAATAAGGGGGATACAGAAAATTTTAAAAATGTTGATGTAGGACAAAAGGATGATGATGTAAATGAAAGTTTAAATAATGATAATAATGAAGAAAATAAGTTGATGAAAAATAATGAAATAATTGATGGTAATATGATAGATAGTAATGATGTTTTTGTTAATTGTGATAATGATAATGTTAATAATGATGTTTATGATAATTGTAAAAATAATAATGATATTTATGTGAATTATAAAAATGATAATATATGTGTTAATGATAATGATATTTATGTAAATGTTGATAATAATATATGTGTAAATGTAATTAATGATATTGATGTAAATGATGTAAATGTTGTAAATGATGTGAATGTTGTAAATATGCCTAATGGTATACGTCCTAATTTATTAAATCGTATGAATGATTTGTATATACGTCCTAACTTATTAAATGCTGTAAATGAAGTGAATATGTCTAATGGTATGAATGATAATAGTATTCGTCCTAATTTATTAAAGGTTGAAAATGATATTTATGAAAATGTGGATAATGATATTTGTGAAACGGACATGTTAATTGTGAGAATGTTGATGTTAATACTATTGATGAAAATGATGATAATGTATATTATAAAAATGATAATGATGATAATTTTAATAATGATACTTATGAAATTGACGTTAACGATAATGACATGATTAATAACGTCAACGAATATAGACGCATATAGAAGCGCAGAGCCCACGTTACGGAATTGTCAAGTATCTGGCAAACATGAAACCTCTAGTTTGTTTGCCAACTGTATGGAGGCGCTGATCGTCATTTTCCGTCCCTGTCTTTCTAATGACGGTGCGCTCGGATCCACTCTTTCCTCACCGCTCGTCGAGCGCTGTTTACTCCGTCTCTCTAATGGGGCAAACGTATCGGAACCTCTCTTTCCTCCCCTCTCATCGACAGCTCTTTTTCCTCCGTCTCTCTAATGGGGCAAACGTATCGGAACCTCTCTTTCCTCCCCGCTCATCGAGAGCTGTTTACTCCGTCTCTCTAATGGGGCAAACGTATCGGACCCTCTCTTTCCTCCCCTCTCATCGACGGCTCTTTTTCCTCCGTCTATCTAATGGCACGGAGAGACTAGAGGCAAGATTTTCGTCCGGCCCTCTACGCGCAATAAAGGTACTAGACCACCGGACGAAAAATCTAGGTAGGCGCGCATAAAGATCGTGCATACTCCGTGGCCAAATCGAACGTGCGGAGTATAAACATTCTCCCCACTCTGCCGCACGAAATTCCTCCAAGAGTCGGACGATTTTCAAACCTGGCTCGGACGATGTTCATGCGGCAGTCGGCAGTCTCAATAAATATGTATTTTATTTTTGTTTGCCTTATGCAAAGTGTCATTTCCGAATTATTTTTTGATGCTGAAAACAGTGGTGGCCTCAAAATTTCTTTATCATGCACAATTTTTTAAAGAAATGAGCTGAAATATGTCAAATTTTGTTTTTTACCACATGAATCATTTTTTTTGTAGCAAATAATCATTTTGGAAGTACTTTTTCGTGCAGACTTTTCCTATGACATCATGATAGGAAAGTGAAGTTAAGTGTGTATTTTTGCTTTATTTATATGGTGGAATATGGTCAAAAACAAAAATGTTGACATATTTAGTTTAAATTTTCACAAAATTGTGACATGATAAATAATTATGAGAGCACCATCGTTTTCAGCAAAAGTATTTACCATGTCAAAGATATAATCGACATTAGACAATGTTATACAGGGTCATCGAAAAGTATCGGACCCCCCTAATATCTTCAGTTAGAATGCACTTAGGAGAAAATGTCCAATAGCAAAGTTGTATGGTTTCAAGCGGGGAGTAAGATGATGACCTTGACTTAGACCTTGACCATGTCCTTCAAGGTCATTTCAAGGTCAATCTTATTTTTTTAAATAGAACCCCCTACATTTTATTGCATATTCTTATAGCTTATCTCGAGAGCTTTCCAAAACACTATAATAAAATATTTTTTTATTAAGTGCTTTTTGAGTTATAAAGGTTTGAAGTTAACAATTTTTTGACACAAAATGTAGAATATCTTGTAAAATATTATTTAGTTTTCAGTAATCATAACCTTAATACTTTTGTGCGCGGAATAATGAGACCAATTAATTGGTTTAAAGAAAATACATTAATCGGATTTCCCCCTAATATTTTCAGTAAGAATGCATTTTGGAAGGAACAAATTGTTAACTTCAAACCTTTATAACTCAAAAAGTACTTAATAAAAAAATATTTTATTATAGTGTTTTGGAAAGCTCTCGAGATAAGCTATAAGAATATGCAATAAAATGTAGGGGGTTCTATTTAAAAAAATAAGATTGACCTTGAAATGACCTTGAAGGACATGGTCAAGGTCTAAGTCAAGGTCATCATCTTACTCCCCGCTTGAAACCATACAACTTTGCTATTGGACATTTTCTCCTAAGTGCATTCTAACTGAAGATATTAGGGGGGTCCAATACTTTTCGATGACCCTGTATAACATTGTCTAATGTCGATTATATCTTTGACATGGTAAATACTTTTGCTGAAAACGATGGTGCTCTCATAATTATTTATCATGTCACAATTTTGTGAAAATTTAAACTAAATATGTCAACATTTTTGTTTTTGACCATATTCCACCATATAAATAAAGCAAAAATACACACTTAACTTCACTTTCCTATCATGATGTCATAGGAAAAGTCTGCACGAAAAAGTACTTCCAAAATGATACCTTTTTAAGGCAATTATTTATTTGCTACAAAAAAAATGATTCATGTGGTAAAAAACAAAATTTGACATATTTCAGCTCATTTCTTTAAAAAATTGTGCATGATAAAGAAATTTTGAGGCCACCACTGTTTTCAGCATCAAAAAATAATTCGGAAATGACACTTTGCATAAGGCAAACAAAAATAAAATACATATTTATTGAGACTGCCGACTGCCGCATGAAAATCGTCCGAGCCAGGTTTGAAAATCGTCCGACTCTTGGAGGAATTTCGTGCGGCAGAGTGGGGAGAATGTTTATACTCCGCACGTTCGATTTGGCCACGGAGTATGCACGATCTTTATGCGCGCCTACCTAGATTTTTCGTCCGGTGGTCTAGTACCTTTATTGCGCGTAGAGGGCCGGACGAAAATCTTGCCTCTAGTCTCTCCGTGGGGGCAAACGTTTCGGAACCTCTCTTTCCTCCCCTCTCATCGTAAACTCTTTTTCCTCCGTCTCTCTAATGGGGCAAACGTATCGGAATCTCTCTTTCCTTCCCTCTCATCGACAGTTCTTTTTCCTCCGTCTATCTAATGGGGCAAACGTATCGGAACCTCTCTTTCCTCACCGCTCATCGAGAGCTTTTTACTCCGTCTCTCTAATGGGGTAAACGTATCTCATCCTCTCCGTCCTCTCCTATGTATAGATTCCATGTGAAATTTTTCGTACAGACCCTTTTTCAATTGATTATAACTCAGAAAGTATTCAAGTTATGAAATTTTTGTACAGAGATTAAATTTTTTGTTTTTCTTCAACTTTTAAGTAATCATATAAGAAAAACGATTGTTTTTTTTTTTATACAAAAAAATAACAGTTTATATATAAAAAATGAATTTTTTTCACATTTCAGCACGATTAAAAGTGATTTTTCTTTTTTCTACAGAAACATGGTAGTGTTACGAATACAATGCCGAAGGCTTCGTAATGCGCCGAAGAATGGTTTTGTTGAAATTAATTTTTTAATAATATTTCTGACACATAATGTACTATTACAAACATTGAAACGTTAATTATTGACATTTGAAAATTTAATGGTACGAGATTTCGCGGAAAATTACGCTCCCACCATACGTTTCAATTACGTCTTAAAAATTGCAAGACGTCATACCGAACATAATATTCTTTCTTTGAAAGTTTTGATTCAGTTTAATAATTACAATAAAGACATAATTAAATTAATAATGAAATTGATTACCGAGTTGTAAAAAACAGTTCTATTAACAGTACATTAAGAAAGGACACGTTTGCAACACGCTGTAAGGTGCAGCGCGCTTGGAGTTTGTAAAACGCAGATATTTTAAAAAAATTAATTCCAACATAACTATTCGTCGGCGTATTAGGAATCCTTCGGCATTCTATTCATAACACTTCCAATTTTATGTAGAAACAAGAAAAATCACTATTAATCGGGCCCAAATGACGCTATAAAAAAACTGTTATTTTTTATATAAACAAAAAACGAATCGTGTTTTTTATACAATTGCTTAAAAGTTGAAGAAAAACCAAAACTGTTATCTCTTTACAAAAATTTCATAACTTGAATACTTTCTGACTTATAATCAATTGAAAAAGGGTCGGTATTTTCGTGGTAAAATTTAAAAAAAATCATAACTCGAAAACTTTACTATTCATATAAAAATAAAAAAATACGTATCGAATATTTTTCCCTCTAGAATTTGAAAAAAAATATACCAAGTGAATTAATTGATAGATAGGAAAATTTCACATGGAATCGGCAATATACATACGTACGTGGAGTTGGAATACACATCCGGATGTTCTCTTTCGGCGCCGCTCGATTGATGCCGGCGAAAATAGAGAAACATATTTTGCGTTTTATGTTATTTCTTTGAACACAATAAATTAAAAAAAAAGAATCTTTGCATGATGATTTTTGTAGTTTTTCCCGCTGTATTGCATAAAAGTATTAATTTTTAGGTCTAATTAAAAAATAAGAGCAAACAAACTTTTTAAATTTAAATTGAAATTCTCATCTATTTAGAAATATTCGAAATTTCTGAAAAAATGATGAACAAACACGTATTTAATGTAAAACTATTCATATATAATTAAACCTGGAAATATTATTGTTTAATGGAACCATCAAAAAAATTAAGTTTTTCGAATTACACGGAAACCTGTGGTATGCAGGGACCATTGTTCTTTTAAATTTAATCGCTATCTCTCATCTACATATTATTGAACGAGAACTAATTTTTGTGTTCATTTTGTTCATTTTAAGTCAAACTTCTTTCAGGAAAAATAAATCAATTATAGATGCATTTCTGCTGTGTATCGTAAGAAAAGTCTTATGTATACGCACGACCTTTTCAAGGGATTCTTTCAATAAAAGTTGAATATTTTATTAATAGAACTATATCTTCGTTTGTTTTATCCCTTAAAGCTGCAATAAAAATGAAACAAAATTTAAATTAAAATTCATAAAAAATGGATTACTCTTATTACACATGACAATTTCATCAAAAAACAGATATACTTTTTTTTATTGTATACCATATGTATACACGGCAGAAAGAGCCTCGGCAAGCCTCGTGCAAAAAATACCCGGTTTTCGCACCTCGAATTTGGAAATTTTTTGTATGCCAAATTGTTATATATGATGACCGAATAATTCATGCAAAATTTCAAGATGAGCATAGGCCCCGTTTACGAGATATGAAGAGTCAAAGTGGGCCCTGGGTAATAAAAAAATATAACACTTTTACATTCATATTCGAATAAAAAAAATTCAAATAATGACGAGTGACGAGTTTCAAGCGAATCTGAACTACTTTTTAAATGTCCGCTACATTGGATACGCCATTTTGAATTTTTGAAATGTGACTTTAGATTCGGATTCATCAGCGAAAAAACTTAAAGAGACCATTTTATTTCAATTTTTAGAATTTTTTATTTTGAATATAAAAGTAAAAGTGTGTTATATTTTTTATTGGATAGGGACTAATTAACCCCCCATATCTCCTAAACGGGACCTATGCTCATTTTGAAATTTTTTATTAATTATTCTGTTATCATATGTAACAATTTGGCATACAAAAAATGTCGAAATTCGAGGTACGAAAAACGGTCATTTTTTTAATTTTCAACAGTAATTGAGACTAAATGTTCAAAACACAATTACTAATCAAGACCAATGGTTCAGGAATTTGACTGACATTCAGATTCCTAGTAATATAATTAATATTATAGGCCTTGAACTAAAACATTCTGTTTGTTTTAAATTCACATAAAGATTTTCTGCTAGCAAAATTTCATGTCAGTAATTGAAGATGGTATCTCTAATATTTCCAATAAAAGATAAATCAGATAATATTATTACATACGTAAAAAATAGAATGAGACTTAATTAATTATATTTTACAAAACTTGTTGACTAGCTCTAAAATTTATTTCTTCCCAGAGTTATAACGCCAGTTAAAAATTGTTTAAATATGAATTGATTTTAAGAATAATGGCTCATTTTTTGAAAAAAAAAGATTATCTACAACTTTACCGAGCGAATATTTCCGAATTTTTTACCTGATAAAAAAAAAGTTACTCAGAAATTGTGAAAAGTAATCATTTTTTTTTCCTAATAAATAGATGTAGAGAATCTTTTTCTCGTAAATAATACATAACTCGCTAAAATCCATTAATTTAAACAAAAATACTTAACTGCCGAAAAGAAAAAAATTGAGACATTAATAAAAGTTAAAAAAAGAATAATATAATATAAATAAATTTTTTTAAGAACAGTAATGCTTTCTCTCGTCAACAACATCACTAATAATGGAAATTAATTTATTGTAAACGGTATTAAATATTTTCCCCAAACATACTATATCCTAGAGTTTAACTACCTTGAATACCCTATTTTATAGTACATAAACTATTTAACTATTTTATAGTAACCAACACCTCATATTATTATTATAAAGTATTTTTATTCGGACATAATTTTGAAAATTTGAATCGGAAAAAATGGCATGTCAGTTGTGACCTATACCGGTTTTCAAAACGATGGTTTACAAAAATATACTTTTATGTCACTTAATCTGCAGTGAATGTCTTGTAGACATCTATTATTTATTCAAAAATATTTATTTTATAAATAAATGTAATTTTATAACGAAGTTTTACCGAAAATTAGTGACTTTTATATTGTTTTTCATGCAGTCTGAAATAAATAGAATGTGTAAATATTTTCTAATAAATACGAGAAATCTGCAACCCTGAACCGTTGGCTTATTTGTTCAAATGTGGTACATCAGGGTTAGGTTGTAAAACATTAATTCTGCGCCTCGCCCGATATACATAATATGTGCAGTAAAGTCAAATTATCTCGGATTTCAAAAATAATGGACTTATGTCGTTTTTCCATAACACAGCAGATATTGTTCTTTCAAACTTTATATCTTGTCACAGACGTTGATTAAGTAGAGTTTACTTTTTGTACATGATTTGCTGTTAGAAATAGATTAATGCAATTTAAGTTTTCACTCAATCTGCGCAGGTTTTAAAATTAATGTACGTTATACAAAATATGGGCGTAGGAATTAGCACATTAATTTAATATTCAGAAAATTTAATTTTTCAGCGATAACTTTAAATGCGCTGTTAATAGACAATTCATTTTATTCGCATTATATATCATTCATGTCATGAATTCTTGTGAAAAATGGAATATTTAATGCATTTACATTTCGACACCTTTTTACAAACTGACTAATCATAATCACATAAGAACCAAAGCACGGAATTACAAATATTATATTTGTAACTAATTAATGAGAAGCAAGAATAAAATAAAATTGTACTAAATTGTAGTTAAATGTCCCTACAAAATGCCAAATGCATACAATTGTATATCTATAAACATCGTTCTTACGTGCGCATAAGTACATTTGGCATTTTTACCAGCCCCCTACATATTTTGTAGTAAGGCGCCGATTATTAACTCTTGGAAACTGACATTTCTATAAAAGTGAGTTAGCTCTATTCATTCCAGCTGGTCGGTCACGTGCTTAGCTTGCACATTAAATGCCGAGGGGCGGAGCATACGGAGAAAACGTGCCATGGAGGGGTGACGCGCGTAAGCCGTACGAACGAAGGGGAATAGGGGAAATGACCGAAAGCCCGCAGCGGTGCCATCTCTCGGGTATAAATTCATCGTCCCAACCGCCCTATCCTCTCTGCGCTTCTATATGCGTCTATATTCGTTGATAACGTTCAAAACTTTAATGATAACGAGATGATTGAAAACGATACTAAAGATTTTTATAAAAAGGATTACGTTAATAACGACTATTGTGGAAATGAGGTTAATAACGATTTTTGTAAGATTAGCGTTGATGAGATTCATAAAAATGGTTGTTATGAAACCGGCAGTAATAATGATTTTTATGATGAATATATTAATGATGATTTTTATAGAATGGATTATAATGATTTTGACAAAGTTCGTGATAATGAGTTATATGAAAATGACGGTGGTAATAATTTTTATAAAAATGACGATAATAATGACGTGGTTGATAAAAACGTGACCGATTATTTTTATGAAGATGACAATAGTGATTCTTGTGAAGGTGATATTTATAATGACCTTTATAAGAATGATTATAACAATGACGTTCATAAAAAGGATTATGGTGACGTTAATTTTCATAATAGTATTGACAGAGAGTTGTATGAATGTGATGTACGTGATAAGTTTTATCTGTGGAATGATGACCAAATTGTGGTAAATGAGAAGTGTATTAATGACGATATGATAGATATTAATGATAATTTAAATAATGGGGGGATAAAAGAAGTAATCCCCATTATTCATGACGGCGAATATGGAGCCGATTTAGATGTGGATAGAAAACGATATGGATTTGGGTAGAGTGATGAAAAAAAAAATTGTTTATTTATCGAAGTCCCCTAGAAAATAGAGAGACAAATAGGGAACAGTGCCTGAGTGTCCCTACGAGCAATAATATAAAGGGACTCACTACCGATCCGATTTTCGACGGGGTGTTGCACCGGAGATGTATAATAAATCCTCTGCTGCAACTGGAATCCTCGGTGTCATTAAGAAAAGGAAATTGGACAAAAAAAGAATGACACAATTATATGTATATTTATTTTTATTCGGTGCACAGCATAAACACGACACAAAGAGCACATGGCGAACACGCGCGAACCGGTTTTCTTTTCCCGTGATCGCGATCCCGAAAAAAGAAAGGGGGATATTGTAACGAGCCGTTGATCTCGACCGCGCGGAAGAGAAAGAGCAGCGGAGAGAAAGAGGGCCATTACAATTTACATCGACGCGAATCAAGAAAATAGAAAGGACGAGATGCGCGCTTTTCCCGGCCGGTCGGCCATTTTGGATCCCAAGCCCACGTGGGATCCGAGCGCGCCTCAATGGACATGTTTGCTAAATAAAGAATACATTTTGGTAGATGAATATTTGCATCTAAAGCTATTTCATGTATCGTATTTTGTTTAAATGGTACTGGATCTGTCACGTCTTTTTATAAGAGTAGGTGAAGAAGAGAATAAAGTTTTTGTACATGATTATTTGCATTTAAAGAAATTTCATTTATCGTATTTTGATTAAAGTATACTGGACCTCTTTAGTCTATATATACATGTCTGGTAAATAGAGAAAACATTTTAGTACATAATTATTTCATTTATCGTATTTTGTTTAAAGGGTACTGGATCTCTCTCCTCTATTTTATACGACTATGGTCAGAAAAGAATAAACATTTTATAGATGATTATTTGCATCTAAAGACATTTCATGTGTTGTATTTTGTTTAAATGATATTGGAGCTGTCAATTCTATTTATACGAGTCTCGTAAGTAGAGAATACATTTCGGTAGATGATTATTTGCATCTAAAGACATTTCATGTTTCGTATTTTGTTTAAATGGCACTCGTGCTGTCAAGTCTATTTATAAGAGTAGGATAAAAAGAGATTAATGTTTTTGTACATGATTATTTGCATCTGATGATATTTCATGTATCGTATTTTGTTTAATTGGTCCTGGAGCTGTACAATCTGTTTATAAGACTATGGTCAGAATAGAATAACCTTTTTGTTGATGATTATTCGCATCTAAAGACGTTTCATTTATCGTATTTTGTTTGAATGGTGCTGGTGCTGTCAAGTCTAATTATAAGAGTAGGGTAAGAAGAGAATAAAGTTTTTGTACATGATTATTTGCATTTAATGAAATTTCATTTATCGTATATTGTTCAAAGTATACTGGAGCACTACAGTCTATATATATATTTATATCTGGTAAACAGAGAATACATTTTGGTAGGTGAATAGTTGCATCTAAAGACATTTCATGCATCGTATTTTGTTTAAATGATACTGGAGCTGTCACATCTATCAATAAGTGTAGGGTAAGAAGAGAATAATGTTTTTGTACATGATTATTTGCATTTGAAGAAATTTCATTTATCTTATTGTGTTTAAAGGGAACTGGATCTCTCTAGTCTATTCATACGAGTCGGGTAAGACGAGAATAAATTATGTAGATGATTATTTGCATCTAAATAGGTTTCATGTATCGTATTTTTTTAAATTGTACTGGAGACGTCAAGTCTATTTGTACGACTATGGTCAGAAAAGGTTATATTTTTTATAGATCATTAGTCGCATCTAAAGACATTTCATTTATCGTATTTTGTTTAAATGGTACTCGTGCCGTCAAGTCTATTTATATAATAAGAGCAGGGTAAGGAGAGAATAAAGTTTTTGTACCTGATTATTTGCATTGAAAGAAATTTCATTTATCGTATATTGTTTAAAGTATACTGGAGCACTTTAGTCTATATATATATATATGTTTGCTAAATGGAGAATACATTTTGGTAGATGAACATTTGCATCTAAAGCTATTTCATGTATCGTATTTTGTGTAAATGGTACTGGATCTGTCACGTCTATTTATAAGAGTAGGTGAAGAAGAGAATAAAGTTTTTGTACATGATTATTTGCATTTAAAGAAATTTAATTTATCGTATTTTGTTTAAATGTTACTGGTGCTGTCAAGTCTATTTATAAGAGTAGGGTAAGAAGAAAATAAGGTTTTTGTAGATAATTATTTGTATCTAAAGCCATTTTATGTATCTTGGTTTATGTAACTGGTACTGAAGCAGTTAAGTCTATTTATACGACTATGGTCAGAAAAGAAAAAACTTTTTTTAGATGATTATTCGCATCTAAAGATATTTCATGTATCGTATTTTGTTTAAATGGTACTGGAGCGGTCAAGTCTATTTATACGACTATGGTCAGAAAAGGTTTAATTTTTTATACATGATTATTTGCATCTAAAGACGATTCGTTTATCGTATTTTTTTTGAATGGTACTCGTGCTGTCAAGTCTAATTATAAGAGTAGGGTAAGAAGAGAATAAAGTTTTTGTACATGATTATTTGCATTTAAAGACATTTCATGAATCGTATTTTGTTTTAATGGTACGGGATCTGCCAAGCCTATTTATACGACTATGGTCAGAAAAGGTTAAATTTTTTATAGATGATTATACGCATCTAAAGACGTTTCATTCATCGTAGTTTGTTTGAATGGTACTGGTTCCGTCAAGTCTAATTATAAGAGTAGTGTAAGAAGAGAATAAAGTTTTGTACATGATTATTTGCATTTAAAGACATTTCATTTATCGTATTTTGTTTTAATGGTACGGGAGATGTCAAGCCTATTTATACGACCATGGTCAGAAAAGGTTAAATTTTTTATAGATGATTATTCGCATCTAAAGACGTTTCATTTATCGTATTTTGTTTGAATGGTACTCGTGCTGTCAAGTCTATTTATAAGAGCAGGGTAAGGAGAGAATAATGTTTTTGTACGTGATTATTTGCATTTAAAGAAATTTCATTTATCGTATATTGTTTAAAGTATACTGGAGCACTTTAGTCTATATATATATGTTTGTTAAATAGAGAACACATTTTGTTAGATGAATATTTGCATCTAAAGCTATTTCATTTATCGTATTTTGTTTAAATGTTACTGGGGCTGTCAAGTCTATTTATAAGAGTAGCGTAAGAAGAAAATAAGGTTTTTGTAGATAATTATTTGCATCTAAAGCCATTTCGTGTATCTTGTTTTATATAACTGGTACTGAAGCTGTCAAGTCTATTTATACGACTATGGTCAGAAAAGGTTAAATTTTTTATAGATGATTATTCGCATCTAAAGACGTTTCATTTATCGTATTTTGTTTGAATGGTACTCGTGCTGTCAAGTCTAATTATAAGAGTAGGGTAAGAAGAGAATAAAGTTTTTGTACATGATTATTTGCATTTAAAGACATTTCATGAATCGTATTTTGTTTTAATGGTACGGGAGCTGCCAAGCCTATTTATACGATAATGGTCAGAAAAGGTTAATTTTTTTATAGATGATTATTCGCATCTAAAGACGTTTCATTCATCGTAGTTTGTTTGAATGGTACTGGTGCTGTCAAGTCTAATTATAAGAGTAGTGTAAGGAGAGAATAAAGTTTTGTACATGATTATTTGCATTTAAAGACATTTCATTTATCGTATTTTGTTTTAATGGTACAGGAGATGTCAAGCCTATTTATACGACTATGGTCAGAAAAGAATAAACTTTTTTTAGATGATTATTCGCATCTAAAGACGTTTCATTTATCGTATTTTGTTTGAATGGTACTCGTGCTGTCAAGTCTAATTATAAGAGTAGGGTAAGAAGAAAATAAGGTTTTTGTAGATAATTATTTGCATCTAAAGCCATTTCATGTATCTTGTCTTATATAACTGGTACTAAAGCCGTCAAGTCTATTTATACGACTATGGTCAGAAAAGAATAATCTTTTTTTAGATGATTATTCGCATCTAAAGACATTTCATGTATCGTATTTTGTTTAAATGGTACTGGAGCTGTCAAGTCTATTTATACGACTATGGTCAGAAAAGGTTAAATTTTTTATAGATGATTATTCGCATCTAAAGACGTTTCATTCATCGTAGTTTGTTTGAATGGTACTGGTGCTGTCAAGTCTAATTATAAGAGTAGTGTAAAAAGAGAATAAGGTTTTTGTAGATAATTATTTGCATCTAAAGCCATTTCATGTATCTTGTTTTATATAACTGGTACTGAAGCTGCCAAGTCTATTTATACGACTATGGTCAGAAAAGAATAAACTTTTTTTAGATGATTATTCGCATCTAAAGACGTTTCATTTATCGTATTTTGTTTGAATGGTACTCGTGCTGTCAAGTCTAATTATAAGAGTAGGGTAAGAAGAGAATAAAGTTTTTGTACATGATTATTTGCATTGAAAGAAATTTCATTTATCGTATATTGTTTAAAGTATACTGGAGCACTTTAGTCTATATATATATATATATATATATATATATATATATATATATATATATATATATATATATATATATATATATATGTTTGCTAAATAGAGAATACATTTTGGTAGATGAATATTTGCATCTAAAGCTATTTCATGTATCGTATTTTGTTTAAATGGTACTGGATCTGTCACGTCTATTTATAAGAGTAGGTGAAGAAGAGAATAAAGTTTTTGTACACCCACGTTCAGAATATCTGTCCAAGTAATTTACGTCTACTTGTGAAAATGGCAACAGCGCGTCAGTGATTTACTGAATGCACTACAAACTAAACCCCCTAGTGATACGATGAGACACATATAGGGACACACACAGTCATCCGTATTACTCGCGCTATTACTATGTATTTTCCTACCGGTCTCTCTCTCTCTCCCTCATGATTACGTTGTCTTCACCTGGGACAATAACAATGCTCCAATTCATCCCAGGGGATGATCTCCGCCAACCCCATTATCGTCGACATGCTTATCAGGTTAGTTCTGAATTAAATATATTATCCAGGCACTTTATTTATTTATTTATCAAGCATAAGGGGGCGAGACAGCCCCTAACCCTAATCTTTAAAAATTGAAATAAAAAAACAATAAAAATACTGCATAAAGTAGTTAAAAACCAATAAAATTAAAAAAAAAAAGAAAAAAACGGTAATGTATATACGCATAAAAGTATGCAAATATACCCACATTTGATTCTGTTTGATGTAGGAATGTAGTAATTTGGGGTTATGTTTTTGTTGAACAACCTGACAGGCCAGCACATCTGGCTGTTTCAGCGTTGAATAGCTAAAGGAATCATCTAAGCACTTGGCATTCAGGAATTGTGCCAGAAGACGGCTTCACCAGGTTACAATCAGGTTAGTTCCTCAATTAGTTATTTCAATATATGTTTAAAAAGAATGTGATTCTTGGTGGATGCTTTATTTTTCAGCACCCAGGAATATAGGAAGCAGATCAGGAACAACCAGGGAGAGGATGAATCTGCAGAGAGTGCCCGAACACCGTAGTCGACTACTTCAATCTCCACAAGAAGAAAAAGTTCCAGTAGTGACGACAAGTGACATACATGTGACACCCGTGGCAGCACCCCAGAGGATGTCCATAGGTGACCGTCGTTCATCCTATTACTATCTTCAGACCGGCTCCAGGATATATAATGCTGTGAGGAAGTTAACACGAATAATGTGGATATTTTATCATAAAAAGTTAAATTTACTTCAATCGGGTCCCACTCGCATGTTCAAAAAATTCGAATTTACTTCCCTCGGTTCTTCCTCGTAGGATCAAAAAAGTTAAATTTACTTCCCTCGGGTCCCACACGCATGTTCAAAAAAGGTTCATTTACTTCCCTCGGCCCTTCCTCGTAGGATCAAAAAAGTTAAATTTACTTCCCTGGGGTTCACTCGCATGTTCAAAAAATTCGAATTTACTTCCCTCGGTTCTTCCCTGTAGGATCAAAAATGTTAAATTTACTTCCCTCGTGTCCCACTCGCATGTTCATAAAATTCGAATTTACTTCCCTCGGTTCTTCCCTGTAGGAAATAGTTCAATTTACGTCCCACGGTTCTTCCTCGTAGGATCAAAAAAGTTAAATTTACTTCCCTCGGGTCTCACTCGCATGTTCAAATCAAGTAAATTCGAATTTTTTGAACATGCGAGTGGGATCCGAGGGAACTTAATTTACCTTTTTTGATCCTACAGGGAAGAAGCGAGGGAAGTGAATTCGACATTTTTTAACATGCGAGTGGCATCCGAGGGAAGTAAATTTAACTTTTTTGATCCTACGAGGAAGAGCAAAATAAATGGAGTACCCATAATATATTCTTTATAATAATTTATTTTGAATGTGAATATGTACATTTAAAATGTGTCGTTAAAAAAGAGAAATTATTCCAGGAGGGGGTATGTCGGTATGTCTACCCCAACCGGACACATTAAATTTTTGTCTGCATCGAAAAGGACCTGCAATAATATAGAACAGTTTTCATAGTTTCATCTGTAATGTGCCTTATAAATGTAGTCACTAATGAATTTTAATTTCTTACCGTGCCAGGTTTCAATGTTGGGAGTTGTCGCATGATTCCCGCCCAGGTTTCGTAAAATGTCCTTTCCATTGGATGCATTTCACTGGGAAAGTCATACTGTTTCTCCAACATTTGGAATTTTCTGAAGATATTCTCCCACAATTTCAGGAACATTGAGGCTGTAAAATTTGAAAAATTAAATTAATATTTAATAATTATAAAAGTGGGCGTGATAATTAATGACAGTGAAAATGAGAGTGTGTGGGTTACCTGTTACATTTTCGTCTGCATATACCATGCGGTACAGCTTTGCTCAAGATTCGAAAACTGCCCTCCTCTCGTATGCAAATTTTTTCTGCGTGTACATTTTGTACCAACGCTCTCGCACTCGCTCGCTGTGCAGCATTTTGTCGCGAAGAAATTCAATTTTGTACATTTTATTTGATTTTAATGTAGACGACAAATTTTTGTTCTCTTCGCAATTATGTTGAAGAAGGAAGTGATTCACTTGTTTCCGGAATCAGGATAATAGCTTCAAATGTTCCAATGGAAAACAATAGAAATCTCAATTTCTATCGTGGAACTAAATACGAATTGCTTTTGCGTAGACTAATTGAAATTAATTAATCAAATTAATTTTGAAATAATTAATAACGGACAATAAAATGTATTACTTCCTTTTGAATTGTAGGTAATTCTTGTGTATGAAGCTGAAAGTTTTTAACAGATACGTACATACTAATGTCACTTCGATTTTCGAATTTTCGCGCTTTAATTTTGTGCAGTAAAGACGCCGCCAACAGGTCAAGGGGAGGGTAAACCGACAACATCAGCTCTATGAAATACACCTTTAAAAAATTTGCAAACATTATTTCTTTGGTAAATTTTGACGTGAAATGCAGTGGTGTTAAAATAAAAAGTGTAAAAAATTTGTTTCACCTATAAAAAATTTTTTTTTTTCGAAAAAAATGGAATTTTTTAATATACATGCGTAATTATTTAGAAAATGTGTTTTTATGTTCACTCTAATTTTTTTTTGAATTTTTACATTGATTTAGAGAAATGTAGAAGCATTTTTCACAAACGCTATTTTTTTCAAACTAACATTTATGGGACAAAAAAAATTTTGTCTACTTTTTATTTTCGCACCACTGTATTCCTCGTTAAAAATTACTAAAGAAATAATTTTTCAACTTTTTTAAAGGTGTATTTCTTATAGAGCTTATTTTGTGGGTATACCCCCCCCCCCCCTTAACAGATTCGAACTAAAATCAGAACCGATTTCACTTCAAAGTGTTTCATAAATGCTTTCAGTAATCAAAAAAAAGATAATAAAATATTATGACATAAAATAATCATGTTTTTGCGAAGTCGGCGTTCTGAAGTCTAAAAGAAAAAATATGGAAATTAGGAATAATACATTTTTTTACATAACAATAGCACATTTTTTGTTTCATTACATTTAAATGTGATACATATTTATAAGGAATAGAAAATTGTCAAATATAGTGCTACATTTTATAAATAGATATGAAATTTCATTAATTTCTATGAAAATAATAATATTAAAAAGTTTCATAAAAACATAGAAAAGATCATAACTTAATTGTTATTCTTTATCATGTCTACGATTAAAAGTTTTGTTTCAAGTAATTTATTATTTAACAATTATTAAAGGTTATTAATTAATTTAATTTATTATTTAATTTATTTTTTTGTATTATTTAATTTAGTTATTTTAACTAATAATTATTAAAGGTTATGTAATTTTTTTGTATTCATTCTGAAATTTAAAAAAAAGGTGATTGACGATGCATGTATTGTTTTAATCATGAAGCTAATGGCAATTGTATACGTCAAATCTTATTCTCGTTTTTCGAAATCTTTGGTGCAACGAGGAAACGTCTTCTCTAGAAATAAATATGCCGTTTAGACCAACGAAGCTATGCAGATCATCACTTAATATTGTATTGTGCACATTATTGTCCATTGAAATAAATGTTTTGTATTTTCGAAACTTGTTTAGAGGTTGGTCACCCATCAACCATTATCCTGTCAATCGTCAGTCATTGTGATTCGTTCCTTTGAACCAATCATATGCAATAAGAAAAGCCGCGAATTTTAAAACGGGTTAAATTTATTGTGAAGAAGAAGATAACATAATGAGATCCTTAACTTTATTACATATTGTTATTAATATTGAAAATCCAAATCTTAATAATAAATGAATTCGATAAAATATTTGTTAGTTGTAGATTTTGAAAAAGTAATTTTTAAAACGGCTATTTTTCGATTTATGTTATTAAGGAATGTAGGAAGAAACTTTGATAGGAATAAAATTTCACATGGAAATTCAATTTCAAATTGCTAATTTTAATATTTGAAAAAATCATATTTTTGTTTAATCATTCATAATTGGCGAGCTCATAACCTACAATAGCGGCTGATGGTATTAGCACTAATTGTAAATTCCAAGATGTATGAAATTTTTTCTCAAACGCCCTGTACGGTACGTCGTAATCATTTAGATTCCCAAATGCTGGGCTGATTTGAAAAAACATTTTTTTTGTAAGGAAATTTTTATTCTACCGGTAATCGAAAGGTCCCAGAATCGTACCCTGGTGCCTACCGGATGTTCTTCCAAGTCCCCGTTATCTTTTCTGAATTTTTCACGCGTTTTCGGCTTCTTAATATTTTTCATACAATTTCCCTCATAACATTGCATTTTTTAAATTTTCCTTAAGAAATGTATTTTCAAATTTGCCCAGCGTTTTAAATTTTAGTGACGATGAAAATATTAATAATTTACAAAATATGCTTTTCACTTTTTTGTCAGTCCCGAAGGCAATTCAAATACGAAAATTATTTATCGAAGACAAATTTACTATATTTTCTTAGTGATGATGAGGGTAGTAATAATTTTAAAGTTATGCTTGTTCATCTTAATGAAGTTTGCAGTGTGTTTATTATTGTCTGTATTGGATGTGAAACTCATAATCAGTAGTTCCATTTTCAACACCATAGGTCCAAGAGCATACTTACCAGGGCGAATAGATTATATTGCGCTCTAGAATTAAAAAAGCATCGACTTCGAATTTGATTGGAATGTTATTCTTTCAACAAACAATCTTTTTCAAATTAAAAATGGCTGATCCAATATGGCTGATTAACAATTTGTAATTTAATTGCAAGTAGAATAAACTCTGCATGTGAGGTTTTCGAGGTCGCTGATTACGAATCCGAAGTCAGAATTTTGAAATTCCAAATAAGGCGAATAAAATCGTCACATTTTAGCTTTATATATTTTAATTGAATTTTTATTGATTGTTAACAACAAATATCTTTATTTTACAGGAAAATCTTGCTAAGCTTCAAGCGCTGAATGCTGCAGGACACTCCCACCACGACATTGCTGATCGATTGAGCTGTTCGACAAGAACCGTTCGCCGGTGGCTCTCTCGAAACGACAACGATTTGGTCGATCTCCGTTCGAGGAACAGCGGCAGTAAGCCAATTCTTTCCGAACAGCAGTGTGTGGAGCTTGTCCGAGCGGTCGTGGAGGACCCGTTCCAGCCTGTGGGCCGTTTACCGGAGCGGTTAAATTTTCCAGTTAGCAGCCTTACTGCTCGGAGAGTTGTACAGGCGGCTGGGTACAAATGTAGGGCTGCTTCTACGAAACCCTTGCTTACTGATCGTCATCGACGCGACAGGGAAGCATTCGCTCGCCGTTATCTGGGGTGGACAGCTCAAACATGGAGGTCTGTCGTCTTCATGGACGAAAAGACCTTCAGTAGTGATAAGCATGGACGATATCGTGTCTGGCGGTTGAACAGCACCAGATACAGGCCAGAGAACGTGATACCATCCACCGCCAGCGGAAGGAAAACTGTTGCCTTCTGGGGTTGGATGTCAAGTGATGGGGTAGGCGATCTCGTTGAGGTCGGAAGAAATTTCAATGGGGAACAATATGCTAACATTTTAGATGGCGTATTGTACCCGGCGATTTGGCAACGGTATCCCCTACCTGATTATCCGACAATTACAATCGCAGAAGACAACAGTAGCATCCACAGGGCCGGAGTGGTGCGTCAGTGGTATCGCGATCATCCTGATCTGGTGCGGTTGGACTGGCCTGCGAAGTCGCCTGACCTTAACATTATTGAGAATGTTTGGTCTGAACTGGTCAGAGAATGCCGACCGAATGTGCCCCATCGCGTCGAGGATGTCATAGCAAGGGCGAGAAATGGCTGGGAGAGCCTCCGAGGAGAAGGTGGACGTAATTTATGTTCCACCTTATCTGCTTCTATGAACCGCAGACTTCACGCAGTCATAGAAGCAAAGGGGGCTTAGATTAATTACTGAGAAACCCGAAATGTTGTATTGTGTTGTAAATAGTTGTTGTTTAAAATTGTTCTTGTTGTAAATGCATGTAGTTTGAATGAAAAAAACATGTTTTATATTATATTATTGCAGTGATATTAATAAACATCTATTTATTCATTTATTTATTGCGAATTCCGTATTTTGGATATTTTATAACAAATTTTAAATTTTCTATTCTGCGCGGGGCAGCCAAGAAAACACTGCTGCGCCACTTCAGTATATGGAATCCCGTGGAAACTAAATTTGCCTTTTTTTAATCAGAGTGGGACTCCCGGGGAAACTAAATTTTACTAATTAGAACATGCAGGGGAACCCGAGGGAAGTATATTTGCCTTTTTTGAATATAGGTAGGAGACACAAAGGAAGTAAAGTCGAATTTTTTGAACTTGCAAGTGGGACCCGAGGGAAGTAACTTTGAATCTTTTCAACATACGAAGGAGAACCGAGGAAAGAAAATTCGACATTTTTGAACATGCGAGGGAGAACCGAGGAAAGTCGTAGGATCAAAATAGTTAAATTTACTTCCCCCGGGTCCTACTCGCATGTTCAAAAAAGTCCAATTTTCGTCGCTCGGTTCTTCCTTGTAGGATCAGAATAGTTAAATTTACTTCCCTCTGATCCCACTCGCATGTTCAAAAAAAGTCGAATTTAGCTCCCTTGGTTCTTCCTCGTAGGATGAAAAATGTTAAATTTACTTCCCTCGGGTCCCACTCGCAAGCTCAAAAAAGGCGAATTTACTTCCCTCGGTTCTTCCCTGTAGGATCAAAAAAGTTAAATTTACTTCCCTCGGGTCCCACTCGCATGTTCAAAAAATTCGAATTTACTTCCCTCGGTTCTTCCCTGTAGCATCAGAAAAGTTCAATTTACGTCCCACGGTTCTTCCTCGTAGGATCAAAAAAGTTAAAATTACTTCCCTCGGGACCCACTCGCATGTTCAAAAATTTCGAATTTACTTCCCTCGGTTCTTCCCTGTAGTATCAAAAAAGTTCAATTTACGTCCCACGGTTCTTCCTCGTAGGATCAAAAAAGTTAAATTTACGTCCCGCTGGTCCCACACGCATGTTTAAAAAGGCTAATTTACTTCCCTCGGCTCTTCCTCGTAGGATCAAAAATGTTATATTTACTTCCATCGGGTCCCACTCGCATGTTCAAAAAATTCGAATTTACTTCCCTCGGTTCTTCCCTGTCGTATCAAAAAAGTTCAATTTACGTCCCGCGGTTCTTCCTCGTAGGATCAAAAAAGTTAAATTTACTTCCATCGGGTCCCACTCGCATGTTCAAAAAATTCGAATTTACTTCCCTCGGTTCTTCCCTGTAGTATCAAAAAAGTTCAATTTACGTCCCACGGTTCTTCCTCGTAGGATCAAAAAAGTTAAATTTACTTCCCTCGGGTCCCACTCGCATGTTCAAAAAATTCGAATTTACTTCCCTCGGTTCTTCCTCGTAGGATCAAAAAAGTTAAAATTACTTCCCTCGGGTCCCACTCGCATGTTCAAAAAATTCGAATTTACTTCCCTCGGTTCTTCCCTGTGGTATCAAAAAAGTTCAATTTACGTCCCACAGTTCTACCTCGTAGGATCAAAAAAGTTAAAATTACTTCCCTCGGGTTCCACTCGCATGTTCAAAAACTTCGAATTTACTTCCCTCGGTTCTTCCTTGTAGTATCAAAAAAGTTCAATTTACGTCCCACGGTTCTTCCTCGTAGGATCAAAAAAGTTAAATTTACTTCCCTCGGGTTCCACACGCATGTTTAAAAAAGGCAAATTTACTTCCCTCGGCTCTTCCTCGTAGGATCAAAAAAGTTAAATTTACTTCCCTCGGGTCCCACTCGCATGTTCATAAAATTCGAATATACTTCCCTCGGTTCTTCCCTGTAGTATCAAAAAAGTTCAATTTACGTCCCACGGTTCTTCCTCGTAGGATCAAAAAAGTTAAATTTACTTCCATCGGGTCCCACTCGCATGTTCAAAAATGTTAAATTTACTTCCATCGGGTCCCACTCGCCTGTTCAAAAAATTTGAATGTACTTCCCTCGGTTCTTCCCTGTAGTATCAAAAAAGTTCAAATTACGTCCCACGGTTCTTCCTCGTAGGATCAAAAAAGTTAAATTTACTTCCCTCGGGTCCCACTCGCATGTTCAAAAACTTCGAATTTACTTCCCTCGGTTCTTCCCTGTAGTATCAAAAAAGTTCAATTTACGTCCCACGGTTCTTCCTCGTAGGATCAAAAAAGTTAAATTTACTTCCCTCGGGTTCCACACGCATGTTTAAAAAAGGCTAATTTACTTCCCTCGGCTCTTCCTCGTAGGATCAAAAAAGTAAAATTTACTTCCATCGGGTCCCACTCGCATGTTCAAAAAATTCGAATTTACTTCCCTCGGTTCTTCCCTGTAGTATCAAAAAAGTTCAATTTACGCCACACGGTTCTTCCTCGTAGGATAAAAAAGTTAAATTTACGTCCCTCAGGTCCCACACGTAGGATCAAAAAATTCGAATTCACTTCCCTCGGTTCTTCCCTGTATCATCAAAAAAGTTCAATTTACGTCCCACGGTTCTTCCTTGTAGGATCAAAAAAGTTAAATTTACTTCCCTCGGGGCCCACTCGCATGTTCCAAAAATTCGAATTTACGTCCCACGGTTCTTCCTCGTAGGATCAAAAAAGTTAAATTTACTTCCCTCGGGTCCCACTCGCATGTTCAAAAAATTCGAATTTACTTCCCTCGGTTCTTCCCTGTAGTATCAAAAAAGTTCAATTTACGTCCCACGGTTCTTCCTCGTAGGATCAAAAAAGTTAAATTTACTTCCCTCGGGTCCCACACGCATGTTTAAAAAAGGCTAATTTTCTTCCCTCGGCTCTTCCTCGTAGGATCAAAAAAGTTCAATTTACTTCCCTCGGGTCCCACTCGCATGTTCAAAAAATTCGAATTTACTTCCCTCGGTTCTTCCCTGTAGTATCAAAAAAGTTCAATTTACGTCCCACGGTTCTTCCTCGTAGGATCAAAAAAGTGAAATTTACTTCCCTCGGGTCCCACAGGCATGTTCAAAAAATTCGAATTTACATCCCTCGGTTCTTCCCTGTAGTATCAAAAAAGTTCAATTTACGTTCCACAGTTCTACCTCGTAGGATCCAGAAAGTTAAATTTACTTCCCTCGGGTCCCACTCGCATGTTCAAAAAATTCGAATTTACTTCCCTCGGTTCTTCCCTGTAGTATCAAAAAAGTTAAATTTACTTCCCTCGCGTCCCACTCGCATGTTCAAAAAATTCGAATTTACTTCCATCGGTTCTTCCCTGTAGTATCAAAAAAGTTCAATTTACGTCCCACAGTTCTTCCTCGTAGGATCAAAAAAGTTAAATTTACTTCCCTCGGGTCCCACACGCATGTTCAAGAAAGGCTAATTTACTTCCCTCGGCTCTTCCTCGTAGGATCAAAAATGTTAAATTTACTTCCATCGGGTCCCACTCGCATGTTCAAAAAATTCGAATTTACTTCCCTCGGTTCTTCCCTGTCGTATCAAAAAAGTTCAATTTACGTCCCACAGTTCTTCCTCGTAGGATCAAAAAAGTTAAATTTACTTCCCTCGGGTCCCACTCGCATGTTCAAAAAATTCGAATTTACTTCCCTCGGTTCTTCCCTGTAGTATCAAAAAAGTTCAATTTACGTCCCACGGTTCTTCCTCGTAGGATCAAAAAAGTTAAATTTACTTCCATCGGGTCCCACTCGCATGTTCAAAAAATTCGAATTTACTTCCCTCGGTTCTTCCCTGTAGTATCAAAAAAGTTCAATTTACGTCCCACGGTTCTTCCTCGTCGGATCAAAAAAGTTAAATTTACTTCCCTCGCGTCCCACTCGCATGTTCAAAAAATTCGAATTTACTTCCATCGGTTCTTCCCTGTAGTATCAAAAAAGTTCAATTTACGTCCCACAGTTCTTCCTCGTAGGATCAAAAAAGTTAAATTTACTTCCCTCGGGTCCCACACGCATGTTCAAGAATGGCTAATTTACTTCCCTCGGTTCTTCCCTGTAGTATCAAAAAAGTTCAATTTACGTCCCACAGTTCTTCCTCGTAGGATCAAAAAAGTTAAATTTACTTCCCTCGGGTCCCACACGCATGTTCAAGAAAGGCTAATTTACTTCCCTCGGCTCTTCCTCGTAGGATCAAAAATGTTAAATTTACTTCCATCGGGTCCCACTCGCATGTTCAAAAAATTCGAATTTACTTCCCTCGGTTCTTCCCTGTAGTATCAAAAAAGTTCAATTTACGTCCCACGGTTCTTCCTCGTAGGATCAAAAAAGTTAAATTTACTTCCCTCGGGTTCCACACGCATGTTTAAAAAAGGCTAATTTACTTCCCTCGGCTCTTCCTCGTAGGATCAAAAAAGTTAAATTTACTTCCATCGGGTCCCACTCGCATGTTCAAAAAATTCGAATTTACTTCCCTCGGTTCTTCCCTGTAGTATCAAAAAAGTTCAATTTACGCCCCACGGTTCTTCCTCGTAGGATAAAAAAGTTAAATTTACGTCCCACAGTTCTTCCTCGTAGGATCAAAAAATTCGAATTCACTTCCCTCGGTTCTTCCCTGTATCATCTAAAAAGTTCAATTTACGTCCCACGGTTCTTCCTTGTAGGATCAAAAAAGTTAAATTTACTTCCCTCGGGGCCCACTCGCATGTTCCAAAAATTCGAATTTACGTCCCACGGTTCTTCCTCGTAGGATCAAAAAAGTTAAATTTACTTCCCTCGGGTCCCACTCGCATGTTCAAAAAATTCGAATTTACTTCCCTCGGTTCTTCCCTGTAGTATCAAAAAAGTTCAATTTACGTCCCACGGTTCTTCCTTGTAGGATCAAAAAAGTTAAATTTACTTCCCTCGGGTCCCACACGCATGTTTAAAAAAGGCTCATTTTCTTCCCTCGGCTCTTCCTCGTAGGATCAAAAAAGTTAAATTTACTTCCCTCGGGTCCCACTCGCATGTTCAAAAAATTCGAATTTACTTCCCTCGGTTCTTCCCTGTAGTATCAAAAAAGTTCAATTTACGTCCCACGGTTCTTCCTCGTAGGATCAAAAAAGTTAAATTTACTTCCCTCGGGTCCCACACGCATGTTCAAAAAAGGCTAATTTACTTCCCTCGGCTCTTCCTCGTAGGATCAAAAAAGTTAAATTTACTTCCCTCGGGTCCCACTCGCATGTTCAAAAAATTCGAATTTACTTCCCTCGGTTCTTCCCTGTAGTATCAAAAAAGTTCAATTTACGTCCCACGGTTCTTCCTCGTAGGATCAAAGAAGTTAAATTTACTTCCCTCGGGTCCCACTCGCATGTTCAAAAAATTCGAATTTACTTCCCTCGGTTCTTCCCTGTAGTATCAAAAAAGTTCAATTTACGTCCCACGGTTCTTCCTCGTAGGATCAAAAAAGTTAAATTTACTTCCCTCGGGTCCCACTCGCATGTTCAAAAAATTCGAATTTACTTCCCTCGGTTCTTCCCTGTAGTATCAAAAAAGTTCAATTTACGTCCCACGGTTCTTCCTCGTAGGATCAAAAAAGTTAAATTTACTTCCCTCGGGTCCCACTCGCATGTTCAAAAAATTCGAATTTACTTCCCTCGGTTCTTCCCTGTAGTATCAAAAAAGTTCAATTTACGTCCCACGGTTCTTCCTCGTAGGATCAAAAAAGTTAAATTTACTTCCATCGGGTCCCACTCGCATGTTCAAAAAATTCGAATTTACTTCCCTCGGTTCTTCCCTGTAGTATCAAAAAAGTTCAATTTACGTCCCACGGTTCTTCCTCGTAGGATCAAAAAAGTTAAATTTACTTCCATCGGGTCCCACTCGCATGTTCAAAAAATTCGAATTTACTTCCCTCGGTTCTTCCCTGTAGTATCAAAAAAGTTCAATTTACGTCCCACGGTTCTTCCTCGTAGGATCAAAAAAGTTAAATTTACTTCCCTCGGGTCCCACACGCATGTTCAAAAAAGGCTAATTTACTTCCCTCGGCTCTTCCTCGTAGGATCAAAAAAGTTAAATTTACTTCCCTCGGGTCCCACTCGCATGTTCAAAAAATTCGAATTTACTTCCCTCGGTTCTTCCCTGTAGTATCAAAAAAGTTCAATTTACGTCCCACGGTTCTTCCTCGTAGGATCAAAAAAGTTAAATTTACTTCCCTCGCGTCCCACTCGCATGTTCAAAAAATTCGAATTTACTTCCCTCGGTTCTTCCCTGTAGTATCAAAAAAGTTCAATTTACGTCCCACAGTTCTTCCTCGTAGGATCAAAAAAGTTAAATTTACTTCCCTCGGGTCCCACACGCATGTTCAAAAAAGGCTAATTTACTTCCCTCGGCTCTTCCTCGTAGGATCAAAAATGTTAAATTTACTTCCATCGGGTCCCACTCGCATGTTCAAAAAATTCGAATTTACTTCCCTCGGTTCTTCCCTGTAGTATCAAAAAAGTTAAATTTACTTCCCTCGGGTCCCACACGCATGTTCAAAAAAGGCTAATTTACTTCCCTCGGCTCTTCCTCGTAGGATCAAAAAAGTTAAATTTACTTCCATCGGGTCCCACTCGCATGTTCAAAAAATTCGAATTTACTTCCCTCGGTTCTTCCCTGTAGTATCAAAAAAGTTCAATTTACGTCCCACGGTTCTTCCTCGTAGGATCAAAAAAGTTAAATTTACTTCCCTCGGGTCCCACTCGCATGTTCAAAAAATTCGAATTTACTTCCCTCGGTTCTTCCCTGTAGTATCAAAGAAGCTCAATTTACGTCCCACGGTTCTTCCTCGTAGGATCAAAAAAGTTAAATTTACTTTCCTCGGGTCCCACACGCATGTTCAAAAAGGCTAATTTACTTCCCTCGGCTCTTCCTCGTAGGATCAAAAAAGTTAAATTTACTTCCCTCGTGTCCCACTCGCATGTTCAAAAAATTCGAATTTACTTCCCTCGGTTCTTCCCTGTAGTATCAAAGAAGCTCAATTTACGTCCCACGGTTCTTCCTCGTAGGATCAAAAAAGTTAAATTTACTTCCCTCGGGTCCCACTCGCATGTTCAAAAAATTCGAATTTACTTCCCTCGGTTCTTCCCTGTAGTATCAAAAAAGTTCAATTTACGTCCCACGGTTCTTCCTCGTAGGATCAAAAAAGTTAAATTTACTTCCCTCGGGTCCCACACGCATGTTTAAAAAGGCTAATTTACTTCCCTCGGCTCTTCCTCGTAGGATCAAAAAAGTTAAATTTACTTCCCTCGGGTCCCACTCGCATGTTCAAAAAATTCGAATTTACTTCCCTCGGTTCTTCCCTGTAGTATCAAAAAAGTTCAATTTACGTCCCACGGTTCTTCCTCGTAGGATCAAAAAAGTTAAATTTACTTCCCTCGGGTCCCACTCGCATGTTCAAAAAATTCGAATTTACTTCCCTCGGTTCTTCCCTGTAGTATCAAAAAAGTTCAATTTACGTCCCACAGTTCTTCCTCGTAGGATCAAAAAAGTTAAATTTACTTCCCTCGGGTCCCACACGCATGTTCAAAAAAGGCTAATTTACTTCCCTCGGCTCTTCCTCGTAGGATCAAAAAAGTTAAATTTACTTCCCTCGGGTCCCACTCGCATGTTCAAAAAATTCGAATTTACTTCCCTCGGTTCTTCCCTGTAGTATCAAAAAAGTTCAATTTACGTCCCACGGTTCTTCCTCGTAGGATCAAAAAAGTTAAATTTACTTCCCTCGGGTCCCACTCGCATGTTCAAAAAATTCGAATTTACTTCCCTCGGTTCTTCCCTGTAGTATCAAAAAAGTTCAATTTACGTCCCACGGTTCTTCCTCGTAGGATCAAAAAAGTTAAATTTACTTCCCTCGGGTCCCACACGCATGTTCAAAAAAGGCTAATTTACTTCCCTCGGCTCTTCCTCGTAGGATCAAAAAAGTTAAATTTACTTCCCTCGGGTCCCACTCGCATGTTCAAAAAATTCGAATTTACTTCCCTCGGTTCTTCCCTGTAGTATCAAAAAAGTTCAATTTACGTCCCACGGTTCTTCCTCGTAGGATCAAAAAAGTTAAATTTACTTCCCTCGGGTCCCACACGCATGTTCAAAAAAGGCTAATTTACTTCCCTCGGCTCTTCCTCGTAGGATCAAAAAAGTTAAATTTACTTCCCTCGGGTCCCACTCGCATGTTCAAAAAATTCGAATTTACTTCCCTCGGTTCTTCCCTGTAGTATCAAAAAAGTTCAATTTACGTCCCACGGTTCTTCCTCGTAGGATCAAAAAAGTTAAATTTACTTCCCTCGGGTCCCACTCGCATGTTCAAAAAATTCGAATTTACTTCCCTCGGTTCTTCCCTGTAGTATCAAAAAAGTTCAATTTACGTCCCACGGTTCTTCCTCGTAGGATCAAAAAAGTTAAATTTACTTCCCTCGGGTCCCACTCGCATGTTCAAAAAATTCGAATTTACTTCCCTCGGTTCTTCCCTGTAGTATCAAAAAAGTTCAATTTACGTCCCACGGTTCTTCCTCGTAGGATCAAAAAAGTTAAATTTACTTCCCTCGGGTCCCACTCGCATGTTCAAAAAATTCGAATTTACTTCCCTCGGTTCTTCCCTGTAGTATCAAAAAAGTTCAATTTACGTCCCACGGTTCTTCCTCGTAGGATCAAAAAAGTTAAATTTACTTCCCTCGGGTCCCACTCGCATGTTCAAAAAATTCGAATTTACTTCCCTCGGTTCTTCCCTGTAGTATCAAAAAAGTTCAATTTACGTCCCACAGTTCTTCCTCGTAGGATCAAAAAAGTTAAATTTACTTCCCTCGGGTCCCACTCGCATGTTCAAAAAATTCGAATTTACTTCCCTCGGTTCTTCCCTGTAGTATCAAAAAAGTTCAATTTACGTCCCACGGTTCTTCCTCGTAGGATCAAAAAAGTTAAATTTACTTCCCTCGGGTCCCACACGCATGTTTAAAAAAGGCTAATTTACTTCCCTCGGCTCTTCCTCGTAGGATCAAAAAAGTTAAATTTACTTCCATCGGGTCCCACTCGCATGTTCAAAAAATTCGAATTTACTTCCCTCGGTTCTTCCCTGTAGTATCAAAAAAGTTCAATTTACGCCCCACGGTTCTTCCTCGTAGGATAAAAAAGTTAAATTTACGTCCCACAGTTCTTCCTCGTAGGATCAAAAAATTCGAATTTACTTCCCTCGGTTCTTCCCTGTATCATCAAAAAAGTTCAATTTACGTCCCACGGTTCTTCCTTGTAGGATCAAAAAAGTTAAATTTACTTCCCTCGGGGCCCACTCGCATGTTCCAAAAATTCGAATTTACGTCCCACGGTTCTTCCACGTAGGATCAAAAAAGTTAAATTTACTTCCCTCGGGTCCCACTCGCATGTTCAAAAAATTCGAATTTACTTCCCTCGGTTCTTCCCTGTAGTATCAAAAAAGTTCAATTTACGTCCCACGGTTCTTCCTCGTAGGATCAAAAAAGTTAAATTTACTTCCCTCGGGTCCCACACGCATGTTTAAAAAAGGCTAATTTTCTTCCCTCGGCTCTTCCTCGTAGGATCAAAAAAGTTAAATTTACTTCCCTCGGGTCCCACTCGCATGTTCAAAAAATTCGAATTTACTTCCCTCGGTTCTTCCCTGTAGTATCAAAAAAGTTCAATTTACGTCCCACGGTTCTTCCTCGTAGGATCAAAAAAGTTAAATTTACTTCCCTCGGGTCCCACTCGCATGTTCAAAAAATTCGAATTTACTTCCCTCGGTTCTTCCCTGTAGTATCAAAAAAGTTCAATTTACGTCCCACAGTTCTTCCTCGTAGGATCAAAAAAGTTAAATTTACTTCCCTCGGGTCCCACACGCATGTTCAAAAAAGGCTAATTTACTTCCCTCGGCTCTTCCTCGTAGGATCAAAAAAGTTAAATTTACTTCCCTCGGGTCCCACTCGCATGTTCAAAAAATTCGAATTTACTTCCCTCGGTTCTTCCCTGTAGTATCAAAAAAGTTCAATTTACGTCCCACGGTTCTTCCTCGTAGGATCAAAAAAGTTAAATTTACTTCCCTCGGGTCCCACTCGCATGTTCAAAAAATTCGAATTTACTTCCCTCGGTTCTTCCCTGTAGTATCAAAAAAGTTCAATTTACGTCCCACGGTTCTTCCTCGTAGGATCAAAAAAGTTAAATTTACTTCCCTCGGGTCCCACTCGCATGTTCAAAAAATTCGAATTTACTTCCCTCGGTTCTTCCCTGTAGTATCAAAAAAGTTCAATTTACGTCCCACAGTTCTTCCTCGTAGGATCAAAAAAGTTAAATTTACTTCCATCGGGTCCCACTCGCATGTTCAAAAAATTCGAATTTACTTCCCTCGGTTCTTCCCTGTAGTATCAAAAAAGTTCAATTTACGTCCCACGGTTCTTCCTCGTAGGATCAAAAAAGTTAAATTTACTTCCCTCGGGTCCCACTCGCATGTTCAAAAAATTCGAATTTACTTCCCTCGGTTCTTCCCTGTAGTATCAAAAAAGTTCAATTTACGTCCCACGTTTCTTCCTCGTAGGATCAAAAAAGTTAAATTTACTTTCCTCGGGTCCCACACGCATGTTCAAAAAGGCTAATTTACTTCCCTCGGCTCTTCCTCGTAGGATCAAAAAAGTTAAATTTACTTCCCTCGTGTCCCACTCGCATGTTCAAAAAATTCGAATTTACTTCCCTCGGTTCTTCCCTGTAGTATCAAAAAAGTTCAATTTACGTCCCACGGTTCTTCCTCGTAGGATCAAAAAAGTTAAATTTACTTTCCTCGGGTCCCACACGCATGTTCAAAAAGGCTAATTTACTTCCCTCGGCTCTTCCTCGTAGGATCAAAAAAGTTAAATTTACTTCCCTCGTGTCCCACTCGCATGTTCAAAAAATTCGAATTTACTTCCCTCGGTTCTTCCCTGTAGTATCAAAAAAGTTCAATTTACGTCCCACGGTTCTTCCTCGTAGGATCAAAAAAGTTAAATTTACTTCCCTCGGGTCCCACTCGCATGTTCAAAAAATTCGAATTTACTTCCCTCGGCTCTTCCTCGTAGGATCAAAAAAGTTAAATTTACTTCCCTCGGGTCCCACTCGCATGTTCAAAAAATTCGAATTTACTTCCCTCGGTTCTTCCCTGTAGTATCAAAAAAGTTCAATTTACGTCCCACGGTTCTTCCTCGTAGGATCAAAAAAGTTAAATTTACTTCCCTCGGGTCCCACTCGCATGTTCAAAAAATTCGAATTTACTTCCCTCGGTTCTTCCCTGTAGTATCAAAAAAGTTCAATTTACGTCCCACGGTTCTTCCTCGTAGGATCAAAAAAGTTAAATTTACTTCCCTCGGGTCCCACTCGCATGTTCAAAAAATTCGAATTTACTTCCCTCGGTTCTTCCCTGTAGTATCAAAAAAGTTCAATTTACGTCCCACGTTTCTTCCTCGTAGGATCAAAAAAGTTAAATTTACTTCCCTCGGGTCCCACACGCATGTTCAAAAAGGCTAATTTACTTCCCTCGGCTCTTCCTCGTAGGATCAAAAAAGTTAAATTTACTTCCCTCGGGTCCCACTCGCATGTTCAAAAAATTCGAATTTACTTCCCTCGGTTCTTCCCTGTAGTATCAAAAAAGTTCAATTTACTTCCCTCGGCTCTTCCTCGTAGGATCAAAAAAGTTAAATTTACTTCCCTCGGGTCCCACTCGCATGTTCAAAAAATTCGAATTTACTTCCCTCGGTTCTTCCCTGTAGTATCAAAAAAGTTCAATTTACGTCCCACGGTTCTTCCTCGTAGGATCAAAAAAGTTAAATTTACTTCCCTCGGGTCCCACACGCATGTTCAAAAAAGGCTAATTTACTTCCCTCGCCTCTTCCTCGTAGGATCAAAAAAGTTAAATTTACTTCCCTCTGGTCCCACTCGCATGTTCAAAAAATTCGAATTTACTTCCCTCGGTTCTTCCCTGTAGTATCAAAAAAGTTCAATTTACGTCCCACGGTTCTTCCTCGTAGGATCAAAAAAGTTACATTTACTTCCATCGGGTCCCACTCGCATGTTCAAAAAATTCGAATTTACTTCCCTCGGTTCTTCCCGGTAGTATGAAAAAAGTTCAATTTACGTCCCACGGTTCTTCCTGGTAGGATCAAATAAGTTAAATTTACTTCCCTCGGGTCCCACACGCATGTTTAAAAAGGCTAATTTACTTCCCTCGGCTCTTCCTCGTAGGATCAAAAAAGTTAAATTTACTTCCATCGGGTCCCACTCGCATGTTCAAAAAATTCGAATTTACTTCCCTCGGTTCTTCCCTGTAGTATCAAAAAAGTTCAATTTACGTCCCACAGTTCTTCCTCGTAGGATCAAAAAAGTTAAATTTACTTCCCTCGGGTCCCACACGCATGTTCAAGAAAGGCTAATTTACTTCCCTCGGCTCTTCCTCGTAGGATCAAAAATGTTAAATTTACTTCCATCGGGTCCCACTCGCATGTTCAAAAAATTCGAATTTACTTCCCTCGGTTCTTCCCTGTAGTATCAAAAAAGTTCAATTTACGTCCCACGGTTCTTCCTCGTAGGATCAAAAAAGTTAAATTTACATCCCGCGGGTCCCACACGCATGTTTAAAAAGGCTAATTTACTTCCCTCGGCTCTTCCTCGTAGGATCAAAAAAGTTAAATTTACTTCCCTCGGGTCCCACTCGCATGTTCAAAAAATTCGAATTTACTTCCCTCGGTTCTTCCCTGTAGTATCAAAAAAGTTCAATTTACGTCCCACAGTTCTTCCTCGTAGGATCAAAAAAGTTAAATTTACTTCCATCGGGTCCCACTCGCATGTTCAAAAAATTCGAATTTACTTCCCTCGGTTCTTCCCTGTAGTATCAAAAAAGTTCAATTTACGTCCCACGGTTCTTCCTCGTAGGATCAAAAAAGTTAAATTTACTTCCCTCGGGTCCCACACGCATGTTCAAAAAAGGCTAATTTACTTCCCTCGGCTCTTCCTCGTAGGATCAAAAAAGTTAAATTTACTTCCATCGGGTCCCACTCGCATGTTCAAAAAATTCGAATTTACTTCCCTCGGTTCTTCCCTGTAGTATCAAAAAAGTTCAATTTACGTCCCACGGTTCTTCCTCGTAGGATCAAAAAAGTTAAATTTACTTCCATCGGGTCCCACTCGCATGTTCAAAAAATTCGAATTTACTTCCCTCGGTTCTTCCCTGTAGTATCAAAAAAGTTCAATTTACGTCCCACGGTTCTTCCTCGTAGGATCAAAAAAGTTAAATTTACTTCCCTCGGGTCCCACACGCATGTTCAAAAAAGGCTAATTTACTTCCCTCGGCTCTTCCTCGTAGGATCAAAAAAGTTAAATTTACTTCCATCGGGTCCCACTCGCATGTTCAAAAAATTCGAATTTACTTCCCTCGGTTCTTCCCTGTAGTATCAAAAAAGTTCAATTTACGTCCCACGGTTCTTCCTCGTAGGATCAAAAAAGTTAAATTTACTTCCCTCGGGTCCCACACGCATGTTCAAAAAAGGCTAATTTACTTCCCTCGGCTCTTCCTCGTAGGATCAAAAAAGTTAAATTTACTTCCATCGGGTCCCACTCGCATGTTCAAAAAATTCGAATTTACTTCCCTCGGTTCTTCCCTGTAGTATCAAAAAAGTTCAATTTACGTCCCACGGTTCTTCCTCGTAGGATCAAAAAAGTTAAATTTACTTCCCTCGGGTCCCACACGCATGTTCAAAAAAGGCTAATTTACTTCCCTCGGCTCTTCCTCGTAGGATCAAAAAAGTTAAATTTACTTCCCTCGGGTCCCACTCGCATGTTCAAAAAATTCGAATTTACTTCCCTCGGTTCTTCCCTGTAGTATCAAAAAAGTTCAATTTACGTCCCACGGTTCTTCCTCGTAGGATCAAAAAAGTTAAATTTACTTCCATCGGGTCCCACTCGCATGTTCAAAAAATTCGAATTTACTTCCCTCGGTTCTTCCCTGTAGTATCAAAAAAGTTCAATTTACGCCCCACGGTTCTTCCTCGTAGGATAAAAAAGTTAAATTTACTTCCCTCGGGTCCCACACGCATGTTCAAAAAAGGCTAATTTACTTCCCTCGGCTCCTCCTCGTAGGATCAAAAAAGTTAAATTTACTTCCCTCGGGTCCCACTCGCATGTTCAAAAAATTCGAATTTACTTCCCTCGGTTCTTCCCTGTAGTATCAAAAAAGTTCAATTTACGTCCCACGGTTCTTCCTCGTAGGATCAAAAAAGTTAAATTTACTTCCCTCGCGTCCCACTCGCATGTTCAAAAAATTCGAATTTACTTCCCTCGGTTCTTCCCTGTAGTATCAAAAAAGTTCAATTTACGTCCCACAGTTCTTCCTCGTAGGATCAAAAAAGTTAAATTTACTTCCATCGGGTCCCACTCGCATGTTCAAAAAATTCGAATTTACTTCCCTCGGTTCTTCCCTGTAGTATCAAAAAAGTTCAATTTACGCCCCACGGTTCTTCCTCGTAGGATAACAAAGTTAAATTTACTTCCCTCGGGTCCCACACGCATGTTCAAAAAAGGCTAATTTACTTCCCTCGGCTCTTCCTCGTAGGATCAAAAAAGTTAAATTTACTTCCCTCGGGTCCCACTCGCATGTTCAAAAAATTCGAATTTACTTCCCTCGGTTCTTCCCTGTAGTATCAAAAAAGTTCAATTTACGTCCCACAGTTCTTCCTCGTAGGATCAAAAAAGTTAAATTTACTTCCCTCGGGTTCCACCCGCATGTTTAAAAAAGGCTAATTTACTTCCCTCGGCTCTTCCCCGTAGGATCAAAAATGTTATATTTACTTCCATCGGGTCCCACTCGCATGTTCAAAAAATTCGAATTTACTTCCCTCGGTTCTTCCCTGTCGTATCACAAAAGTTCAATTTACGTCCCGCGGTTCTTCCGGTGAGGATCAAAAAAGTTAAATTTTCTTCCATCGGGTCCCACTCGCATGTTCAAAAAGGCTAATTTACTTCCCTCGACTCTTCCTCGTAGGATCAAAAAAGTTAAATTTACTTCCCTCGGGTCCCACTCGCATGTTCAAAAAATTCGAATTTACTTCCCTCGGTTCTTCCCTGTAGTATCAAAAAAGTTCAATTTACGTCCCACGGTTCTTCCTCGTAGGATCAAAAAAGTTAAATTTACTTCCATCGGGTCCCACTCGCATGTTCAAAAAATTCGAATTTACTTCCCTCGGTTCTTCCCTGTAGTATCAAAAAAGTTCAATTTACGTCCCACGGTTCTTCCTCGTAGGATCAAAAAAGTTAAATTTACTTCCCTCGGGTCCCACTCGCATGTTCAAAAAATTCGAATTTACTTCCCTCGGTTCTTCCCTGTAGTATCAAAAAAGTTCAATTTACGTCCCACGGTTCTTCCTCGTAGGATCAAAAAAGTTAAATTTACTTCCCTCGGGTCCCACTCGCATGTTCAAAAAATTCGAATTTACTTCCCTCGGTTCTTCCCTGTAGTATCAAAAAAGTTCAATTTACGTCCCACGGTTCTTCCTCGTAGGATCAAAAAAGTTAAATTTACTTCCCTCGCGTCCCACTCGCATGTTCAAAAAATTCGAATTTACTTCCCTCGGTTCTTCCCTGTAGTATCAAAAAAGTTCAATTTACGTCCCACAGTTCTTCCTCGTAGGATCAAAAAAGTTAAATTTACTTCCCTCGGGTCCCACACGCATGTTCAAGAAAGGCTAATTTACTTCCCTCGGCTCTTCCTCGTAGGATCAAAAATGTTAAATTTACTTCCATCGGGTCCCACTCGCATGTTCAAAAAATTCGAATTTACTTCCCTCGGTTCTTCCCTGTAGTATCAAAAAAGTTCAATTTACGTCCCACGGTTCTTCCTCGTAGGATCAAAAAAGTTAAATTTACTTCCCTCGGGTCCCACACGCATGTTTAAAAAAGGCTAATTTACTTCCCTCGGCTCTTCCTCGTAGGATCAAAAAAGTTAAATTTACTTCCATCGGGTCCCACTCGCATGTTCAAAAAATTCGAATTTACTTCCCTCGGTTCTTCCCTGTAGTATCAAAAAAGTTCAATTTACGTCCCACGGTTCTTCCTCGTAGGATCAAAAAAGTTAAATTTACTTCCCTCGGGTCCCACTCGCATGTTCAAAAAATTCGAATTTACTTCCCTCGGTTCTTCCCTGTAGTATCAAAAAAGTTCAATTTACGTCCCACGGTTCTTCCTCGTAGGATCAAAAAAGTTAAATTTACTTCCCTCGGGTCCCACACGCATGTTCAAAAAAGGCTAATTTACTTCCCTCGGCTCTTCCTCGTAGGATCAAAAAAGTTAAATTTACTTCCATCGGGTCCCACTCGCATGTTCAAAAAATTCGAATTTACTTCCCTCGGTTCTTCCCTGTAGTATCAAAAAAGTTCAATTTACGTCCCACGGTTCTTCCTCGTAGGATCAAAAAAGTTAAATTTACTTCCCTCGGGTCCCACACGCATGTTCAAAAAAGGCTAATTTACTTCCCTCGGCTCTTCCTCGTAGGATCAAAAAAGTTAAATTTACTTCCATCGGGTCCCACTCGCATGTTCAAAAAATTCGAATTTACTTCCCTCGGTTCTTCCCTGTAGTATCAAAAAAGTTCAATTTACGTCCCACGGTTCTTCCTCGTAGGATCAAAAAAGTTAAATTTACTTCCCTCGGGTCCCACACGCATGTTCAAAAAAGGCTAATTTACTTCCCTCGGCTCTTCCTCGTAGGATCAAAAAAGTTAAATTTACTTCCATCGGGTCCCACTCGCATGTTCAAAAAATTCGAATTTACTTCCCTCGGTTCTTCCCTGTAGTATCAAAAAAGTTCAATTTACGTCCCACGGTTCTTCCTCGTAGGATCAAAAAAGTTAAATTTACTTCCCTCGGGTCCCACTCGCATGTTCAAAAAATTCGAATTTACTTCCCTCGGTTCTTCCCTGTAGTATCAAAAAAGTTCAATTTACGTCCCACGGTTCTTCCTCGTAGGATCAAAAAAGTTAAATTTACTTCCCTCGGGTCCCACTCGCATGTTCAAAAAATTCGAATTTACTTCCCTCGGTTCTTCCCTGTAGTATCAAAAAAGTTCAATTTACGTCCCACGGTTCTTCCTCGTAGGATCAAAAAAGTTAAATTTACTTCCCTCGGGTCCCACTCGCATGTTCAAAAAATTCGAATTTACTTCCCTCGGTTCTTCCCTGTAGTATCAAAAAAGTTCAATTTACGTCCCACGGTTCTTCCTCGTAGGATCAAAAAAGTTAAATTTACTTCCATCGGGTCCCACTCGCATGTTCAAAAAATTCGAATTTACTTCCCTCGGTTCTTCCCTGTAGTATCAAAAAAGTTCAATTTACGTCCCACGGTTCTTCCTCGTAGGATCAAAAAAGTTAAATTTACTTCCATCGGGTCCCACTCGCATGTTCAAAAAATTCGAATTTACTTCCCTCGGTTCTTCCCTGTAGTATCAAAAAAGTTCAATTTACGTCCCACGGTTCTTCCTCGTAGGATCAAAAAAGTTAAATTTACTTCCCTCGGGTCCCACACGCATGTTCAAAAAAGGCTAATTTACTTCCCTCGGCTCTTCCTCGTAGGATCAAAAAAGTTAAATTTACTTCCCTCGGGTCCCACTCGCATGTTCAAAAAATTCGAATTTACTTCCCTCGGTTCTTCCCTGTAGTATCAAAAAAGTTCAATTTACGTCCCACGGTTCTTCCTCGTAGGATCAAAAAAGTTAAAATTACTTCCCTCGGGACCCACTCGCATGTTCAAAAATTTCGAATTTACTTCCCTCGGTTCTTCCCTGTAGTATCAAAAAAGTTCAATTTACGTCCCACGGTTCTTCCTCGTAGGATCAAAAAAGTTAAATTTACATCCCGCTGGTCCCACACGCATGTTTAAAAAGGCTAATTTACTTCCCTCGGCTCTTCCTCGTAGGATCAAAAAAGTTAAATTTACTTTCCTCGGGTCCCACTCGCATGTTCAAAAAATTCGAATTTACTTCCCTCGGTTCTTCCCTGTAGTATCAAAAAAGTTAAATTTACTTCCCTCGGGTCCCACACGCATGTTCAAGAAAGGCTAATTTACTTCCCTCGGCTCTTCCTCGTAGGATCAAAAAAGTTAAATTTACTTCCCTCGGGTCCCACTCGCATGTTCAAAAAATTCGAATTTACTTCCCTCGGTTCTTCCCTGTAGTATCAAAAAAGTTCAATTTACGTCCCACGGTTCTTCCTCGTAGGATCAAAAAAGTTAAATTTACTTCCCTCGCGTCCCACTCGCATGTTCAAAAAATTCGAATTTACTTCCCTCGGTTCTTCCCTGTAGTATCAAAAAAGTTCAATTTACGTCCCACGGTTCTTCCTCGTAGGATCAAAAAAGTTAAATTTACATCCCGCTGGTCCCACACGCATGTTTAAAAAGGCTAATTTACTTCCCTCGGCTCTTCCTCGTAGGATCAAAAAAGTTAAATTTACTTTCCTCGGGTCCCACTCGCATGTTCAAAAAATTCGAATTTACTTCCCTCGGTTCTTCCCTGTAGTATCAAAAAAGTTCAATTTACGTCCCACGGTTCTTCCTCGTAGGATCAAAAAAGTTAAATTTACTTCCCTCGGGTCCCACTCGCATGTTCAAAAAATTCGAATTTACTTCCCTCGGTTCTTCCCTGTAGTATCAAAAAAGTTCAATTTACGTCCCACGGTTCTTCCTCGTAGGATCAAAAAAGTTAAATTTACATCCCGCTGGTCCCACACGCATGTTTAAAAAGGCTAATTTACTTCCCTCGGCTCTTCCTCGTAGGATCAAAAATGTTATATTTACTTCCATCGGGTCCCACTCGCATGTTCAAAAAATTCGAATTTACTTCCCTCGGTTCTTCCCTGTAGTATCAAAAAAGTTCAATTTACGTCCCACGGTTCTTCCTCGTAGGATCAAAAAAGTTAAATTTACTTCCATCGGGTCCCACTCGCATGTTCAAAAAATTCGAATTTACTTCCCTCGGTTCTTCCCTGTAGTATCAAAAAAGTTCAATTTACGTCCCACGGTTCTTCCTCGTAGGATCAAAAAAGTTAAATTTACTTCCCTCGGGTCCCACACGCATGTTCAAAAAAGGCTAATTTACTTCCCTCGGCTCTTCCTCGTAGGATCAAAAAAGTTAAATTTACTTCCCTCGGGTCCCACTCGCATGTTCAAAAAATTCGAATTTACTTCCCTCGGTTCTTCCCTGTAGTATCAAAAAAGTTCAATTTACGTCCCACGGTTCTTCCTCGTAGGATCAAAAAAGTTAAATTTACTTCCATCGGGTCCCACTCGCATGTTCAAAAAATTCGAATTTACTTCCCTCGGTTCTTCCCTGTAGTATCAAAAAAGTTCAATTTACGTCCCACGGTTCTTCCTCGTAGGATCAAAAAAGTTAAATTTACTTCCCTCGGGTCCCACACGCATGTTCAAAAAAGGCTAATTTACTTCCCTCGGCTCTTCCTCGTAGGATCAAAAAAGTTAAATTTACTTCCCTCGGGTCCCACTCGCATGTTCAAAAAATTCGAATTTACTTCCCTCGGTTCTTCCCTGTAGTATCAAAAAAGTTCAATTTACGTCCCACGGTTCTTCCTCGTAGGATCAAAAAAGTTAAATTTACTTCCCTCGGGTCCCACACGCATGTTCAAAAAATTCGAATTTACTTCCCTCGGTTCTTCCTCGTAGGATCAAAAAAGTTAAATTTACTTCCCTCGGGTCCCACTCGCATGTTCAAAAAATTCGAATTTACTTCCCTCGGTTCTTCCCTGTAGTATCAAAAAAGTTCAATTTACGTCCCACGGTTCTTCCTCGTAGGATCAAAAAAGTTAAATTTACTTCCCTCGGGTCCCACTCGCATGTTCAAAAAATTCGAATTTACTTCCCTCGGTTCTTCCCTGTAGTATCAAAAAAGTTCAATTTACGTCCCACGGTTCTTCCTCGTAGGATCAAAAAAGTTAAATTTACTTCCATCGGGTCCCACTCGCATGTTCAAAAAATTCGAATTTACTTCCCTCGGTTCTTCCCTGTAGTATCAAAAAAGTTCAATTTACGTCCCACAGTTCTTCCTCGTAGGATCAAAAAAGTTAAATTTACTTCCCTCGGGTCCCACACGCATGTTCAAAAAATTCGAATTTACTTCCCTCGGTTCTTCCCTGTAGTATCAAAAAAGTTCAATTTACGTCCCACGGTTCTTCCTCGTAGGATCAAAAAAGTTAAATTTACTTCCCTCGGGTCCCACTCGCATGTTCAAAAAATTCGAATTTACTTCCCTCGGTTCTTCCCTGTAGTATCAAAAAAGTTCAATTTACGTCCCACGGTTCTTCCTCGTAGGATCAAAAAAGTTAAAATTACTTCCCTCGGGTCCCACTCGCATGTTCAAAAACTTCGAATTTACTTCCCTCGGTTCTTCCCTGTAGTATCAAAAAAGTTCAATTTACGTCCCACGGTTCTTCCTCGTAGGATCAAAAAAGTTAAATTTACTTCCCTCGGGTCCCACACGCATGTTTAAAAAAGGCTAATTTACTTCCCTCGGCTCTTCCTCGTAGGATCAAAAAAGTTAAATTTACTTCCATCGGGTCCCACTCGCATGTTCAAAAAATTCGAATTTACTTCCCTCGGTTCTTCCCTGTAGTATCAAAAAAGTTCAATTTACGTCCCACGGTTCTTCCTCGTAGGATCAAAAAAGTTAAATTTACTTCCATCGGGTCCCACTCGCATGTTCAAAAAATTCGAATTTACTTCCCTCGGTTCTTCCCTGTAGTATCAAAAAAGTTCAATTTACGTCCCACGGTTCTTCCTCGTAGGATCAAAAAAGTTAAATTTACTTCCCTCGGGTCCCACTCGCATGTTCAAAAAATTCGAATTTACTTCCCTCGGTTCTTCCTCGTAGGATCAAAAAAGTTAAATTTACTTCCATCGGGTCCCACTCGCATGTTCAAAAAATTCGAATTTACTTCCCTCGGTTCTTCCCTGTAGTATCAAAAAAGTTCAATTTACGTCCCACGGTTCTTCCTCGTAGGATCAAAAAAGTTAAATTTACTTCCCTCGGGTCCCACTCGCATGTTCAAAAAATTCGAATTTACTTCCCTCGGTTCTTCCCTGTAGTATCAAAAAAGTTCAATTTACGTCCCACGGTTCTTCCTCGTAGGATCAAAAAAGTTAAATTTACTTCCCTCGGGTCCCACACGCATGTTCAAAAAAGGCTAATTTACTTCCCTCGGCTCTTCCTCGTAGGATCAAAAAAGTTAAATTTACTTCCATCGGGTCCCACTCGCATGTTCAAAAAATTCGAATTTACTTCCCTCGGTTCTTCCCTGTAGCATCAAAAAAGTTCAATTTACGTCCCACGGTTCTTCCTCGTAGGATCAAAAAAGTTAAATTTACTTCCCTCGGGTCCCACTCGCATGTTCAAAAAATTCGAATTTACTTCCCTCGGTTCTTCCCTGTAGTATCAAAAAAGTTCAATTTACGTCCCACGGTTCTTCCTCGTAGGATCAAAAAAGTTAAATTTACTTCCCTCGGGTCCCACTCGCATGTTCAAAAAATTCGAATTTACTTCCCTCGGTTCTTCCCTGTAGTATCAAAAAAGTTCAATTTACGTCCCACAGTTCTTCCTCGTAGGATCAAAAAAGTTAAATTTACTTCCCTCGGGTCCCACTCGCATGTTCAAAAAATTCGAATTTACTTCCCTCGGTTCTTCCCTGTAGTATCAAAAAAGTTCAATTTACGTCCCACGGTTCTTCCTCGTAGGATCAAAAAAGTTAAATTTACTTCCCTCGGGTCCCACTCGCATGTTCAAAAAATTCGAATTTACTTCCCTCGGTTCTTCCCTGTAGTATCAAAAAAGTTCAATTTACGTCCCACGGTTCTTCCTCGTAGGATCAAAAAAGTTAAATTTACATCCCGCTGGTCCCACACGCATGTTTAAAAAGGCTAATTTACTTCCCTCGGCTCTTCCTCGTAGGATCAAAAATGTTATATTTACTTCCATCGGGTCCCACTCGCATGTTCAAAAAATTCGAATTTACTTCCCTCGGTTCTTCCCTGTCGTATCAAAAAAGTTCAATTTACGTCCCACGGTTCTTCCTCGTAGGATCAAAAAAGTTAAATTTACTTCCCGCTGGTCCCACACGCATGTTTAAAAAAGGCTAATTTACTTCCCTCGGTTCTTCCTCGTAGGATCAAAAAAGTTAAATTTACTTCCATCGGGTCCCACTCGCATGTTCAAAAAATTCGAATTTACTTCCCTCGGTTCTTCCCTGTAGTATCAAAAAAGTTCAATTTACGTCCCACGGTTCTTCCTCGTAGGATCAAAAAAGTTAAATTTACTTCCCTCGGGTCCCACTCGCATGTTCAAAAAATTCGAATTTACTTCCCTCGGTTCTTCCTCGTAGGATCAAAAATGTTAAATTTACTTCCCTCGGGTCCCACTCGCATGTTCAAAAAATTCGAATTTACTTCCCTCGGTTCTTCCCTGTAGTATCAAAAAAGTTCAATTTACGTCCCACGGTTCTTCCTCGTAGGATCAAAAAAGTTAAATTTACTTCCCTCGGGTCCCACTCGCATGTTCAAAAAATTCGAATTTACTTCCCTCGGTTCTTCCCTGTAGTATCAAAAAAGCTCAATTTACGTCCCACGGTTCTTCCTCGTAGGATCAAAAAAGTTAAATTTACTTCCCTCGGGTCCCACTCGCATGTTCAAAAAATTCGAATTTACTTCCCTCGGTTCTTCCCTGTAGTATCAAAAAAGTTCAATTTACGTCCCACGGTTCTTCCTCGTAGGATCAAAAAAGTTAAATTTACTTCCCTCGGGTCCCACACGCATGTTCAAAAAAGGCTAATTTACTTCCCTCGGTTCTTCCTCGTAGGATCAAAAAAGTTAAATTTACTTCCATCGGGTCCCACTCGCATGTTCAAAAAATTCGAATTTACTTCCCTCGGTTCTTCCCTGTAGTATCAAAAAAGTTCAATTTACGTCCCACGGTTCTTCCTCGTAGGATCAAAAAAGTTAAATTTACTTCCCTCGGGTCCCACTCGCATGTTCAAAAAATTCGAATTTACTTCCCTCGGTTCTTCCCTGTAGTATCAAAAAAGTTCAATTTACGTCCCACGGTTCTTCCTCGTAGGATCAAAAAAGTTAAATTTACTTCCCTCTGGTCCCACACGCATGTTCAAAAAAGGCTAATTTACTTCCCTCGGCTCTCCCTCGTAGGATCAAAAATGTTAAAATTACTTCCATCGGGTCCCATTCGCATGTTCAAAAAATTCGAATTTACTTCCCTCGGTTCTTCCCTGTCGTATCAAAAAAGTTCAATTTACGTCCCACGGTTCTTCCTCGTAGGATCAAAAAAGTTAAATTTACTTCCATCGGGTCCCACTCGCATGTTCAAAAAATTCGAATTTACTTCCCTCGGTTCTTCCCCGTAGTATCAAAAAAGTTCAATTTACGTACCACGGTTACGTCCCACGGTTTTTCCTCGTCGGATCAAAAAAGTTAAATTTACTTCCCTCGCGTCCCACTCGCATGTTCAAAAAATTCGAATTTACTTCCCTCGGTTCTTCCCTGTAGTATCAAAAAAGTTCAATTTACGTCCCACGGTTCTTCCTCGTCGGATCAAAAAAGTTAAATTTACTTCCCTCTGGTCCCACACGCATGTTCAAAAAAGGCTAATTTACTTCCCTCGGCTCTCCCTCGTAGGATCAAAAATGTTAAAATTACTTCCATCGGGTCCCATTCGCATGTTCAAAAAATTCGAATTTACTTCCCTCGGTTCTTCCCTGTCGTATCAAAAAAGTTCAATTTACGTCCCGCGGTTCTTCCTCGTAGGATCAAAAAAGTTAAATTTACTTCCCTCGGGTTCCACACGCATGTTTAAAAAAGGCTAATTTACTTCCCTCGGTTCTTCCTCGTAGGATCAAAAAAGTTAAATTTACTTCCCTCGGGTCCCACAGGCATGTTCAAAAAATTCGAATTTACATCCCTCGGTTCTTCCCTGTAGTATCAAAAAAGTTCAATTTACGTCCCACAGTTCTACCTCGTAGGATCAAAAAAGTTAAAATTACTTCCCTCGGGTCCCACTCGCATGTTCAAAAACTTCGAATTTACTTCCCTCGGTTCTTCCCTGTAGTATCAAAAAAGTTCAATTTACGTCCCACGGTTCTTCCTCGTAGGATCAAAAAAGTTAAATTTACTTCCCTCGGGTTCCACACGCATGTTTAAAAAAGGCTAATTTACTTCCCTCGGCTCTTCCTCGTAGGATCAAAAATGTTAAATTTACTTCCATCGGGTCCCACTCGCATGTTCAAAAAATTCGAATTTACTTCCCTCGGTTCTTCCCTGTAGTATCAAAAAAGTTCAATTTACGTCCCACGGTTCTTCCTCGTAGGATCAAAAAAGTTAAATTTACTTCCATCGGGTCCCACTCGCATGTTCAAAAAATTCGAATTTACTTCCCTCGGTTCTTCCCTGTAGTATCAAAAAAGTTCAATTTACGTCCCACGGTTCTTCCTCGTCGGATCAAAAAAGTTAAATTTACTTCCCTCTGGTCCCACACGCATGTTCAAAAAAGGCTAATTTACTTCCCTCGGCTCTCCCTCGTAGGATCAAAAATGTTAAAATTACTTCCATCGGGTCCCATTCGCATGTTCAAAAAATTCGAATTTACTTCCCTCGGTTCTTCCCTGTCGTATCAAAAAAGTTCAATTTACGTCCCACGGTTCTTCCTCGTAGGATCAAAAAAGTTAAATTTACTTCCCTCGGGTTCCACACGCATGTTTAAAAAAGGCTAATTTACTTCCCTCGGCTCTTCCTCGTAGGATCAAAAAAGTTAAATTTACTTCCATCGGGTCCCACTCGCATGTTCAAAAAATTCGAATTTACTTCCCTCGGTTCTTCCCTGTAGTATCAAAAAAGTTCAATTTACGTCCCACGGTTCTTCCTCGTAGGATCAAAAAAGTTAAATTTACTTCCCTCGGGTTCCACACGCATGTTTAAAAAAGGCTAATTTACTTCCCTCGGCTCTTCCTCGTAGGATCAAAAAAGTTAAATTTACTTCCATCGGGTCCCACTCGCATGTTCAAAAAATTCGAATTTACTTCCCTCGGTTCTTCCCTGTAGTATCAAAAAAGTTCAATTTACGTCCCACGGTTCTTCCTCGTAGGATCAAAAAAGTTAAATTTACTTCCATCGGGTCCCACTCGCATGTTCAAAAAATTCGAATTTACTTCCCTCGGTTCTTCCCTGTAGGATCAAAAAAGTTCAATTTACGTCCCACGGTTCTTCCTCGTATGATCAAAAAAGTAGAATTTACTTCCCTCGGGTCTCACCTGTATGTTCAAAAAAGGCTAATTTACGTCCCGCGGTTCTTCCTCGTAGGATCAAAAAAGTTAAATTTACTTCCATCGGGTCCCACTCGCATGTTCAAAAAATTCGAATTTACTTCCCTCGGTTCTTCCCTGTAGTATCAAAAAAGTTCAATTTACGTCCCACGGTTCTTCCTCGTAGGATCAAAAAAGTTAAATTTACTTCCATCGGGTCCCACTCGCATGTTCAAAAAATTCGAATTTACTTCCCTCGGTTCTTCCCTGTAGTATCAAAAAAGTTCAATTTACGTCCCACGGTTCTTCCTCGTAGGATCAAAAAAGTTAAATTTACTTCCATCGGGTCCCACTCGCATGTTCAAAAAATTCGAATTTACTTCCCTCGGTTCTTCCCTGTAGTATCAAAAAAGTTTAATTTACGTCCCACGGTTCTTCCTCGTAGGATCAAAAAAGTTAAATTTACTTCCTTCGGGTTCCACTCGCATGTTCAAAAAATTCGAATTGACTTTCCTCGGTTCTTCCCTCTAGTATCAACAAAGTTCAATTTACGTCCCAAGGTTCTTCCTCGTAGGATAAAAAAAGTTAAATTTACTTCTCTAGGGTCCCACACGCATGTTCAAAAATCTTCCTCGTAGGATCAAAAAAGTTAAATTTACTTCCATCGGGTCCCACTCGCATGTTCAAAAAATTCGAATTTACTTCCCTCGGTTCTTCCCTGTAGTATCAAAAAAGTTCAATTTACGTCCCACGGTTCTTCCTCGTAGGATCAAAAAAGTTAAAATTACTTCCCTCGGGACCCACTCGCATGTTCAAAAATTTCGAATTTACTTCCCTCGGTTCTTCCCTGTAGTATCAAAAAAGTTCAATTTACGTCCCACGGTTCTTCCTCGTAGGATCAAAAAAGTTAAATTTACTTCCCTCGGGTCCCACACGCATGTTTAAAAAGGCTAATTTACTTCCCTCGGCTCTTCCTCGTAGGATCAAAAATGTTATATTTACTTCCATCGGGTCCCACTCGCATGTTCAAAAAATTCGAATTTACTTCCCTCGGTTCTTCCCTGTCGTATCAAAAAAGTTCAATTTACGTCCCACGGTTCTTCCTCGTAGGATCAAAAAAGTTAAATTTACTTCCATCGGGTCCCACTCGCATGTTCAAAAAATTCGAATTTACTTCCCTCGGTTCTTCCCTGTAGTATCAAAAAAGTTCAATTTACGTCCCACGGTTCTTCCTCGTAGGATAAAAAAGTTAAATTTACTTCCATCGGGTCCCACACGCATGTTCAAAAAATTCGAATTTACTTCCCTCGGTTCTTCCCTGTAGTATCAAAAAAGTTCAATTTACGTCCCACGGTTCTTCCTCGTAGAACAAAAAAAGTTAAATTTACTTCCCTTGGGTCCCACACGCATGTTCAAAAAATTTGAATTTACTTCCCTCGGTTCTTCCCTGTAGTATCAAAAAAGTTCAAATTACGTCCCACGGTTCTTCCTCGTAGGCTCAAAAAAGTTAAATTTACTTCCCTGGGGTCCCACACGCATGTTCAAAAAAGGGTAATTTACTTCCCTCGGTTCTCCCCTGTAGTATCAAAAAAGTTCAATTTACGTCCCACGGTTCTTCCTCGTAGGATCAATAAAGTTAAATTTACTTCCCTCGGGTCCCACACGCAGGTTCTAAAAAAGGTTAATTTACGTCCCACAGTTCTACCTCGTAGGATCAAAAAAGTTAAAATTACTTCCCTCGGGTCCCACTCGCATGTTCAAAAACTTCGAATTTACTTCCCTCGGTTCTTCCCTGTAGTATCAAAAAAGTTCAATTTACGCCCCACGGTTCTTCCTCGTAGGATAAAAAAGTTAAATTTACGTCCCACAGTTCTTCCTCGTAGGATCAAAAAAGTTAAATTTACTTCCATCGGGTCCCACTCGCATGTTCAAAAAATTCGAATTTACTTCCCTCGGTTCTTCCCTGTAGTATCAAAAAAGTTCAATTTACGTCCCACGGTTCTTCCTCGTAGGATCAAAAAAGTTAAATTTACTTCCCTCGGGACCCACTCGCATGTTCAAAAAATTCGAATTTACTTCCCTCGGTTCTTCCCTGTAGGATCAAAAAAGTTCAATTTACGTCCCACGGGTCTTCCTCGTCGGATCAAAAAAGTTAAATTTACTTCCCTCTGGTCTTCTCACGCATGTTCAAAAAAAGGCTAATTTACTTCCCTCGGGTCTTCCTCGAAGGATCAAAAAAGTTAAATTTACTTCCCTCGGGTCCCACTCGCATGTTCAAAAAATTGTAATTTACTTCCCTCGGTTCTTCCCTGTAGGATCAAAAAAGTTCAATTTACGTCCCACGGTTCTTCCTCGAAGGATCAAAAAAGTTAAATTTACTTTCCTCGGGTCCCACACGCATGTTCAAAAAATTCTAATTTACTTCCCTCGGTTCTTCCCTGTAGTATCAAAAAAGTTCAATATACGTCCCACAGTTCGTCCTCGTAGGATCAATAAAGTTAAATTTACTTTCCTCTGGTCCCACACGCATGTTCAAAAAAGGCTAATTTACTTCCCTCTGTTCTTCCATGCAGTATCAAAAAAGTTCAATCTACTTCCCTCGGGTCCCACTCGCATGTTCAAAAAATTCGAATTTACTTCCCTCGGTTCTTCCCTGTAGTATCAAAAAAGTTCAATTTACGTCCCACGGTTCTTCCTCGTAGGATCAAAAAAGTTAAATTTACTTTCCTCGGGTCCCACTCGCATGTTTAAAAAATTCGAATTTACTTCCCTCGGTTCTTCCCTGTAGTATCAAAAAAGTTCAATTTACGTCCCACGGTTCTTCCTCGTAGGATCAAAAAAGTTACATTTACTTCCATCGGGTCCCACTCGCACGTTCAAAAAATTCGAATTTACATCCCTCGGTTCTTCCCTGTAGTATGAAAAAAGTTCAATTTACGTCCCTCGGTTCTTCCCTGTAGTATCAAAAAAGTTAAATTTACTTCCCTCGGGTCCCACTCGCATGTTCAAAAATTTCGAATTTTACTTCCCTCGGTTTCTTCCCTGTAGTATCAAAAAAGTTCAATTTACGTCCCACGGTTCTTCCTCGTAGGATCAAAAAAGTTAAATTTACTTCCCTCGGTCCCACACGCATGTTCAAAAAAGGCTAATTTACTTCCCTCGGTTCTTCCTCGTAGGATCAAAAAAGTTAAATTTACTTCCATCTCGCGTCCCACTCGCATGTTCAAAAAATTCGAATTTACTTCCCATCGGTTCTTCCCTGTAGTATCAAAAAAGTTCAATTTACGTCCCACGGTTCTTCCTCGTAGGATCAAAAAAGTTAAATTTACTTCCATCGGGTCCCACTCGCATGTTCAAAAAAGGTTGAATTTACTTCCCTCGGTTCTTCCTCGTAGGATCAAAAAAGTTAAAATTTACCTTCCATCGGGTCCCACCTCGTCATGTTTCAAAAAATTACGAATTTACTTCCCTCGGTTCTTCCCCTGTTCGTATCAAAAAAAGTTCAATTTTACGTCCCGCGGTTCTTCCTCGTAGGATCAAAAAAGTTAAATTTACTTCCCTCGGGTTCCACACGCATGTTTAAAAAAGGCTAATTTACTTCCCTCGGTTCTTCCTCGTAGGATCAAAAAAGTTAAATTTACTTCCCTCGGGTCCCACTCGCATGTTCAAAAAATTCGAATTTACTTCCCTCGGTTCTTCCCTGTAGTATCAAAAAAGTTCAATTTACGTCCCACGGTTCTTCCTCGTAGGATCAAAAAAGTTAAATTTACTTCCCTCGGGTTCCACACGCATGTTCAAAAAAGGCTAATTTACTTCCCTCGGCTCTTCCTCGTAGGATCAAAAAAGTTAAATTTACTTCCATCGGGTCCCACTCGCATGTTCAAAAAATTCGAATTTACTTCCCTCGGTTCTTCCCTGTAGTATCAAAAAAGTTCAATTTACGCCCCACGGTTCTTCCTCGTAGGATAAAAAAGTTAAATTTACGTCCCACAGTTCTTCCTCGTAGGATCAAAAAAGTTAAATTTACTTCCATCGGGTCCCACTCGCATGTTCAAAAAATTCGAATTTACTTCCCTCGGTTCTTCCCTGTAGTATCAAAAAAGTTCAATTTACGTCCCACGGTTCTTCCTCGTCGGATCAAAAAAGTTAAATTTACTTCCCTCGCGTCCCACTCGCATGTTCAAGAAAGGCTAATTTACTTCCCTCGGCTCTCCCTCGTAGGATCAAAAATGTTAAAATTACTTCCATCGGGTCCCATTCGCATGTTCAAAAAATTCGAATTTACTTCCCTCGGTTCTTCCCTGTAGTATCAAAAAAGTTCAATTTACGTCCCGCGGTTCTTCCTCGTAGGATCAAAAAAGTTAAATTTACTTCCCTCGGGTTCCACACGCATGTTTAAAAAAGGCTACTTTACTTCCCTCGGTTCTTCCTCGTAGGATCAAAAAAGTTAAATTTACTTCCATCGGGTCCCACTCGCACATTCAAAAAATTCGAATTTACTTCCCTCGGTTCTTCCCTGTAGTATCAAAAAAGTTCAATTTACGTCCCACGGTTCTTCCTCGTAGGTTCAAAAAAGTTAAATTTACTTCCCTCGGGTCCCACACGCATGTTCAAAAAAGGCTAATATACTTCCCTCGGCTCTTCCTCGTAGGATCAAAAAAGTTAAATTTACTTCCATCGGGTCCCACTCGCATGTTCAAAAAATTCTAATTTACTTCCCTCGGTTCTTCCCTGTAGTATCAAAAAAGTTCAATTTACGTCCCCCGGTTCTTCCTCGTAGGATCAAAAAAGTTAAATTTACTTCCCTCGGGTTCCACTCGCATATTCAAAAAATTCGAATTTACTTCCTCGGTTCTTCCTCGTAGGATCAAAAAAGTTAAATTTACTTCCTTCGGGTCCCACTCGCATGTTCAAAAAATTCGAATTTACTTCCCTCGGTTCTTCCCTGTAGTATCAAAAAAGTTCAATTTACGTCCCACGGTTCTTCCTCGTAGGATCAAAAAAGTTAAATTTACTTCCCTCGGTCCCCACAGGCTTGATCAAGAAATTCGAATTTACATCCGTCGGTTCTTCCCTGTAGTATCAAAAAGTTCAATTTACGTCCGACGGTTCTTCCTCGTAGGATCAAAAAAGTTAAATTTACTTCCCTCGGGTCCCACACGCATGTTCACAAAAGGCTAATTTACTTCCCTCGGCTCTTCCTCGTAGGATCAAAAATGTTAAATTTACTTCCATCGGGTCCCACTCGCATGTTCAAAAAATTCGAATTTACTTCCCTCGGTTCTTCCCTGCAGTATCAAAAAAGTTCAATTTACGTCCGACGGTTCTTCCTCGTAGGATCAAAAAAGTTAAATTTACATCCCTTGGGTCCCACTCGCATGTTCAAAAAATTCGAATTTACTTCCCTCGGTTCTTCCCTGTAGTATCAAAAAAGTTCAATTTACGTCCCACGGTTCTTCCTCGTAGGATCAAAAAAGTTAAATTTACTTCCCTCGGGTCCCACTCGCATGTTCAAAAAATTCGAATTTACTTCCCTCGGTTCTTCCCTGTAGTATCAAAAAAGTTCAATTTACGTCCCACGGTTCTTCCTCGTAGGATCAAAAAAGTTAAATTTACTTCCCTCGGGTCCCACTCGCATGTTCAAAAAATTCGAATTTACTTCCCTCGGTTCTTCCCTGTAGTATCAAAAAAGTTCAATTTACGTCCCACGGTTCTTCCTCGTAGGATCAAAAAAGTTAAATTTACTTCCCTCGGGTCCCACACGCATGTTCAAAAAAGGCTAATTTACTTCCCTCGGCTCTTCCTCGTAGGATCAAAAAAGTTAAATTTACTTCCATCGGGTCCCACTCGCATGTTCAAAAAATTCGAATTTACTTCCCTCGGTTCTTCCCTGTAGTATCAAAAAAGTTCAATTTACGTCCCACGGTTCTTCCTCGTAGGATCAAAAAAGTTAAATTTACTTCCCTCGGGTCCCACTCGCATGTTCAAAAAATTCGAATTTACTTCCCTCGGTTCTTCCCTGTAGTATCAAAAAAGTTCAATTTACGTCCCACGGTTCTTCCTCGTAGGATCAAAAAAGTTAAATTTACTTCCCTCGGGTCCCACTCGCATGTTCAAAAAATTCGAATTTACTTCCCTCGGTTCTTCCCTGTAGTATCAAAAAAGTTCAATTTACGTCCCACGGTTCTTCCTCGTAGGATCAAAAAAGTTAAGTTTACTTCCCTCGGGTCCCACTCGCATGTTCAAAAAATTCGAATTTACTTCCCTCGGTTCTTCCCTGTAGTATCAAAAAAGTTCAATTTACGTCCCACGGTTCTTCCTCGTAGGATCAAAAAAGTTAAATTTACTTCCCTCGGGTCCCACACGCATGTTCAAAAAAGGCTAATTTACTTCCCTCGGCTCTTCCTCGTAGGATCAAAAAAGTTAAATTTACTTCCATCGGTTCCTCCTCGTATGTTCAAAAAATTCGAATTTACTTCCCTCGGTTCTTCCCTGTAGTATCAAAAAAGTTCAATTTACGTCCCACGGTTCTTCCTCGTAGGATCAAAAAAGTTAAATTTACTTCCCTCGGGTCCCACTCGCATGTTCAAAAAATTCGAATTTACTTCCCTCGGTTCTTCCCTGTAGTATCAAAAAAGTTCAATTTACGTCCCACGGTTCTTCCTCGTAGGATCAAAAAAGTTAAATTTACTTCGCTCGGGTCCCACACGCATGTTCAAAAAGGCTAATTTACTTCCCTCGGCTCTTCCTCGTAGGATCAAAAAAGTTAAATTTACTTCCCTCGTGTCCCACTCGCATGTTCAAAAAATTCGAATTTACTTCCCTCGGTTCTTCTTTGTAGTATCAAAAAAGTTCAATTTAAGTCCCACGGTTCTTCCTCGTAGGATCAAATAAGTTAAATTTACTTCCCTCGGGTCCCACACGCATGTCAAAAAAGGCTAATTTACTTCCCTCGGCTCCTCCTCGTAGAATCAAAAAAGTTAAATTTACTTCCATCGGGTACCACACGCATGTCCAAAAAATTCGAATTTACTTCCCTCGATTCTTCCCTGTCGTATCAAAAAAGTTCATTTTACGTCCCACGGTTCTTCCTCGTAGGATCAAAAAAGTTAAATTTACTTCCCTCGGGTCCCACACGCATGTTTCCAAAAAAGCTAGAATTACTCCCCTCGGCTCTTCCATCGTAGGATCAAAAAAGTTTAAATTTACGTCCATCGGGTCCCACTCGCATGTTCAAAAAATTCGAATTTACTTCTCTCGGCTTCTTCCCTGTCGTATTCAAAAAAGTTCAATTTTGAACGTCCCTACGGTTCTTCCTTCGTAGGATCAAAAAAAGTTTAAATTTACTTCCATCGGTTCCCACTCGCATGTTTCAAAAAATTCGAATTTACTTCCCTCGGTTTCTTCCCTGTAGTATCAAAAAAGTTCAATTTAACGTCCCACGGTTTCTTCCACGTAGGATCAAAAAAGTTAAATTTACTTTCCCTCGTTCCCACACCGCATGTTCAAAAAAGGCTAAAAAATTTACTCTTTTCCCCTCGGCTCTTCCTCGTAGGATCAAAAAAGTTTAAATTTACTTCCATCGGGTCCCACTCGCATGTCAAAAAATGTTCGAATTTACTTCCCTCGGTACTTCCCTGTAGTATCAAAAAAGTGTCAATTTACGTCCCACAGTTCTTCCTCGCTAGGATCAAAAAAGTTTAAATTTACTTCCTCGGGGTTCCACCCGCATTTTTAAAAAAGCCTAATTTTACTCCTCGGCTCTTCCCCCCCGGGTTTTAGGATCAAAAATGATTATATTTTACTTCCATCGGGTCCCACTCGCATGTTCAAAAAATTCGAATTTACTTCCCTCGGTTCTTCCCTGTCCGGAATCAAAAAAGTTAAACTTTACCTTCCCTCTACGGTTCTTCACTCGTGAGGATTCAAAAATTTAAATGTTACTATCCCTCGTTCTCCCACTCGCATGTATCAAAAAGGCTCAATTTACTTCCCCTCCCCCACGACTCTTCCTCGTAGCATCAAAAAAGTTAAATTTAGCTTCCCCTCGCGTCCCACTTGTCATGTTTCAAAAAATTCGAGATTTTACTTCCCTCGGTTTCTTCCCTGTAGTATCAAAAAAGTTCAACTTTAACGTCCCCACAGATATTTTTTCGTCTTCCCTCGTAGGATCAAAATAGTTAAATTTACTTCCATCGGGGATCAGCACTCGCATTGTTCAAAAAATCGAATTTACTTTCCCTTCGTTCTTCCCTGGAGTAATCAAAAAAGTTCAATTTACGTACCACGGTTCTTCCTCGTAGGATCAAAAAAGTTAAATTTACTTCCCTCGGGTCCCACACGCATGTTTAAAAAAGGCTAATTTACTTCCCTCGGTTCTTCCCTGTAGTATCAAAAAGTTCAATTTACGTCCCACGGTTCTTCCTCGTAGGATCAAAAAAGTTAAATTTACTTCCCTCGGGTCCCACACGCATGTTCAAAAAAGGCTAATTTACTTCCCTCGGCTCTTCCTCGTAGGATCAAAAAAGTTAAATATACTTCCCTCGGGTTCCTCTCGCATGTTCAAAATATTCCAATTTACTTCCCTCGGTTCTTCCCTGTAGTATCAAAAAAGTTCAATTTACGTCCCACAGTTCTTCCTCGTATGCATCAAAGAAGTTAAATTTACTTCCCTCGGGTCCCACTCGCATATTCAAAAAATTCGAATTTACTTCCCTCGGTTCTTCCCTGTAGGATCAAAAAAGTTTATTTTACGTCCCCGGGTTCTTCCTCGTAGGACAAAAATGTTAAATTTACTTCCCTCGGGTCCCACTCGCATGTTCAAAAAATTCGAATTTACTCACCTCGGTTCTTCCCTGTAGTATCAAAAAAGTTCAATTTACGTCCCGCGTTTCTTCCTCGAAGGATCAAAAAAGTTAAATTTACTTCCCTCTGGTTCCACACGCATGTATCAAAAAGGCTAATTTACTCCCTCTGCTCTTCCTCGTAGGATCAAAAAAGTTAAAATTACTTCCATCGGGTCGCACACGCCTGTTCAAAAAATTTGAATTTACTTCCCTCGGTTCTTCCCTGTAGTATCAAAAAAGTTCAATTTACGTCCCACAGTTCTTCCTCGTAGGATCAAAAAAGTTAAATTTACTTCCCTCGGGTCCCACTCGCAAGTTCAAAAAATTCGAATTTACTTCCCTCGGTTCTTCCCTGTAGTATCAAAAAAGTTCAATTTACGTCCCTCGGTTCTTCCTCGTAGGATCAAAAAAGTTAGATTTACTTCCCTCGGGTCCCACACGCATGTTCAAAAAAGGCTAATTTACTTCCCTCGGCTCTTCCTCGTAGGATCAAAAAAGTTCAATTTACTTCCATCGGGTCCCCACTCGCATGTTCAAAAAATTCGAATTTACTTCCCTCGGTTCTTCCCTGTAGTATCAAAAAAGTTCAATTTACGTCCCACGGTTCTTCCTCGTAGGATCAAAAAAGTTAAATTTACTTCCCTCGGTCCCCATTCGCATGTTTCAAAAAATTCGAATTCACTTCCCTCGGTTCTTCCCTGTATCATCAAAAAAGTTCAATTTACGTCCCACGGTTCTTCCTTGTAGGATCAAAAAAGTTAAATTTACTTCCCTCGGGTCCCACTCGCATGTTCAAAAAATTCGAATTTACTTCCCTCGGTTCTTCCCTGTAGTATCAAAAAAGTTCAATTTACGTCCCACGGTTCTTCCTCGTAGGATCAAAAAAGTTAAATTTACTTCCCTCGGTTCCCACACGCATGTTCAAAAAAGTCTAATTTACGTCCCACGGTTCTTCCTCGTAGGATCAAAAAAGTTAAATTTACTTCCCTCGGGTCCCACTCGCATGTTCAAAAAATTCGAATTTACTTCCCTCGGTTCTTCCCTGTAGTATCAAAAAAGTTCAATTTACGTCCCACGGTTCTTCCTCGTAGGATCAAAAAAGTTAAATTTACTTCCCTCGGGTCCCACTCGCATGTTCAAAAAATTCGAATTTACTTCCCTCGGTTCTTCCCTGTAGTATCAAAAAAGTTCAATTTACGTCCCACGGTTCTTCCTCGTCGGATCAAAAAAGTTAAATTTACTTCCCTTGCGTCCCACTCGCATGTTCAAAAAATTCGAATTTACTTCCCTCGGTTCTTCCCTGTAGTATCAAAAAAGTTCAATTTACGTCCCACAGTTCTTCCTCGTAGGATCAAAAAAGTTAAATTTACTTCCCTCGGGTCCCACACGCATGTTCAAAAAAGGCTAATTTACTTCCCTCGGCTCTTCCTCGTAGGATCAAAAAAGTTAAATTTACTTCCATCGGGTCCCACTCGCATGTTCAAAAAATTCGAATTTACTTCCCTCGGTTCTTCCCTGTAGTATCAAAAAAGTTCAATTTACGTCCCACAGTTCTTCCTCGTAGGATCAAAAAAGTTAAATTTACTTCCATCGGGTCCCACTCGCATGTTCAAAAAATTCGAATTTACTTCCCTCGGTTCTTCCCTGTAGTATCAAAAAAGTTCAATTTACGTCCCACGGTTCTTCCTCGTAGGATCAAAAAAGTTAAATTTACTTCCCTCGGGTCCCACTCGCATGTTCAAAAAATTCGAATTTACTTCCCTCGGTTCTTCCCTGTAGTATCAAAAAAGTTCAATTTACGTCCCACGGTTCTTCCTCGTAGGATCAAAAAAGTTAAATTTACTTCCCTCGGGTCCCACTCGCATGTTCAAAAAATTCGAATTTACTTCCCTCGGTTCTTCCCTGTAGTATCAAAAAAGTTCAATTTACGTCCCACAGTTCTTCCTCGTAGGATCAAAAAAGTTAAATTTACTTCCCTCGGGTCCCACTCGCATGTTCAAAAAATTCGAATTTACTTCCCTCGGTTCTTCCCTGTAGTATCAAAAAAGTTCAATTTACGTCCCACGGTTCTTCCTCGTAGGATCAAAAAAGTTAAATTTACTTCCCTCGGGTCCCACACGCATGTTCAAAAAAGGCTAATTTACTTCCCTCGGCTCTTCCTCGTAGGATCAAAAATGTTATATTTACTTCCATCGGGTCCCACTCGCATGTTCAAAAAATTCGAATTTACTTCCCTCGGTTCTTCCCTGTCGTATCAAAAAAGTTCAATTTACGTCCCACGGTTCTTCCTCGTAGGATCAAAAAAGTTAAATTTACTTCCATCGGGTCCCACTCGCATGTTCAAAAAATTCGAATTTACTTCCCTCGGTTCTTCCCTGTAGTATCAAAAAAGTTCAATTTACGTCCCACGGTTTTTCCTCGTCGGATCAAAAAAGTTAAATTTACTTCCCTCGCGTCCCACTCGCATGTTCAAAAAATTCGAATTTACTTCCCTCGGTTCTTCCCTGTAGTATCAAAAAAGTTCAATTTACGTCCCACGGTTCTTCCTCGTCGGATCAAAAAAGTTAAATTTACTTCCCTCTGGTCCCACACGCATGTTCAAAAAAGGCTAATTTACTTCCCTCGGCTCTCCCTCGTAGGATCAAAAATGTTAAAATTACTTCCATCGGGTCCCATTCGCATGTTCAAAAAATTCGAATTTACTTCCCTCGGTTCTTCCCTGTCGTATCAAAAAAGTTCAATTTACGTCCCGCGGTTCTTCCTCGTAGGATCAAAAAAGTTAAATTTACTTCCATCGGGTCCCACTCGCATGTTCAAAAAATTCGAATTTACTTCCCTCGGTTCTTCCCTGTAGTATCAAAAAAGTTCAATTTACGTCCCACGGTTCTTCCTCGTAGGATCAAAAAAGTTAAATTTACTTCCATCGGGTCCCACTCGCATGTTTAAAAAGGCTAATTTACGTCCCGCGGTTCTTCCTCGTAGGATCAAAAAAGTTAAATTTACTTCCATCGGGTCCCACTCGCATGTTCAAAAAATTCGAATTTACTTCCCTCGGTTCTTCCCTGTAGTATCAAAAAAGTTCAATTTACGTCCCACGGTTCTTCCTCGTAGGATCCAGAAAGTTAAATTTACTTCCCTCGGGTCCCACTCGCATGTTCAAAAAATTCGAATTTACTTCCCTCGGTTCTTCCCTGTAGTATCAAAAAAGTTCAATTTACGTCCCACAGTTCTACCTCGTATGATCAAAAAAGTTAAAATTACTTCCCTCGGGTCCCACTCGCATGTTCAAAAACTTCGAATTTACTTCCCTCGGTTCTTCCCTGTAGTATCAAAAAAGTTCAATTTACGTCCCACGGTTCTTCCTCGTAGGATCAAAAAAGTTAAATTTACATCCCGCTGGTCCCACACGCATGTTTAAAAAGGCTAATTTACTTCCCTCGGCTCTTCCTCGTAGGATCAAAAATGTTATATTTACTTCCATCGGGTCCCACTCGCATGTTCAAAAAATTCGAATTTACTTCCCTCGGTTCTTCCCTGTCGTATCAAAAAAGTTCAATTTACGTCCCACGGTTCTTCCTCGTAGGATCAAAAAAGTTAAATTTACTTCCATCGGGTCCCACTCGCATGTTCAAAAAATGCTAATTTACTTCCCTCGGCTCTTCCTCGTAGGATCAAAAAAGTTAAATTTACTTCCCTCGAGGCCCCCGCGCATGTTCAAAAAATTTGAATTTACTTCCCTCGATTCTTCCCTGTAGTATCAAAAAAGTTCAATTTACGTCCCACGGTTCTTCCTCGTAGGATCAAAAAAGTTAAATTTACTTCCCGCGGGTCCCACTCGCATGTGCAAAAAATTCGAATTTACTTCCCTCGGTTCTTCCCTGTAGTATCAAAAAAGTTCAATTTACTTCCAACGGTTCTTCCTCGTAGGATCAAAAAAGTTAAATTTACATCCCGCGGGTCCCACACGCATGTTTAAAAAGGCTAATTTACTTCCCTCGGCTCTTCCTCGTAGGATCAAAAAAGTTAAATTTACTTCCCTCGGGTCCCACTCGCATGTTCAAAAAATTCGAATTTACTTCCCTCGGTTCTTCCCTGTAGTATCAAAAAAGTTCAATTTACGTCCCACGGTTCTTCCTCGTAGGATCAAAAAAGTTAAATTTACTTCCCTCGGGTCCCACTCGCATGTTCAAAAAATTCGAATTTACTTCCCTCGGTTCTTCCCTGTAGTATCAAAAAAGTTCAATTTACGTCCCACGGTTCTTCCTCGTAGGATCAAAAAAGTTAAATTTACTTCCCTCGGGTCCCACTCGCATGTTCAAAAAATTCGAATTTACTTCCCTCGGTTCTTCCCTGTAGTATCAAAAAAGTTCAATTTACGTCCCACGGTTCTTCCTCGTAGGATAAAAAAGTTAAATTTACGTCCCTCGGGTTCCACACGCATGTTTAAAAAAGGCTAATTTACTTCCCTCGGCTCTTCCTCGTAGGATCAAAAAAGTTAAATTTACTTCCCTCGGGTCCCACTCGCATGTTCAAAAAATTCGAATTTACTTCCCTCGGTTCTTCCCTGTAGTATCAAAAAAGTTCAATTTACGTCCCACGGTTCTTCCTCGTAGGATCAAAAAAGTTAAATTTACTTCCATCGGGTCCCACTCGCATGTTCAAAAAATTCGAATTTACTTCCCTCGGTTCTTCCCTGTAGTATCAAAAAAGTTCAATTTACGTCCCACGGTTCTTCCTCGTAGGATCAAAAAAGTTAAATTTACTTCCCTCGGGTCCCACACGCATGTTCAAAAAAGGCTAATTTACTTCCCTCGGCTCTTCCTCGTAGGATCAAAAAAGTTAAATTTACTTCCATCGGGTCCCACTCGCATGTTCAAAAAATTCGAATTTACTTCCCTCGGTTCTTCCCTGTAGTATCAAAAAAGTTCAATTTACGTCCCACGGTTCTTCCTCGTAGGATCAAAAAAGTTAAATTTACTTCCCTCGGGTCCCACTCGCATGTTCAAAAAATTCGAATTTACTTCCCTCGGTTCTTCCCCGCAGTATCAAAAAAGTTCAATTTACGTCCCACGGTTCTTCCTCGTAGGATCAAAAAAGTTAAATTTACTTCCCTCGCGTCCCACACGCGTGTTCAAAAAAGGCTAATTTACTTCCCTCGGCTCTTCCTCGTAGGATCAAAAATGTTAAATTTACTTCCATCGGGTCCCACTCGCATGTTCAAAAAATTCGAATTCACTTCCCTCGGTTCTCCCTGTAGTATCAAAAAAGTTCAATTTACGTCCCACGGTTCTTCCTCGTAGGATCAAAAAAGTTAAATTTACTTCCCTCGGGTCCCACACGCATGTTCATAAAAGGCTAATTTACTTCCCTCGCCTCTTCCTCGTAGGATAAAAAAAGTTAAATTTACTTCCATCGGGTCCCACTCGCATGTTCAAAAAATTCGAATTTACTTCCCTCGGTTCTTCCCTGTAGTATCAAAAAAGTTCAATTTACGTCCCACGGTTCTTCCTCGTAGGATCAAAAAAGTTAAATTTACTTCCCTCGGGTCCCACTCGCATGTTCAAAAAATTCGAATTTACTTCCCTCGGTTCTTCCTCGTAGGATCAAAAAAGTTAAATTTACTTCCCTCGGGTCCCACTCGCATGTTCAAAAAAGGCTAATTTACTTCCCTCGGTTCTTCCTCGTAGGATCAAAAAAGTTAAATTTACTTCCATCGGGTCCCACTCGCATGTTCAAAAAATTCGAATTTACTTCCCTCGGTTCTTCCCTGTAGTATCAAAAAAGTTCAATTTACGTCCCACGGTTCTTCCTCGTAGGATCAAAAAAGTTAAATTTACTTCCATCGGGTCCCACTCGCATGTTCAAAAAATTCGAATTTACTTCCCTCGGTTCTTCCCTGTAGTATCAAAAAAGTTCAATTTACGTCCCACGGTTCTTCCTCGTAGGATCAAAAAAGTTAAATTTACTTCCCTCGGGTCCCACACGCATGTTCAAAAAAGGCTAATTTACTTCCCTCGGCTCTTCCTCGTAGGATCAAAAAAGTTAAATTTACTTCCCTCGGGTCCCACTCGCATGTTCAAAAAATTCGAATTTACTTCCCTCGGTTCTTCCCTGTAGTATCAAAAAAGTTCAATTTACGTCCCACGGTTCTTCCTCGTAGGATCAAAAAAGTTAAATTTACTTCCCTCGGGTCCCACTCGCATGTTCAAAAAATTCGAATTTACTTCCCTCGGTTCTTCCCTGTAGTATCAAAAAAGTTCAATTTACGTCCCACGGTTCTTCCTCGTAGGATCAAAAAAGTTAAATTTACTTCCCTCGGGTCCCACACGCATGTTTAAAAAAGGCTAATTTACTTCCCTCGGCTCTTCCTCGTAGGATCAAAAAAGTTAAATTTACTTCCATCGGGTCCCACTCGCATGTTCAAAAAATTCGAATTTACTTCCCTCGGTTCTTCCCTGTAGTATCAAAAAAGTTCAATTTACGTCCCACGGTTCTTCCTCGTAGGATCAAAAAAGTTAAATTTACTTCCATCGGGTCCCACTCGCATGTTCAAAAAATTCGAATTTACTTCCCTCGGTTCTTCCCTGTAGTATCAAAAAAGTTCAATTTACGTCCCACGGTTCTTCCTCGTAGGATCAAAAAAGTTAAATTTACTTCCCTCGGGTCCCACTCGCATGTTCAAAAAATTCGAATTTACTTCCCTCGGTTCTTCCCTGTAGTATCAAAAAAGTTCAATTTACGTCCCACGGTTCTTCCTCGTAGGATCAAAAAAGTTAAATTTACTTCCCTCGGGTCCCACTCGCATGTTCAAAAAATTCGAATTTACTTCCCTCGGTTCTTCCCTGTAGTATCAAAAAAGTTCAATTTACGTCCCACGGTTCTTCCTCGTAGGATCAAAAAAGTTAAATTTACTTCCCTCGGGTCCCACTCGCATGTTCAAAAAATTCGAATTTACTTCCCTCGGTTCTTCCCTGTAGTATCAAAAAAGTTCAATTCACGTCCCACTGTTCTTCCTCGTAGGATCAAAAAAGTTAAATTTACTTCCCTCGGGTCCCACACGCATGTTCAAAAAAGGCTAATTTACTTCCCTCGGCTCTTCCTCGTAGGATCAAAAATGTTAAATTTACTTCCATCGGGTCCCACTCGCATGTTCAAAAAATTCGAATTTACTTCCCTCGGTTCTTCCCTGTAGTATCAAAAAAGTTCAATTTACGTCCCACGGTTCTTCCTCGTAGGATCAAAAAAGTTAAATTTACTTCCCTCGGGTCCCACTCGCATGTTCAAAAAATTCGAATTTACTTCCCTCGGTTCTTCCCTGTAGTATCAAAAAAGTTCAATTTACGTCCCACGGTTCTTCCTCGTAGGATCAAAAAAGTTAAATTTACTTCCCTCGGGTCCCACTCGCATGTTCAAAAAATTCGAATTTACTTCCCTCGGTTCTTCCCTGTAGTATCAAAAAAGTTCAATTTACGTCCCACGGTTCTTCCTCGTAGGATCAAAAAAGTTAAATTTACTTCCCTCGGGTCCCACACGCATGTTCAAAAAAGGCTAATTTACTTCCCTCGGCTCTTCCTCGTAGGATCAAAAAAGTTAAATTTACTTCCATCGGGTCCCACTCGCATGTTCAAAAAATTCGAATTTACTTCCCTCGGTTCTTCCCTGTAGTATCAAAAAAGTTCAATTTACGTCCCACGGTTCTTCCTCGTAGGATCAAAAAAGTTAAATTTACTTCCCTCGGGTCCCACTCGCATGTTCAAAAAATTCGAATTTACTTCCCTCGGTTCTTCCCTGTAGTATCAAAAAAGTTCAATTTACGTCCCACGGTTCTTCCTCGTAGGATCAAAAAAGTTAAATTTACTTCCCTCGGGTCCCACACGCATGTTCAAAAAATTCTAATTTACTTCCCTCGGCTCTTCCTCGTAGGATCAAAAAAGTTAAATTTACTTCCATCGGGTCCCACTCGCATGTTCAAAAAATTCGAATTTACTTCCCTCGGTTCTTCCCTGTAGTATCAAAAAAGTTCAATTTACGTCCCACGGTTCTTCCTCGTAGGATCAAAAAAGTTAAATTTACTTCCCTCGGGTCCCACTCGCATGTTCAAAAAATTCGAATTTACTTCCCTCGGTTCTTCCCTGTAGTATCAAAAAAGTTCAATTTACGTCCCACGGTTCTTCCTCGTAGGATCAAAAAAGTTAAATTTACTTCCCTCGGGTCCCACTCGCATGTTCAAAAAATTCGAATTTACTTCCCTCGGTTCTTCCCTGTAGTATCAAAAAAGTTCAATTTACGTCCCACGGTTCTTCCTCGTAGGATCAAAAAAGTTAAATTTACTTCCCTCGGGTCCCACACGCATGTTCAAAAAGGCTAATTTACTTCCCTCGGCTCTTCCTCGTAGGATCAAAAATGTTATATTAACTTCCATCGGGTCCCACTCGCATGTTCAAAAAATTCGAATTTACTTCCCTCGGTTCTTCCCTGTAGTATCAAAAAAGTTCAATTTACGTCCCACGGTTCTTCCTCGTAGGATCAAAAAAGTTAAATTTACTTCCATCGGGTCCCACTCGCATGTTCAAAAAATTCGAATTTACTTCCCTCGGTTCTTCCCTGTAGTATCAAAAAAGTTCAATTTACGTCCCACGGTTCTTCCTCGTAGGATCAAAAAAGTTAAATTTACTTCCCTCGGGTCCCACACGCATGTTCAAAAAAGGCTAATTTACTTCCCTCGGCTCCTCCTCGTAGGATCAAAAAAGTTAAATTTACTTCCCTCGGGTCCCACTCGCATGTTCAAAAAATTCGAATTTACTTCCCTCGGTTCTTCCCTGTAGTATCAAAAAAGTTCAATTTACGTCCCACGGTTCTTCCTCGTAGGATCAAAAAAGTTAAATTTACTTCCCTCGCGTCCCACTCGCATGTTCAAAAAATTCGAATTTACTTCCCTCGGTTCTTCCCTGTAGTATCAAAAAAGTTCAATTTACGTCCCACGGTTCTTCCTCGTAGGATCAAAAAAGTTAAATTTACATCCCGCTGGTCCCACACGCATGTTTAAAAAGGCTAATTTACTTCGCTCGGCTCTTCCTCGTAGGATCAAAAAAGTTAAATTTACTTCCATCGGGTCCCACTCGCATGTTCAAAAAATTCGAATTTACTTCCCTCGGTTCTTCCCTGTAGTATCAAAAAAGTTCAATTTACGTCCCACGGTTCTTCCTCGTAGGATCAAAAAAGTTAAATTTACTTCCCTCGGGTCCCACACGCATGTTCAAAAAAGGCTAATTTACTTCCCTCGGCTCTTCCTCGTAGGATCAAAAATGTTAAATTTACTTCCATCGGGTCCCACTCGCATGTTCAAAAAATTCGAATTTACTTCCCTCGGTTCTTCCCTGTAGTATCAAAAAAGTTCAATTTACGTCCCACGGTTCTTCCTCGTAGGATCAAAAAAGTTAAATTTACTTCCCTCGGGTCCCACACGCATGTTCAAAAAAGGCTAATTTACTTCCCTCGGCTCTTCCTCGTAGGATCAAAAAAGTTAAATTTACTTCCCTCGGGTCCCACTCGCATGTTCAAAAAATTCGAATTTACTTCCCTCGGTTCTTCCCTGTAGTATCAAAAAAGTTCAATTTACGTCCCACGGTTCTTCCTCGTAGGATCAAAAAAGTTAAATTTACTTCCATCGGGTCCCACTCGCATGTTCAAAAAATTCGAATTTACTTCCCTCGGTTCTTCCCTGTAGTATCAAAAAAGTTCAATTTACGTCCCACGGTTCTTCCTCGTAGGATCAAAAAAGTTAAATTTACTTCCCTCGGGTCCCACACGCATGTTCAAAAAAGGCTAATTTACTTCCCTCGGCTCTTCCTCGTAGGATCAAAAAAGTTAAATTTACTTCCCTCGGGTCCCACTCGCATGTTCAAAAAATTCGAATTTACTTCCCTCGGTTCTTCCCTGTAGTATCAAAAAAGTTCAATTTACGTCCCACGGTTCTTCCTCGTAGGATCAAAAAAGTTAAATTTACTTCCATCGGGTCCCACTCGCATGTTCAAAAAATTCGAATTTACTTCCCTCGGTTCTTCCCTGTAGTATCAAAAAAGTTCAATTTACGTCCCACGGTTCTTCCTCGTAGGATCAAAAAAGTTAAATTTACTTCCCTCGGGTCCCACTCGCATGTTCAAAAAATTCGAATTTACTTCCCTCGGTTCTTCCCTGTAGTATCAAAAAAGTTCAATTTACGTCCCACGGTTCTTCCTCGTAGGATCAAAAAAGTTAAATTTACTTCCCTCGGGTCCCACTCGCATGTTCAAAAAATTCGAATTTACTTCCCTCGGTTCTTCCCTGTAGTATCAAAAAAGTTCAATTTACGTCCCACGGTTCTTCCTCGTAGGATCAAAAAAGTTAAATTTACTTCCCTCGGGTCCCACACGCATGTTCAAAAAAGGCTAATTTACTTCCCTCGGCTCCTCCTCGTAGGATCAAAAAAGTTAAATTTACTTCCCTCGGGTCCCACTCGCATGTTCAAAAAATTCGAATTTACTTCCCTCGGTTCTTCCCTGTAGTATCAAAAAAGTTCAATTTACGTCCCACGGTTCTTCCTCGTAGGATCAAAAAAGTTAAATTTACTTCCCTCGGGTCCCACTCGCATGTTCAAAAAATTCGAATTTACTTCCCTCGGTTCTTCCCTGTAGTATCAAAAAAGTTCAATTTACGTCCCACGGTTCTTCCTCGTAGGATCAAAAAAGTTAAATTTACATCCCGCTGGTCCCACACGCATGTTTAAAAAGGCTAATTTACTTCCCTCGGCTCTTCCTCGTAGGATCAAAAATGTTAAATTTACTTCCATCGGGTCCCACTCGCATGTTCAAAAAATTCGAATTTACTTCCCTCGGTTCTTCCCTGTAGTATCAAAAAAGTTCAATTTACGTCCCACGGTTCTTCCTCGTAGGATCAAAAAAGTTAAATTTACTTCCATCGGGTCCCACTCGCATGTTCAAAAAATTCGAATTTACTTCCCTCGGTTCTTCCCTGTAGTATCAAAAAAGTTCAATTTACGTCCCACGGTTCTTCCTCGTAGGATCAAAAAAGTTAAATTTACTTCCCTCGGGTCCCACTCGCATGTTCAAAAAATTCGAATTTACTTCCCTCGGTTCTTCCCTGTAGTATCAAAAAAGTTCAATTTACGTCCCACGGTTCTTCCTCGTAGGATCAAAAAAGTTAAATTTACTTCCCTCGGGTCCCACTCGCATGTTCAAAAAATTCGAATTTACTTCCCTCGGTTCTTCCCTGTAGTATCAAAAAAGTTCAATTTACGTCCCACGGTTCTTCCTCGTAGGATCAAAAAAGTTAAATTTACTTCCCTCGGGTCCCACTCGCATGTTCAAAAAATTCGAATTTACTTCCCTCGGTTCTTCCCTGTAGTATCAAAAAAGTTCAATTTACGTCCCACGGTTCTTCCTCGTAGGATCAAAAAAGTTAAATTTACTTCCCTCGGGTCCCACACGCATGTTCAAAAAAGGCTAATTTACTTCCCTCGGCTCTTCCTCGTAGGATCAAAAAAGTTAAATTTACTTCCCTCGGGTCCCACTCGCATGTTCAAAAAATTCGAATTTACTTCCCTCGGTTCTTCCCTGTAGTATCAAAAAAGTTCAATTTACGTCCCACGGTTCTTCCTCGTAGGATCAAAAAAGTTAAATTTACTTCCCTCGGGTCCCACAGGCATGTTCAAAAAATTCGAATTTACATCCCTCGGTTCTTCCCTGTAGTATCAAAAAAGTTCAATTTACGTCCCACAGTTCTACCTCGTAGGATCAAAAAAGTTAAAATTACTTCCCTCGGGTCCCACTCGCATGTTCAAAAACTTCGAATTTACTTCCCTCGGTTCTTCCCTGTAGTATCAAAAAAGTTCAATTTACGTCCCACGGTTCTTCCTCGTAGGATCAAAAAAGTTAAATTTACTTCCCTCGGGTTCCACACGCATGTTTAAAAAAGGCTAATTTACTTCCCTCGGCTCTTCCTCGTAGGATCAAAAAAGTTAAATTTACTTCCATCGGGTCCCACTCGCATGTTCAAAAAATTCGAATTTACTTCCCTCGGTTCTTCCCTGTAGTATCAAAAAAGTTCAATTTACGCCCCACGGTTCTTCCTCGTAGGATAAAAAAGTTAAATTTACGTCCCACAGTTCTTCCTCGTAGGATCAAAAAATTCGAATTTACTTCCCTCGGTTCTTCCCTGTATCATCAAAAAAGTTCAATTTACGTCCCACGGTTCTTCCTTGTAGGATCAAAAAAGTTAAATTTACTTCCCTCGGGTCCCACTCGCATGTTCAAAAAATTCGAATTTACGTCCCACGGTTCTTCCTCGTAGGATCAAAAAAGTTAAATTTACTTCCCTCGGGTCCCACTCGCATGTTCAAAAAATTCGAATTTACTTCCCTCGGTTCTTCCCTGTAGTATCAAAAAAGTTCAATTTACGTCCCACGGTTCTTCCTCGTAGGATCAAAAAAGTTAAATTTACTTCCCTCGGGTCCCACACGCATGTTTAAAAAAGGCTAATTTTCTTCCCTCGGCTCTTCCTCGTAGGATCAAAAAAGTTAAATTTACTTCCTTCGGGTCCCACTCGCATGTTCAAAAAATTCGAATTTACTTCCCTCGGTTCTTCCCTGTAGTATCAAAAAAGTTCAATTTACGTCCCACGGTTCTTCCTCGTAGGATCAAAAAAGTTAAATTTACTTCCATCGGGTCCCACTCGCATGTTCAAAAAATTCGAATTTACTTCCCTCGGTTCTTCCCTGTAGTATCAAAAAAGTTCAATTTACGTCCCACGGTTCTTCCTCGTAGGATCAAAAAAGTTAAATTTACTTCCCTCGGGTCCCACACGCATGTTCAAAAAAGGCTAATTTACTTCCCTCGGCTCTTCCTCGTAGGATCAAAAAAGTTAAATTTACTTCCCTCGGGTCCCACTCGCATGTTCAAAAAATTCGAATTTACTTCCCTCGGTTCTTCCCTGTAGTATCAAAAAAGTTCAATTTACGTCCCACGGTTCTTCCTCGTAGGATCAAAAAAGTTAAATTTACTTCCCTCGGGTCCCACTCGCATGTTCAAAAAATTCGAATTTACTTCCCTCGGTTCTTCCCTGTAGTATCAAAAAAGTTCAATTTACGTCCCACGGTTCTTCCTCGTAGGATCAAAAAAGTTAAATTTACTTCCCTCGGGTCCCACTCGCATGTTCAAAAAATTCGAATTTACTTCCCTCGGTTCTTCCCTGTAGTATCAAAAAAGTTCAATTTACGTCCCACGGTTCTTCCTCGTAGGATCAAAAAAGTTAAATTTACTTCCCTCGCGTCCCACTCGCATGTTCAAAAAATTCGAATTTACTTCCCTCGGTTCTTCCCTGTAGTATCAAAAAAGTTCAATTTACGTCCCACGGTTCTTCCTCGTAGGATCAAAAAAGTTAAATTTACTTCCCTCGGGTCCCACTCGCATGTTCAAAAAATTCGAATTTACTTCCCTCGGTTCTTCCCTGTAGTATCAAAAAAGTTCAATTTACGTCCCACGGTTCTTCCTCGTAGGATCAAAAAAGTTAAATTTACTTCCCTCGGGTCCCACACGCATGTTCAAAAAAGGCTAATTTACTTCCCTCGGCTCTTCCTCGTAGGATCAAAAAAGTTAAATTTACTTCCATCGGGTCCCACTCGCATGTTCAAAAAATTCGAATTTACTTCCCTCGGTTCTTCCCTGTAGTATCAAAAAAGTTCAATTTACGTCCCACGGTTCTTCCTCGTAGGATCAAAAAAGTTAAATTTACTTCCCTCGGGTCCCACTCGCATGTTCAAAAAATTCGAATTTACTTCCCTCGGTTCTTCCCTGTAGTATCAAAAAAGTTCAATTTACGTCCCACGGTTCTTCCTCGTAGGATCAAAAAAGTTAAATTTACTTCCCTCGGGTCCCACTCGCATGTTCAAAAAATTCGAATTTACTTCCCTCGGTTCTTCCCTGTAGTATCAAAAAAGTTCAATTTACGTCCCACGGTTCTTCCTCGTAGGATCAAAAAAGTTAAATTTACTTCCCTCGGGTCCCACTCGCATGTTCAAAAAATTCGAATTTACTTCCCTCGGTTCTTCCCTGTAGTATCAAAAAAGTTCAATTTACGTCCCACGGTTCTTCCTCGTAGGATCAAAAAAGTTAAATTTACTTCCCTCGGGTCCCACTCGCATGTTCAAAAAATTCGAATTTACTTCCCTCGGTTCTTCCCTGTAGTATCAAAAAAGTTCAATTTACGTCCCACGGTTCTTCCTCGTAGGATCAAAAAAGTTAAATTTACTTCCCTCGGGTCCCACTCGCATGTTCAAAAAATTCGAATTTACTTCCCTCGGTTCTTCCCTGTAGTATCAAAAAAGTTCAATTTACGTCCCACGGTTCTTCCTCGTAGGATCAAAAAAGTTAAATTTACTTCCCTCGGGTCCCACACGCATGTTTAAAAAAGGCTAATTTACTTCCCTCGGCTCTTCCTCGTAGGATCAAAAAAGTTAAATTTACTTCCATCGGGTCCCACTCGCATGTTCAAAAAATTCGAATTTACTTCCCTCGGTTCTTCCCTGTAGTATCAAAAAAGTTCAATTTACGTCCCACGGTTCTTCCTCGTAGGATCAAAAAAGTTAAATTTACTTCCCTCGGGTCCCACTCGCATGTTCAAAAAATTCGAATTTACTTCCCTCGGTTCTTCCCTGTAGTATCAAAAAAGTTCAATTTACGTCCCACGGTTCTTCCTCGTAGGATCAAAAAAGTTAAATTTACTTCCCTCGGGTCCCACTCGCATGTTCAAAAAATTCGAATTTACTTCCCTCGGTTCTTCCCTGTAGTATCAAAAAAGTTCAATTTACGTCCCACGGTTCTTCCTCGTAGGATCAAAAAAGTTAAATTTACTTCCCTCGGGTCCCACACGCATGTTCAAAAAAGGCTAATATACTGCCCTCGGCTCTTCCTCGTAGGATCAAAAATGTTAAATTTACTTCCATCGGGTCCCACTCGCATGTTCAAAAAATTCGAATTTACTTCCCTCGGTTCTTCCCTGTAGTATCAAAAAAGTTCAATTTACGTCCCACGGTTCTTCCTCGTAGGATCAAAAAAGTTAAATTTACTTCCATCGGGTCCCACTCGCATGTTCAAAAAATTCGAATTTACTTCCCTCGGTTCTTCCCTGTAGTATCAAAAAAGTTCAATTTACGTCCCACGGTTCTTCCTCGTAGGATCAAAAAAGTTAAATTTACTTCCCTCGGGTCCCACTCGCATGTTCAAAAAATTCGAATTTACTTCCCTCGGTTCTTCCCTGTAGTATCAAAAAAGTTCAATTTACGTCCCACGGTTCTTCCTCGTAGGATCAAAAAAGTTAAATTTACTTCCCTCGGGTCCCACACGCATGTTCAAAAAAGGCTAATTTACTTCCCTCGGTTCTTCCTCGTAGGATCAAAAAAGTTAAATTTACTTCCATCGGGTCCCACTCGCATGTTCAAAAAATTCGAATTTACTTCCCTCGGTTCTTCCCTGTAGTATCAAAAAAGTTCAATTTACGTCCCACGGTTCTTCCTCGTCGGATCAAAAAAGTTAAATTTACTTCCCTCGCGTCCCACTCGCATGTTCAAAAAATTCGAATTTACTTCCCTCGGTTCTTCCCTGTAGTATCAAAAAAGTTCAATTTACGTCCCACGGTTCTTCCTCGTCGGATCAAAAAAGTTAAATTTACTTCCCTCTGGTCCCACACGCATGTTCAAAAAAGGCTAATTTACTTCCCTCGGCTCTCCCTCGTAGGATCAAAAAAGTTAAAATTACTTCCCTCGGGTCCCACTCGCATGTTCAAAAACTTCGAATTTACTTCCCTCGGTTCTTCCCTGTAGTATCAAAAAAGTTCAATTTACGTCCCACGGTTCTTCCTCGTAGGATCAAAAAAGTTAAATTTACTTCCCTCGGGTCCCACTCGCATGTTCAAAAAATTCGAATTTACTTCCCTCGGTTCTTCCCTGTAGTATCAAAAAAGTTCAATTTACGTCCCACGGTTCTTCCTCGTAGGATCAAAAAAGTTAAATTTACTTCCCTCGGGTCCCACTCGCATGTTCAAAAAATTCGAATTTACTTCCCTCGGTTCTTCCCTGTAGTATCAAAAAAGTTCAATTTACGTCCCACGGTTCTTCCTCGTAGGATCAAAAAAGTTAAATTTACTTCCCTCGGGTCCCACTCGCATGTTCAAAAAATTCGAATTTACTTCCCTCGGTTCTTCCCTGTAGTATCAAAAAAGTTCAATTTACGTCCCACGGTTCTTCCTCGTAGGATCAAAAAAGTTAAATTTACTTCCCTCGGGTCCCACACGCATGTTCAAAAAAGGCTAATTTACTTCCCTCGGCTCTTCCTCGTAGGATCAAAAAAGTTAAATTTACTTCCCTCGGGTCCCACTCGCATGTTCAAAAAATTCGAATTTACTTCCCTCGGTTCTTCCCTGTAGTATCAAAAAAGTTCAATTTACGTCCCACGGTTCTTCCTCGTAGGATCAAAAAAGTTAAATTTACTTCCCTCGGGTCCCACACGCATGTTCAAAAAAGGCTAATTTACTTCCCTCGGCTCTTCCTCGTAGGATCAAAAAAGTTAAATTTACTTCCATCGGGTCCCACTCGCATGTTCAAAAAATTCGAATTTACTTCCCTCGGTTCTTCCCTGTAGTATCAAAAAAGTTCAATTTACGTCCCACGGTTCTTCCTCGTAGGATCAAAAAAGTTAAATTTACTTCCCTCGGGTCCCACTCGCATGTTCAAAAAATTCGAATTTACTTCCCTCGGTTCTTCCCTGTAGTATCAAAAAAGTTCAATTTACGTCCCACGGTTCTTCCTCGTAGGATCAAAAAAGTTAAATTTACTTCCCTCGGGTCCCACACGCATGTTCAAAAAAGGCTAATTTACTTCCCTCGGCTCTTCCTCGTAGGATCAAAAAAGTTAAATTTACTTCCATCGGGTCCCACTCGCATGTTCAAAAAATTCGAATTTACTTCCCTCGGTTCTTCCCTGTAGTATCAAAAAAGTTCAATTTACGTCCCACGGTTCTTCCTCGTAGGATCAAAAAAGTTAAATTTACTTCCCTCGGGTCCCACACGCATGTTCAAAAAAGGCTAATTTACTTCCCTCGGCTCTTCCTCGTAGGATCAAAAAAGTTAAATTTACTTCCATCGGGTCCCACTCGCATGTTCAAAAAATTCGAATTTACTTCCCTCGGTTCTTCCCTGTAGTATCAAAAAAGTTCAATTTACGTCCCACGGTTCTTCCTCGTAGGATCAAAAAAGTTAAATTTACTTCCCTCGGGTCCCACTCGCATGTTCAAAAAATTCGAATTTACTTCCCTCGGTTCTTCCCTGTAGTATCAAAAAAGTTCAATTTACGTCCCACGGTTCTTCCTCGTAGGATCAAAAAAGTTAAATTTACTTCCCTCGGGTCCCACACGCATGTTCAAAAAAGGCTAATTTACTTCCCTCGGCTCTTCCTCGTAGGATCAAAAAAGTTAAATTTACTTCCATCGGGTCCCACTCGCATGTTCAAAAAATTCGAATTTACTTCCCTCGGTTCTTCCCTGTAGTATCAAAAAAGTTCAATTTACGTCCCACGGTTCTTCCTCGTAGGATCAAAAAAGTTAAATTTACTTCCCTCGGGTCCCACACGCATGTTTAAAAAAGGCTAATTTACTTCCCTCGGCTCTTCCTCGTAGGATCAAAAAAGTTAAATTTACTTCCCTCGGGTCCCACTCGCATGTTCAAAAAATTCGAATTTACTTCCCTCGGTTCTTCCCTGTAGTATCAAAAAAGTTCAATTTACGTCCCACGGTTCTTCCTCGTAGGATCAAAAAAGTTAAATTTACTTCCCTCGGGTCCCACTCGCATGTTCAAAAAATTCGAATTTACTTCCCTCGGTTCTTCCCTGTAGTATCAAAAAAGTTCAATTTACGTCCCACAGTTCTTCCTCGTAGGATCAAAAAAGTTAAATTTACTTCCCTCGGGTCCCACACGCATGTTCAAAAAAGGCTAATTTACTTCCCTCGGCTCTTCCTCGTAGGATCAAAAAAGTTAAATTTACTTCCCTCGGGTCCCACTCGCATGTTCAAAAAATTCGAATTTACTTCCCTCGGTTCTTCCCTGTAGTATCAAAAAAGTTCAATTTACGTCCCACAGTTCTTCCTCGTAGGATCAAAAAAGTTAAATTTACTTCCATCGGGTCCCACTCGCATGTTCAAAAAATTCGAATTTACTTCCCTCGGTTCTTCCCTGTAGTATCAAAAAAGTTCAATTTACGCCCCACGGTTCTTCCTCGTAGGATAAAAAAGTTAAATTTACGTCCCACAGTTCTTCCTCGTAGGATCAAAAAATTCGAATTTACTTCCCTCGGTTCTTCCCTGTATCATCAAAAAAGTTCAATTTACGTCCCACGGTTCTTCCTCGTAGGATCAAAAAAGTTAAATTTACATCCCGCTGGTCCCACACGCATGCTTAAAAAGGCTAATTTACTTCCCACGTCTCTTCCTCGTAGGATCAAAAAAGTTAAATTTACTTCCCTCGGGACCCACTCGCATGTTCAAAAATTTCGAATTTACTTCCCTCGGTTCTTCCCTGTAGTATCAAAAAAGTTCAATTTACGTCCCACGGTTCTTCCTCGTAGGATCAAAAAAGTTAAATTTACATCCCGCTGGTCCCACACGCATGTTTAAAAAGGCTAATTTACTTCCCTCGGCTCTTCCTCGTAGGATCAAAAAAGTTAAATTTACTTCCCTCGGGTCCCACTCGCATGTTCAAAAAATTCGAATTTACTTCCCTCGGTTCTTCCCTGTAGTATCAAAAAAGTTCAATTTACGTCCCACGGTTCTTCCTCGTAGGATCAAAAAAGTTAAATTTACTTCCATCGGGTCCCACTCGCATGTTCAAAAAATTCGAATTTACTTCCCTCGGTTCTTCCCTGTAGTATCAAAAAAGTTCAATTTACGTCCCACGGTTCTTCCTCGTAGGATCAAAAAAGTTAAATTTACTTCCCTCGGGTCCCACACGCATGTTCAAAAAAGGCTAATTTACTTCCCTCGGCTCTTCCTCGTAGGATCAAAAAAGTTAAATTTACTTCCCTCGGGTCCCACTCGCATGTTCAAAAAATTCGAATTTACTTCCCTCGGTTCTTCCCTGTAGTATCAAAAAAGTTCAATTTACGTCCCACAGTTCTTCCTCGTAGGATCAAAAAAGTTAAATTTACTTCCATCGGGTCCCACTCGCATGTTCAAAAAATTCGAATTTACTTCCCTCGGTTCTTCCCTGTAGTATCAAAAAAGTTCAATTTACGTCCCACGGTTCTTCCTCGTAGGATCAAAAAAGTTAAATTTACATCCCGCTGGTCCCACACGCATGTTTAAAAAGGCTAATTTACTTCCCTCGGCTCTTCCTCGTAGGATCAAAAAAGTTAAATTTACTTCCATCGGGTCCCACTCGCATGTTCAAAAAATTCGAATTTACTTCCCTCGGTTCTTCCCTGTAGTATCAAAAAAGTTCAATTTACGTCCCACGGTTCTTCCTCGTAGGATCAAAAAAGTTAAATTTACTTCCCTCGGGTTCCACACGCATGTTTAAAAAAGGCTAATTTACTTCCCTCGGCTCTTCCTCGTAGGATCAAAAAAGTTAAATTTACTTCCATCGGGTCCCACTCGCATGTTCAAAAAATTCGAATTTACTTCCCTCGGTTCTTCCCTGTAGTATCAAAAAAGTTCAATTTACGTCCCACGGTTCTTCCTCGTAGGATCAAAAAAGTTAAATTTACTTCCCTCGGGTCCCACACGCATGTTCAAAAAAGGCTAATTTACTTCCCTCGGCTCTTCCTCGTAGGATCAAAAAAGTTAAATTTACTTCCCTCGGGTCCCACTCGCATGTTCAAAAAATTCGAATTTACTTCCCTCGGTTCTTCCCTGTAGTATCAAAAAAGTTCAATTTACGTCCCACAGTTCTTCCTCGTAGGATCAAAAAAGTTAAATTTACTTCCATCGGGTCCCACTCGCATGTTCAAAAAATTCGAATTTACTTCCCTCGGTTCTTCCCTGTAGTATCAAAAAAGTTCAATTTACGTCCCACGGTTCTTCCTCGTAGGATCAAAAAAGTTAAATTTACTTCCCTCGGGTCCCACACGCATGTTCAAAAAAGGCTAATTTACTTCCCTCGGCTCTTCCTCGTAGGATCAAAAAAGTTAAATTTACTTCCCTCGGGTCCCACTCGCATGTTCAAAAAATTCGAATTTACTTCCCTCGGTTCTTCCCTGTAGTATCAAAAAAGTTCAATTTACGTCCCACGGTTCTTCCTCGTAGGATCAAAAAAGTTAAATTTACTTCCCTCGGGTCCCACTCGCATGTTCAAAAAATTCGAATTTACTTCCCTCGGTTCTTCCCTGTAGGATCAAAAAAGTTCAATTTACGTCCCACGGTTCTTCCTCGAAGGATCAAAAAAGTTAAATTTACTTCCCTCGGGTCCCACTCGCATGTTCAAAAAATTCTAATTTACTTCCCTCGGTTCTTCCCTGGCAGTATCAAAAAAGTTCAATATACGTCCCACGGTTCTTCCTCGTAGGATCAAAAAAGGTAAATTCACTTCCCTCGGGCCCCACACGCATGTTAAAAAAGGCTAATTTACTTCCCTCGGCTCTTCCTCGTAGGATCAAAAAAGTTAAATTTACTTCCATCGGGTCCCACTCGCATGTTCAAAAAATTCGAATTTACTTCCCTCGGTTCTTCCCTGTAGTATCAAAAAAGTTCAATTTACGTCCCACGGTTCTTCCTCGTAGGATCAAAAAAGTTAAATTTACTTCCCTCGGGTCCCACTCGCATGTTCAAAAAATTCGAATTTACTTCCCTCGGTTCTTCCCTGTAGTATCAAAAAAGTTCAATTTACGTCCCACGGTTCTTCCTCGTAGGATCAAAAAAGTTAAATTTACTTCCCTCGGGTCCCACTCGCATGTTCAAAAAATTCGAATTTACTTCCCTCGGTTCTTCCCTGTAGTATCAAAAAAGTTCAATTTACGTCCCACAGTTCTTCCTCGTAGGATCAAAAAAGTTAAATTTACTTCCCTCGGGTCCCACTCGCATGTTCAAAAAATTCGAATTTACTTCCCTCGGTTCTTCCCTGTAGTATCAAAAAAGTTCAATTTACGTCCCACGGTTCTTCCTCGTAGGATCAAAAAAGTTAAATTTACTTCCCTCGGGTTCCACACGCATGTTTAAAAAAGGCTAATTTACTTCCCTCGGCTCTTCCTCGTAGGATCAAAAAAGTTAAATTTACTTCCATCGGGTCCCACTCGCATGTTCAAAAAATTCGAATTTACTTCCCTCGGTTCTTCCCTGTAGTATCAAAAAAGTTCAATTTACGCCCCACGGTTCTTCCTCGTAGGATCAAAAAAGTTAAAATTACTTCCCACAGTTCTTCCTCGCATGTTCAAAAAATTCGAATTTACTTCCCTCGGTTCTTCCCTGTAGTATCAAAAAAGTTCAATTTACGTCCCACGGTTCTTCCTCGTAGAATAAAAAAGTTAAATTTACTTCCCTCGGGGCCCACTCGCATGTTCCAAAAATTCGAATTTACGTCCCACGGTTCTTCCTCGTAGGATCAAAAAAGTTAAATTTACTTCCCTTGCGTCCCACTCGCATGTTCAAAAATTTCGAATTTACTTCCCTCGGTTCTTCCCTGTAGTATCAAAAAAGTTCAATATACGTCCCACGGTTCTTCCTCGTAGGATCAAAAAAGTTAAATTTACTTCCCTCGGGTCCCACACGCATGTTTAAAAAAGGCTAATTTACTTCCCTCGGCTCTTCCTCGTAGGATCAAAAAAGTTAAATTTACTTCCCTCGGGTCCCACTCGCATGTTCAAAAAATTCGAATTTACTTCCCTCGGTTCTTCCCTGTAGTATCAAAAAAGTTCAATTTACGTCCCACGGTTCTTCCTCGTAGGATCAAAAAAGTTAAATTTACTTCCCTCGGGTCCCACTCGCATGTTCAAAAAATTCGAATTTACTTCCCTCGGTTCTTCCCTGTAGTATCAAAAAAGTTCAATTTACGTCCCACGGTTCTTCCTCGTAGGATCAAAAAAGTTAAATTTACTTCCCTCGGGTCCCACACGCATGTTCAAGAAAGGCTAATTTACTTCCCTCGGCTCTTCCTCGTAGGATCAAAAATGTTAAATTTACTTCCATCGGGTCCCACTCGCATGTTCAAAAAATTCGAATTTACTTCCCTCGGTTCTTCCCTGTCGTATCAAAAAAGTTCAATTTACGTCCCACAGTTCTTCCTCGTAGGATCAAAAAAGTTAAATTTACTTCCATCGGGTCCCACTCGCATGTTCAAAAAATTCGAATTTACTTCCCTCGGTTCTTCCCTGTAGTATCAAAAAAGTTCAATTTACGTCCCACGGTTCTTCCTCGTAGGATCAAAAAAGTTAAATTTACTTCCCTCGGGTCCCACTCGCATGTTCAAAAAATTCGAATTTACTTCCCTCGGTTCTTCCCTGTAGTATCAAAAAAGTTCAATTTACGTCCCACGGTTCTTCCTCGTAGGATCAAAAAAGTTAAATTTACTTCCCTCGGGTCCCACTCGCATGTTCAAAAAATTCGAATTTACTTCCCTCGGTTCTTCCCTGTAGTATCAAAAAAGTTCAATTTACGTCCCACGGTTCTTCCTCGTAGGATCAAAAAAGTTAAATTTACTTCCATCGGGTCCCACTCGCATGTTCAAAAAATTCGAATTTACTTCCCTCGGTTCTTCCCTGTAGTATCAAAAAAGTTCAATTTACGTCCCACGGTTCTTCCTCGTAGGATCAAAAAAGTTAAATTTACTTCCCTCGGGTCCCACTCGCATGTTCAAAAAATTCGAATTTACTTCCCTCGGTTCTTCCCTGTAGTATCAAAAAAGTTCAATTTACGTCCCACGGTTCTTCCTCGTAGGATCAAAAAAGTTAAATTTACATCCCGCTGGTCCCACACGCATGTTTAAAAAGGCTAATTTACTTCCCTCGGCTCTTCCTCGTAGGATCAAAAAAGTTAAATTTACTTCCCTCGGGTCCCACTCGCATGTTCAAAAAATTCGAATTTACTTCCCTCGGTTCTTCCCTGTAGTATCAAAAAAGTTCAATTTACGTCCCACGGTTCTTCCTCGTAGGATCAAAAAAGTTAAATTTACATCCCGCTGGTCCCACACGCATGTTTAAAAAGGCTAATTTACTTCCCTCGGCTCTTCCTCGTAGGATCAAAAAAGTTAAATTTACTTTCCTCGGGTCCCACTCGCATGTTCAAAAAATTCGAATTTACTTCCCTCGGTTCTTCCCTGTAGTATCAAAAAAGTTCAATTTACGTCCCACAGTTCTTCCTCGTAGGATCAAAAAAGTTAAATTTACTTCCATCGGGTCCCACTCGCATGTTCAATAAATTCGAATTTACTTCCCTCGGTTCTTCCCTGTAGTATCAAAAAAGTTCAATTTACGTCCCACAGTTCTTCCTCGTAGGATCAAAAAAGTTAAATTTACTTCCCTCGGGTCCCACACGCATGTTCAAGAAAGGCTAATTTACTTCCCTCGGCTCTTCCTCGTAGGATCAAAAATGTTAAATTTACTTCCCTCGGGTCCCACTCGCATGTTCAAAAACTTCGAATTTACTTCCCTCGGTTCTTCCCTGTAGTATCAAAAAAGTTCAATTTACGTCCCACGGTTCTTCCTCGTAGGATCAAAAAAGTTAAAATTACTTCCCTCGGGACCCACTCGCATGTTCAAAAATTTCGAATTTACTTCCCTCGGTTCTTCCCTGTAGTATCAAAAAAGTTCAATTTACGTCCCACGGTTCTTCCTCGTAGTATCAAAAAAGTTAAATTTACATCCCGCTGGTCCCACACGCATGTTTAAAAAGGCTAATTTACTTCCCTCGGCTCTTCCTCGTAGGATCAAAAATGTTATATTTACTTCCATCGGGTCCCACACGCATGTTCAAAAAATTCGAATTTACTTCCCTCGGTTCTTCCCTGTCGTATCAAAAAAGTTCAATTTACGTCCCACGGTTCTTCCTCGTAGGATCAAAAAAGTTAAATTTACTTCCCTCGGGTTCCACACGCATGTTTAAAAAAGGCTAATTTACTTCCCTCGGCTCTTCCTCGTAGGATCAAAAAAGTTAAATTTACTTCCATCGGGTCCCACTCGCATGTTCAAAAAATTCGAATTTACTCCCTCGGTTCTTCCCTGTAGTATCAAAAAAGTTCAATTTACGTCCCACAGTTCTTCCTCGTAGGATCAAAAAAGTTAAATTTACTTCCCTCGGGTCCCATACGCATGTTCAAAAAAGGCTAATTTACTTCCCTCGGCTCCTCCTCGTAGGATCAAAAAAGTTAAATTTACTTCCCTCGGGTCCCACTCGCATGTTCATAAAATTCGAATATACTTCCCTCGGTTCTTCCCTGTAGTATCAAAAAAGTTCAATTTACGTCCCACGGTTCTTCCTCGTAGGATCAAAAAAGTTAAATTTACTTCCATCGGGTCCCACTCGCATGTTCAAAAAATTCGAATTTACTTCCCTCGGTTCTTCCCTGTAGTATCAAAAAAGTTAAATTTACTTCCCTCGGGTCCCACACGCATGTTCAAGAAAGGCTAATTTACTTCCCTCGGCTCTTCCTCGTAGGATCAAAAATGTTAAATTTACTTCCCTCGGGTCCCACTCGCATGTTCAAAAACTTCGAATTTACTTCCCTCGGTTCTTCCCTGTAGTATCAAAAAAGTTCAATTTACGTCCCACGGTTCTTCCTCGTAGGATCAAAAAAGTTAAATTTACATCCCGCGGGTCCCACACGCATGTTTAAAAAGGCTAATTTACTTCCCTCGGCTCTTCCTCGTAGGATCAAAAAAGTTAAATTTACTTCCCTCGGGTCCCACTCGCATGTTCAAAAAATTCGAATTTACTTCCCTCGGTTCTTCCCTGTAGTATCAAAAAAGTTCAATTTACGTCCCACGGTTCTTCCTCGTAGGATCAAAAAAGTTAAATTTACTTCCCTCGGGTCCCACTCGCATGTTCAAAAATTTCGAATTTACTTCCCTCGGTTCTTCCCTGTAGTATCAAAAAAGTTCAATTTACGTCCCACGGTTCTTCCTCGTAGGATCAAAAAAGTTAAATTTACGTCCCGCTGGTCCCACACGCATGTTTAAAAAGGCTAATTTACTTCCCTCGGCTCTTCCTCGTAGGATCAAAAAAGTTAAATTTACTTCCATCGGGTCCCACTCGCATGTTCAAAAAATTCGAATTTACTTCCCTCGGTTCTTCCCTGTAGTATCAAAAAAGTTCAATTTACGTCCCACGGTTCTTCCTCGTAGGATCAAAAAAGTTAAATTTACTTCCCTCGGGTCCCACACGCATGTTCAAAAAAGGCTAATTTACTTCCCTCGGCTCTTCCTCGTAGGATCAAAAAAGTTAAATTTACTTCCCTCGCGTCCCACTCGCATGTTCAAAAAATTCGAATTTACTTCCCTCGGTTCTTCCCTGTAGTATCAAAAAAGTTCAATTTACGTCCCACGGTTCTTCCTCGTAGGATCAAAAAAGTTAAATTTACTTCCCTCGGGTCCCACTCGCATGTTCAAAAAATTCGAATTTACTTCCCTCGGTTCTTCCCTGTAGTATCAAAAAAGTTCAATTTACGTCCCACGGTTCTTCCTCGTAGGATCAAAAAAGTTAAATTTACTTCCCTCGGGTCCCACACGCATGTTCAAAAAGGCTAATTTACTTCCCTCGGCTCTTCCTCGTAGGATCAAAAAAGTTAAATTTACTTCCATCGGGTCCCACTCGCATGTTCAAAAAATTCGAATTTACTTCCCTCGGTTCTTCCCTGTAGTATCAAAAAAGTTCAATTTACGTCCCACGGTTCTTCCTCGTAGGATCAAAAAAGTTAAATTTACTTCCATCGGGTCCCACTCGCATGTTCAAAAAATTCGAATTTACTTCCCTCGGTTCTTCCCTGTAGTATCAAAAAAGTTCAATTTACGTCCCACGGTTCTTCCTCGTAGGATCAAAAAAGTTAAATTTACTTCCCTCGGGTCCCACTCGCATGTTCAAAAAATTCGAATTTACTTCCCTCGGTTCTTCCCTGTAGTATCAAAAAAGTTCAATTTACGTCCCACGGTTCTTCCTCGTAGGATCAAAAAAGTTAAATTTACTTCCCTCGGGTCCCACACGCATGTTCAAAAAAGGCTAATTTACTTCCCTCGGCTCTTCCTCGTAGGATCAAAAAAGTTAAATTTACTTCCCTCGGGTCCCACTCGCATGTTCAAAAAATTCGAATTTACTTCCCTCGGTTCTTCCCTGTAGTATCAAAAAAGTTCAATTTACGTCCCACGGTTCTTCCTCGTAGGATCAAAAAAGTTAAATTTACTTCCCTCGGGTCCCACTCGCATGTTCAAAAAATTCGAATTTACTTCCCTCGGTTCTTCCCTGTAGTATCAAAAAAGTTCAATTTACGTCCCACGGTTCTTCCTCGTAGGATCAAAAAAGTTAAATTTACTTCCCTCGGGTCCCACTCGCATGTTCAAAAAATTCGAATTTACTTCCCTCGGTTCTTCCCTGTAGTATCAAAAAAGTTCAATTTACGTCCCACGGTTCTTCCTCGTAGGATCAAAAAAGTTAAATTTACTTCCCTCGGGTCCCACTCGCATGTTCAAAAAATTCGAATTTACTTCCCTCGGTTCTTCCCTGTAGTATCAAAAAAGTTCAATTTACGTCCCACGGTTCTTCCTCGTAGGATCAAAAAAGTTAAATTTACTTCCCTCGGGTTCCACACGCATGTTTAAAAAAGGCTAATTTACTTCCCTCGGCTCTTCCTCGTAGGATCAAAAAAGTTAAATTTACTTCCATCGGGTCCCACTCGCATGTTCAAAAAATTCGAATTTACTTCCCTCGGTTCTTCCCTGTAGTATCAAAAAAGTTCAATTTACGCCCCACGGTTCTTCCTCGTAGGATAAAAAAGTTAAATTTACGTCCCACAGTTCTTCCTCGTAGGATCAAAAAAGTTAAATTTACTTCCATCGGGTCCCACTCGCATGTTCAAAAAATTCGAATTTACTTCCCTCGGTTCTTCCCTGTAGTATCAAAAAAGTTCAATTTACGTCCCACGGTTTTTCCTCGTCGGATCAAAAAAGTTAAATTTACTTCCCTCGCGTCCCACTCGCATGTTCAAAAAATTCGAATTTACTTCCCTCGGTTCTTCCCTGTAGTATCAAAAAAGTTCAATTTACGTCCCACGGTTCTTCCTCGTCGGATCAAAAAAGTTAAATTTACTTCCCTCTGGTCCCACACGCATGTTCAAAAAAGGCTAATTTACTTCCCTCGGCTCTCCCTCGTAGGATCAAAAATGTTAAAATTACTTCCATCGGGTCCCATTCGCATGTTCAAAAAATTCGAATTTACTTCCCTCGGTTCTTCCCTGTAGTATCAAAAAAGTTCAATTTACGTCCCACGGTTCTTCCTCGTAGGATCAAAAAAGTTAAATTTACTTCCCTCGGGTCCCACTCGCATGTTCAAAAAATTCGAATTTACTTCCCTCGGTTCTTCCCTGTAGTATCAAAAAAGTTCAATTCACGTCCCACTGTTCTTCCTCGTAGGATCAAAAAAGTTAAATTTACTTCCCTCGGGTCCCACACGCATGTTCAAAAAAGGCTAATTTACTTCCCTCGGCTCTTCCTCGTAGGATCAAAAATGTTAAATTTACTTCCATCGGGTCCCACTCGCATGTTCAAAAAATTCGAATTTACTTCCCTCGGTTCTTCCCTGTAGTATCAAAAAAGTTCAATTTACGTCCCACGGTTCTTCCTCGTAGGATCAAAAAAGTTAAATTTACTTCCCTCGGGTCCCACTCGCATGTTCAAAAAATTCGAATTTACTTCCCTCGGTTCTTCCCTGTAGTATCAAAAAAGTTCAATTTACGTCCCACGGTTTTTCCTCGTAGGATCAAAAAAGTTAAATTTACTTCCCTCGGGTCCCACTCGCATGTTCAAAAAATTCGAATTTACTTCCCTCGGTTCTTCCCTGTAGTATCAAAAAAGTTCAATTTACGTCCCACGGTTCTTCCTCGTAGGATCAAAAAAGTTAAATTTACTTCCCTCGGGTCCCACACGCATGTTCAAAAAAGGCTAATTTACTTCCCTCGGCTCTTCCTCGTAGGATCAAAAAAGTTAAATTTACTTCCCTCGGGTTCCTCTCGCATGTTCAAAATATTCCAATTTACTTCCCTCGGTTCTTCCCTGTAGTATCAAAAAAGTTCAATTTATGTCCCACGGTTCTTCCTCGTAGGATAAAAAAAGTTACATTTACTTCCCTCGGGTCCCACACGCATGTTCAAAAAAGGCTAATTTACTTCCCTCGGCTCTTCCTCGTAGGATAAAAAAGTTAAATTTAACTTCCCTCGGTCCCACTCGCATGTTCAAAAAATTCGAATTTACTTCCCTCGGTTCTTCCCTGTAGTATCAAAAAAGTTCAATTTACGTCCCACGGTTCTTCCTCGTAGGATCAAAAAAGTTAAATTTACTTCCATCGAGTCCACACTCCAGTGTTTGAACATGCGAGTGGGACCCGATGGAAGTAAATTTAACATTTTTGATCCTACGAGGAAGAGCCGAGGGAAGTAAATTAGCCTTTTTTGAACATGCGTGTGGGACCCGAGGGAAGTAAATTTAACTTTTTTGATCCTACGAGGAAGAACTGTGGGACGTAAATTGAACTTTTTTGATACTACAGGGAAGAACCGAGGGAAGTAAATTCGAATTTTTTGAACATGCGAGTGGGACCCGAGGGAAGTAAATTTAACTTTTTTGATCCTACGAGGAAGAACCGTGGGACGTAAATTGAACTTTTTTGATACTACAGGGAAGAACCGAGGGAAGTAAATTAGCCTTTTTTGAACATGCGTGTGGGACCCGAGGGAAGTAAATTTAACTTTTTTGATCCTACGAGGAAGAACCGTGGGACGTAAATTGAACTTTTTTGATACTACAGGGAAGAACCGAGGGAAGTAAATTCGAATTTTTTGAACATGCGAGTGGGACCCGAGGGAAGTAAATTTAACTTTTTTGATCCTACGAGGAAGAACGAGAAGAACCGAGGGAAGTAAATTAGCCTTTTTTGAACATGCGAGTGGGACCCGAGGGAAGTAAATTTAACTTTTTTGATCCTCCGAGGAAGAACCGTGGGACGTAAATTGAACTTTTTTGATACTACAGAGAAGAACCGAGGGAAGTAAATTCGAATTTTTTGAACATGCGTGTGGTACCCGAGGGAAGTAAATTTAACTTTTTTGATCCTACGAGGAAGAACCGTGGGACGTAAATTGAACCTTTTTGATACTACAGAGAAGAACCGAGGGAAGTTTTTTGATCATGCGTGTGGGACCCGAGGGAAGTAAATTTAACTTTTTTAATCCTACGAGGAAGAACCGAGGGACGTAAATTGAGCTTTTTTGATACTACAGGGAAGAAACGAGGGAAGTAAATTCGAATTTTTTGAACATGCGAGTGGGACCCGAGGGAAGTAAATTTAACTTTTTTGATCCTATGAGGAAGAGCCGAGGGAAGTAAATTAGCCTTTTTTGAACATGCGTGTGGGACCCGAGGGAAGTAAATTTAACTTTTTTGATCCTACGAGGAAGAGCCGTGGGAAGTAAATTAAACTTTTTTGACACTACAGGGAAGAACCGAGGGAAGTAAATTCAAATTTTTTGAACATGCAAGTGGACCCGACGGAAGTAAATTTAACTTTTTTGATCCTACGAGGAAGAACCGTGGGACGTAAATTGAACTTTTTTGATACTACAGGGAAGAACCGAGGGAAGTAAATTCGAATTTTTTGAACATGCGAGTGGGACCCGAGGGAAGTAACTTTAACTTTTTTGATCCTACGAGGAAGAACCGTGGGACGTAAATTGAGCTTTTTTGATACTACAGGGAAGAACCGAGGGAAGTAAATTCGAATTTTTTGAACATGCGAGTGGGACCCGATGGAAGTAAATTTAATATTTTTGATCCTACGAGGAGGAGCCGAGGGAAGTAAATTAGCCTTTTTTAAACATGCGTGTGGGACCCGAGGGAAGTAAATTTAACTTTTTTGATCCTACGAGGAAGAACCGTGGGACGTAAATTGAGCTTCTTTGATACTACAGGGAAGAACCGAGGGAAGTAAATTCGAATTTTTTGAACATGCGAGTGGGACCCGAGGATAGTAAATTTAACTTTTTTGATCCTACGAGGAAGAGCCTAGGGAAATAAATTAGCCTTTTTTGAACATGCGTATGGGACCCGAGGGAAGTAAATTTAACTTATTTGATCCTACGAGGAAGAACCGTGGGACGTAAATTGAGCTTTTTTGATACTACAGGGAAGAACCGAGGGAAGTAAATTCGAATTTTTTGAACATGCGAGTGGGACACGAGGGAAGTAAATTTAACATTTCTGATCCTACGAGGAAGAACCGTGGGACGTAAATTGAGCTTTTTTGATACTACAGGGAAGAAACGAGGGAAGTAAATTCGAATTTTTTGAACATGCGAGTGGGACCCGAGGGAAGTAAATTTAACTTTTTTGATCCTACGAGGAAGAGCCGAGGGAAGTAAATTAGCCTTTTTTGAACATGCGTGTGGGACCCGAGGGAAGTAAATTTAACTTTTTTGATCCTACGAGGAAGAACCGTGGGACGTAAATTGAACTTTTTTGATACTACAGGGAAGAACCGAGGGAAGTAAATTGGAAGGGAATTAAATAAATTCATCTACGATGAAGAGCCGAGGGAAGTAAATTAGCCTTTTCTGAACATGCGTGTGGGACCCGAGGGAAGTAAATTTAACTTTTTTGATCCTACGAGGAAGAGCCGTGGGAAGTAAATTAAACTTTTTTGACACTACAAGGAAGAACCGAGGGAAGTAAATTCGAATTTTTTGAACATGCGAGTGGGACCCGAGGGAAGTAAATTTAACTTTTTTGATCCTACGAGGAAGAACCGTGGGACGTAAATTGAACTTTTTTAATACTACTACAGGGAAGAACCGAGGGAAGTAAATTCGAATTTTTTGAACATGCGAGTGGACCCGATGGAAGTAAATTTAACATTTAGATCCTACGAGGAAGATCCGAGGGAAGTAAATTAGCCTTTTTTGAACATGCGTGTGGGACCCGAGGGAAGTAAATTTAACTTATTTGATCCTACGAGGAAGAACCGTGGGACGTAAATTGAACTTTTTTGATACTACAAAGAAGAACCGAGGGAAGTAAATTCGAATTTTTTGAACATGCGAGTGAGACCCGATGGAATTAAATTTAACATTTTTGATCCTACGAGGAGGAGCCGAGGGAAGTAAATTAGCATTTTTTGAACATGCGTGTGGGACCCGAGGGCAGTAAATTTAACTTTTTTGATCCTACGAGGAAGAACCGTGGGACGTAAATTGAACTTTTTTGATACTACAGGGAAGAACCGAGGGAAGTAAATTAGCCTTTTTTGAACATGCGAGTGGGACCCGAGGGAAGTAAATGTAACTTTTTTGATCATACGAGGAAGAACCGTGGGACGTAAATTGAACTTTTTTGATACTACAGGGAAGAACCGAGGGAAGTAAATTCGCATTTTTTGAACATGCGAGTGGGACCCGAGGGAAGTAAATTTAACTTTTTTGATCCTCCGAGGAAGAACCGTGGGACGTAAATTGAACTTTTTTGATACTACAGAGAAGAACCGAGGGAAGTAAATTCGAATTTTTTGAACATGCGTGTGGTACCCGAGGGAAGTAAATTTAACTTACTTGATCCTACGAGGAAGAACCGTGGGACGTAAATTGAACTTTTTTGATACTACATGGAAGAACCGAGGGAAGTAAATTCGAATTTTTTGAATATGCGAGTGGGACCCGAGGGAAGTAAATTTAACTTTTTTGATCCTACGAGGAAGAACCGTGGGACGTAAATTCGAATTTTTTGAACATGCGAGTGGGACCCGAGGGAAGTAAATTTAACTTTTTTGATCCTACGAGGAAGAACCGTGGGACATAAATTGAACTTTTTTGATACTACAGGGAAGAACCGAGGGAAGTAAATTCGAATTTTTTGAACATGCGAGTGGGACCCGATGGAAGTAAATTTAACATTTTTGATCCTACGCGGAGGAGCCGAGGGAAGTAAATTAGCCTTTTTTGACCATGCGTGTGGGACCCGAGGGAAGTAAATTTAACTTTTTTGATCCTACGAGGAAGAACCGTGGGACGTAAATTGACCTTTTTTGATACTACAGGGAAGAACCGAGGGAAGTAAATTCGAATTTTTTGAACATGCGAGTGGGACCCGATGGAAGTAAATTTAACATTTTTGATCCTACGCGGAGGAGCCGAGGGAAGTAAATTAGCCTTTTTTGACCATGCGTGTGGGACCCGAGGGAAGTAAATTTAACTTTTTTGATCCTACGAGGAAGAACCGTGGGACGTAAATTGACCTTTTTTGATACTACAGGGAAGAACCGAGGGAAGTAAATTCGAATTTTTTGAACATGAGAGTGGGACCCGATGGAAGTAAATTTAACATTTAGATCCTACGAGGAAGAGCCGAGGGAAGTAAATTAGCCTTTTTTGAACATGCGTGTGGGACCCGAGGGAAGTAAATTTAACTTTTTTGATCCTACGAGGAAGAAACGTGGGACGTAAATTGAGCTTTTTTGATACTACAGGGAAGAACCGAGGGAAGTAAATTCGAATTTTTTGAACATGCGTGTGGGACCCGAGGGAAGTAAATTTAACTTTTTTGATCCTACGAGGAAGAACCGTGGGACGTAAATTGAACCTTTTTGATACTACAGAGAAGAACCGAGGGAAGTTTTTTGATCATGCGTGTGGGACCCGAGGGAAGTAAATTTAACTTTTTTAATCCTACGAGGAAGAACCGAGGGACGTAAATTGAGCTTTTTTGATACTACAGGGAAGAAACGAGGGAAGTAAATTCGAATTTTTTGAACATGCGAGTGGGACCCGAGGGAAGTAAATTTAATTTTTTGATCCTATGAGGAAGAGCCGAGGGAAGTAAATTAGCCTTTTTTGAACATGCGTGTGGGACCCGAGGGAAGTAAATTTAACTTTTTTGATCCTACGAGGAAGAGCCGTGGGAAGTAAATTAAACTTTTTTGACACTACAGGGAAGAACCGAGGGAAGTAAATTCGAATTTTTTGAACATGCAAGTGGACCCGAGGGCAGTAAATTTAACTTTTTTGATCCTACGAGGAAGAACCGTGGGACGTAAATTGAACTTTTTTGATACTACAGGGAAGAACCGAGGGAAGTAAATTCGAATTTTTTGAACATGCGAGTGGGACCCGAGGGAAGTAAATTTAACTTTTTTGATTCTACGAGGAAGAGCCGAGGGAAGTAAATTAGCCTTTTTGAACATGCGTGTGGGACCCGAGGGAAGTAAATTTAACTTTTTTGATCCTACGAGGAAGAACCGTGGGACGTAAATTGAACTTTTTTGATACTACAGGGAAGAACCGAGGGAAGTAAATTCGAATTTTTTGAACATGCGAGTGGGACCCGATGGAAGTAAATTTAACATTTTTGATCCTACGAGGAAGAGCCGAGGGAAGTAAATTAGCCTTTTTTGAACATGCGTGTGGGACCCGAGGGAAGTAAATTTAACTTTTTTGATCCTACGAGGAAGAGCCGTGGGAAGTAAATTAAACTTTTTTGACACTACAGGGAAGAACCGAGGGAAGTAAATTCGAATTTTTTGAACATGCAAGTGGACCCGAGGGCAGTAAATTTAACTTTTTTGATCCTACGAGGAAGAACCGTGGGACGTAAATTGAACTTTTTTGATACTACAGGGAAGAACCGAGGGAAGTAAATTAGCCTTTTTTGAACATGCGAGTGGGACCCGAGGGAAGTAAATGTAACTTTTTTGATCATACGAGGAAGAACCGTGGGACGTAAATTGAACTTTTTTGATACTACAGGGAAGAACCGAGGGAAGTAAATTCGAATTTTTTGAACATGCGAGTGGGACCCGAGGGAAGTAAATTTAACTTTTTTGATCCTACGAGGAAGAACCGTGGGACGTAAATTGAACTTTTTTGATACTACAGGGAAGAACCGAGGGAAGTAAATTCGAATTTTTTGAACATGCGAGTGGGACCCGATGGAAGTAAATTTAATATTTTTGATCCTACGAGGAGGAGCCGAGGGAAGTAAATTAGCCTTTTTTGAACATGCGTGTGGGACCCGAGGGAAGTAAATTTAACTTTTTTGATCCTACGAGGAAGAACCGTGGGACGTAAATTGAACTTTTTTGATACTACAGGGAAGAACCGAGGGAAGTAAATTCGAATTTTTTGAACATGCGAGTGGGACCCGAGGGAAGTAAATTTAACTTTTTTGATCCTACGAGGAAGAGCCGAGGGAAGTAAATTAGCCTTTTTTGAACATGCGTGTGGGACCCGAGGGAAGTAAATTTAACTTTTTTGATCCTACGAGGAAGAACCGTGGGACGTAAATTGAACTTTTTTGATACTACAGGGAAGAACCGAGGGAAGTAAATTCGAATTTTTTGAACATGCGTGTGGGACCCGAGGGAAGTAAATTTAACTTTTTTGATCCTACGAGGAAGAACCGTGGGACGTAAATTGAACTTTTTTGATACTACAGGGAAGAACCGAGGGAAGTAAATTCGAATTTTTTGAACATGCGAGTGGGACCCGATGGAAGTAAATTTAACTTCGTTGATCCTACGAGGAAGAGGCGAGGGAAGTAAATTAGCCTTATTTGAACATGCGTGTGGGACCCGAGGGAAGTAAATTTAACTTTTTTGATCCTACGAGGAAGAACCGTGGGACGTAAATTCGAATTTTTTGAACATGCGAGTGGGACCCGAGGGAAGTAAATTTAACTTTTTTGATCCTACGAGGAAGAGCCGAGGGAAGTAAATTAGCCTTTTTTGAACATGCGAGTGGGACACGAGGGAAGTAAATTTAACTTTTTTGATCCTACGAGGAAGAGCCGAGGGAAGTAAATTAGCCTTTTTGAACATGCGTGTGGGACCCGAGGAAAGTAAATTTAACTTTTTTGATCCTACGAGGAAGAAACGTGGGACGTAAATTGAACTTTTTTGATACTACAGGGAAGAACCGAGGGAAGTAAATTGGAATTTTTTGAACATGCGAGTGGGACCCGAGGGAAGTAAATTTAATATTTTTGATCCTACGAGGAGGAGCCGAGGGAAGTAAATTAGCCTTTTTTGAACATGCGTGTGGGACCCGAGGGAAGTAAATTTAACTTTTTTGATCATACGAGGAAGAACCGTGGGACGTAAATTGAACTTTTTTGATACTACAGGGAAGAACCGAGGGAAGTAAATTCGAATTTTTTGAACATGCGAGTGGGACCCGAGGGAAGTAAATTTAACTTTTTTGATCCTCCGAGGAAGAACCGTGGGACGTAAATTGAACTTTTTTGATACTACAGAGAAGAACCGAGGGAAGTAAATTCGAATTTTTTGAACATGCGTGTGGGACACGAGGGAAGTAAATTTAACTTATTTGATCCTACGAGGAAGAACCGTGGGACGTAAATTGAACTTTTTTGATACTACAGGGAAGAACCGAGGGAAGTAAATTCGAATTTTTTGAACATGCGAGTGGGACCCGAGGGAAGTAAATTTAACTTTTTTGATCCTACGAGGAAGAGCCGAGGGAAGTAAATTAGCCTTTTTGAACATGCGTGTGGGACCCGAGGGAAGTAAATTTAACTTTTTTGATCCTACGAGGAAGAACCGTGGGACGTAAATTCGAATTTTTTGAACATGCGAGTGGGACCCGATGGAAGTAAATTTAACATTTCTGATCCTACGAGGAAGAGCCGAGAGAAGTAAATTAGCCTTTTTTGAACATGCGAGTGGGACCCGAGGGAAGTAAATTTAACTTTTTTGATCCTACGAGGAAGAGCCGAGGGAAGTAAATTAGCCTTTTTGAACATGCGTGTGGGACCCGAGCGAAGTAAATTTAACTTTTTTGATCCTACGAGGAAGAACCGTGGGACGTAAATTGAACTTTTTTGATACTACAGGGAAGAACCGAGGGAAGTAAATTCGAATTTTTTGAACATGCGAGTGGGACCCGATGGAAGTAAATTTAATATTTTTGATCCTACGAGGAAGAGCCGAGGGAAGTAAATTAGCCTTTTTTGAACATGCGTGTGGGACCCGAGGGAAGTAAATTTAACTTTTTTGATCCTACGAGGAAGAACCGTGGGACGTAAATTGAACTTTTTTGATACTACAGGGAAGAACCGAGGGAAGTAAATTCGAATTTTTTGAACATGCGAGTGGGACCCGATGGAAGTAAATTTAACATTTCTGATCCTACGAGGAAGAGCCGAGGGAAGTAAATTAGCCTTTTTTGAACATGCGAGTGGGACACGAGGGAAGTAAATTTAACTTTTTTGATCCTACGAGGAAGAGCCGAGGGAAGTAAATTAGCCTTTTTGAACATGCGTGTGGGACCCGAGGAAAGTAAATTTAACTTTTTTGATCCTACGAGGAAGAAACGTGGGACGTAAATTGAACTTTTTTGATACTACAGGGAAGAACCGAGGGAAGTAAATTCGAATTTTTTGAACATGCGAGTGGGACCCGAGGGAAGTAAATTTAACTTTTTTGATCCTACGAGGAAGAACCGTGGGACGTAAATTGAGCTTTTTTGATACTACAGGGAAGAACCGAGGGAAGTAAATTCGAATTTTTTGAACATGCGAGTGGGACCCGATGGAAGTAAATTTAATATTTTTGATCCTACGAGGAGGAGCCGAGGGAAGTAAATTAGCCTTTTTTGAACATGCGTGTGGGACCCGAGGGAAGTAAATTTAACTTTTTTGATCCTACGAGGAAGAACCGTGGGACGTAAATTGAGCTTTTTTGATACTACAGGGAAGAACCGAGGGAAGTAAATTCGAATTTTTTGAACATGCGAGTGGGACCCGAGGGAAGTAAATTTAACTTTTTTGATCCTACGAGGAAGAGCCGAGGGAAGTAAATTAGCCTTTTTTGAACATGCGTGTGGGACCCGAGGGAAGTAAATTTAACTTATTTGATCCTACGAGGAAGAACCGTGGGACGTAAATTGAACTTTTTTGATACTACAGAGAAGAACCGAGGGAAGTAAATTCGAATTTTTTGAACATGCGAGTGGGACCCGAGGGAAGTAAATTTAACTTTTTTGATCCTACGAGGAAGAACCGTGGGACGTAAATTGAACTTTTTTGATACTACAGGGAAGAACCGAGGGAAGTAAATTCGAATTTTTTGAACATGCGAGTGGGACCCGAGGGAAGTAAATTTAACTTTTTTGATCCTACGAGGAAGAGCCGAGGGAAGTAAATTAGCCTTTTTTGAACATGCGTGTGGGACCCGAGGGAAGTAAATTTAACTTTTTTGATCCTACGAGGAAGAACCGTGGGACGTAAATTGAACTTTTTTGATACTACAGGGAAGAACCGAGGGAAGTAAATTCGAATTTTTTGAACATGCGAGTGGGACCCGAGGGAAGTAAATTTAACTTTTTTGATCCTACGAGGAAGAGCCGAGGGAAGTAAATTAGCCTTTTTTGAACATGCGTGTGGGACCCGAGGGAAGTAAATTTAACTTTTTTGATCCTACGAGGAAGAACCGTGGGACGTAAATTGAACTTTTTTGATACTACAGGGAAGAACCGAGGGAAGTAAATTCGAATTTTTTGAACATGCGAGTGGGACCCGATGGAAGTAAATTTAACTTTTTTGATCCTACGAGGAAGAGCCGAGGGAAGTAAATTAGCCTTTTTTGAACATGCGTGTGGGACCCGAGGGAAGTAAATTTAACTTTTTTGATCCTACGAGGAAGAACCGTGGGACGTAAATTGAACTTTTTTGATACTACAGGGAAGAACCGAGGGAAGTAAATTCGAATTTTTTGAACATGCGAGTGGGACCCGATGGAAGTAAATTTAACATTTTTGATCCTACGAGGAAGAGCCGAGGGAAGTAAATTAGCCTTTTTTGAACATGCGTGTGGGACCCGAGGGAAGTAAATTTAACTTTTTTGATCCTACGAGGAAGAACCGTGGGACGTAAATTGAACTTTTTTGATACTACAGGGAAGAACCGAGGGAAGTAAATTCGAATTTTTTGAACATGCGAGTGGGACCCGAGGGAAGTAAATTTAACTTTTTTGATCCTACGAGGAAGAACCGTGGGACGTAAATTGAACTTTTTTGATACTACAGGGAAGAACCGAGGGAAGTAAATTCGAATTTTTTGAACATGCGTGTGGGACCCGAGGGAAGTAAATTTAACTTTTTTGATCCTACGAGGAAGAACCGTGGGACGTAAATTGAACTTTTTTGATACTACAGGGAAGAACCGAGGGAAGTAAATTCGAATTTTTTGAACATGCGAGTGGGACCCGAGGGAAGTAAATTTAACTTTTTTGATCCTAGGAGGAAGAGCCGAGGGAAGTAAATTAGCCTTTTTTGAACATGCGTGTGGGACCCGAGGGAAGTAAATTTAACTTTTTTGATCCTACGAGGAAGAACTGTGGGACGTAAATTGAACTTTTTTGATACTACAGGTAAGAACCGAGGGAAGTAAATTCGAATTTTTTGAACATGCGAGTGGGACCCGAGGGAAGTAAATTTAACTTTTTTGATCCTACGAGGAAGAACCGTGGGACGTAAATTGAACTTTTTTGATACTACAGGGAAGAACCGAGGGAAGTAAATTCGAATTTTTTGAACATGCGAGTGGGACCCGAGGGAAGTAAATTTAACTTTTTTGATCCTAGGAGGAAGAGCCGAGGGAAGTAAATTAGCCTTTTTGAACATGCGTGTGGGACCCGAGGGAAGTAAATTTAACTTTTTTGATCCTACGAGGAAGAACCGTGGGACGTAAATTGAACTTTTTTGATACTACAGGGAAGAACCGAGGGAAGTAAATTCGAATTTTTTGAACATGCGAGTGGGACCCGATGGAAGTAAATTTAACATTTTTGATCCTACGAGGAAGAGCCGAGGGAAGTAAATTAGCCTTTTTTGAACATGCGTGTGGGACCCGAGGGAAGTAAATTTAACTTTTTTGATCCTACGAGGAAGAACCGTGGGACGTAAATTGAACTTTTTTGATACTACAGGGAAGAACCGAGGGAAGTAAATTCGAATTTTTTGAACATGCGAGTGGGACCCGAGGGAAGTAAATTTAACTTTTTTGATCCTACGAGGAAGAACCGTGGGACGTAAATTGAACTTTTTTGATACTACAGGGAAGAACCGAGGGAAGTAAATTCGAATTTTTTGAACATGCGAGTGGGACCCGAGGGAAGTAAATTTAACTTTTTTGATCCTACGAGGAAGAACCGTGGGACGTAAATTGAACTTTTTTGATACTACAGGGAAGAACCGAGGGAAGTAAATTCGAATTTTTTGAACATGCGAGTGGGACCCGAGGGAAGTAAATTTAACTTTTTTGATCCTACGAGGAAGAACCGTGGGACGTAAATTGAACTTTTTTGATACTACAGGGAAGAACCGAGGGAAGTAAATTCGAATTTTTTGAATATGCGAGTGGGACCCGAGGGAAGTAAATTTAACTTTTTTGATCCTACGAGGAAGAACCGTGGGACGTAAATTCGAATTTTTTGAACATGCGAGTGGGACCCGATGGAAGTAAATTTAACATTTCTGATCCTACGAGGAAGAGCCGAGAGAAGTAAATTAGCCTTTTTTGAACATGCGAGTGGGACCCGAGGGAAGTAAATTTAACTTTTTTGATCCTGCGAGGAAGAGCCGAGGGAAGTAAATTAGCCTTTTTGAACATGCGTGTGGGACCCGAGCGAAGTAAATTTAACTTTTTTGATCCTACGAGGAAGAACCGTGGGACGTAAATTGAACTTTTTTGATACTACAGGGAAGAACCGAGGGAAGTAAATTCGAATTTTTTGAACATGCGAGTGGGACCCGATGGAAGTAAATTTAATATTTTTGATCCTACGAGGAGGAGCCGAGGGAAGTAAATTAGCCTTTTTTGACCCGAAGCCTTTTTTGAACATGCGTGTGGGACCCGAGGGAAGTAAATTTAACTTTTTTGATCCTACGAGGAAGAACCGTGGGACGTAAATTGAGCTTTTTTGATACTACAGGGAAGAACCGAGGGAAGTAAATTCGAATTTTTTGAACATGCGAGTGGGAAGAACCGAGGGAAGTAAATTTAACTTTTTTGATCCTACGAGGAAGAACTGTGGGAAGTAAATTGAACTTTTTTGATACTACAGGGAAGAACCGAGGGAAGTAAATTAGCCTTTTTTGAACATGCGAGTGGGACACGAGGGAAGTAAATTTAACTTTTTTGATCCTACGAGGAAGAGCCGAGGGAAGTAAATTAGCCTTTTTGAACATGCGTGTGGGACCCGAGGAAAGTAAATTTAACTTTTTTGATCCTACGAGGAAGAACCGTGGGACGTACATTGAACTTTTTTGATACTACAGGGAAGAACCGAGGGAAGTAAATTCGAATTTTTTGAACATGCGAGTGGGACACGAGGGAAGTAAATTTAACTTTTTTGATCCTACGAGGAAGAACCGTGGGACGTAAATTGAACTTTTTTGATACTACAGAGAAAAACCGAGGGAAGTTTTTTGAACATGCGTGTGGGACCCGAGGGAAGTAAATTTAACTTTTTTGATCCTACGAGGAAGAACCGTGGGACGTAAATTGAACTTTTTTGATACTACAGGGAAGAACCGAGGGAAGTAAATTCGAATTTTTTGAACATGCGAGTGGGACCCGAGGGAAGTAAATTTAACTTTTTTGATCCTACGAGGAAGAACCGTGGGACGTAAATTGAACTTTTTTGATACTACAGGGAAAAACCGAGGGAAGTAAATGAATTAAATAAATTCATCTACGATGAAGAGCCGAAGGAAGTAAATTAGCCTTTTTTGAACATGCGTGTGGGACCCGAGGGAAGTAAATTTAACTTTTTTGATCCTACGAGGAAGAACCGTGGGACGTAAATTGAACTTTTTTGATACTACAGGGAAGAACCGAGGGAAGTAAATTCGAATTTTTTGAACATGCGAGTGGGACCCGAGGGAAGTAAATTTAACTTTTTTGATCCTACGAGGAAGAACCGTGGGACGTAAATTGAACTTTTTTGATACTACAGGGAAGAACCGAGGGAAGTAAATTCGAATTTTTTGAACATGCGAGTGGGACCCGATGGAAGTAAATTTAACATTTTTGATCCTACGAGGAAGAGCCGAGGGAAGTAAATTAGCCTTTTTTGAACATGCGTGTGGGACCCGAGGGAAGTAAATTTAACTTTTTTGATCCTACGAGGAAGAACCGTGGGACGTAAATTGAACTTTTTTGATACTACAGGGAAGAACCGAGGGAAGTAAATTCGAATTTTTTGAACATGCGAGTGGGACCCGAGGGAAGTAAATTTAACTTTTTTGATCCTACGAGGAAGAACCGTGGGACGTAAATTGAACTTTTTTGATACTACAGGGAAGAACCGAGGGAAGTAAATTCGAATTTTTTGAACATGCGAGTGGGACCCGAGGGAAGTAAATTTAACTTTTTTGATCCTCCGAGGAAGAACCGTGGGACGTAAATTGAACTTTTTTGATACTACAGAGAAGAACCGAGGGAAGTAAATTCGAATTTTTTGAACATGCGTGTGGGACCCGAGGGAAGTAAATTTAACTTATTTGATCCTACGAGGAAGAACCGTGGGACGTAAATTGAACTTTTTTGATACTACAGGGAAGAACCGAGGGAAGTAAATTCGAATTTTTTGAACATGCGAGTGGGACCCGAGGGAAGTAAATTTAACTTTTTTGATCCTACGAGGAAGAACCGTGGGACGTAAATTCGAATTTTTTGAACATGCGAGTGGGACCCGATGGAAGTAAATTTAACATTTCTGATCCTACGAGGAAGAGCCGAGGGAAGTAAATTAGCCTTTTTTGAACATGCGAGTGGGACACGAGGGAAGTAAATTTAACTTTTTTGATCCTACGAGGAAGAGCCGAGGGAAGTAAATTAGCCTTTTTGAACATGCGTGTGGGACCCGAGGGAAGTAAATTTAACTTTTTTGATCCTACGAGGAAGAACCGTGGGACGTAAATTGAACTTTTTTGATACTACAGGGAAGAACCGAGGGAAGTAAATTCGAATTTTTTGAACATGCGAGTGGGACCCGATGGAAGTAAATTTAACATTTCTGATCCTACGAGGAAGAGCCGAGAGAAGTAAATTAGCCTTTTTTGAACATGCGAGTGGGACCCAAGGGAAGTAAATTTAACTTTTTTGATCCTGCGAGGAAGAGCCGAGGGAAGTAAATTAGCCTTTTTGAACATGCGTGTGGGACCCGAGCGAAGTAAATTTAACTTTTTTGATCCTACGAGGAAGAACCGTGGGACGTAAATTGAACTTTTTTGATACTACAGGGAAGAACCGAGGGAAGTAAATTCGAATTTTTTGAACATGCGAGTGGGACCCGAGGGAAGTAAATTTAACTTTTTTGATCCTACGAGGAAGAACCGTGGGACGTAAATTGAGCTTTTTTGATACTACAGGGAAGAACCGAGGGAAGTAAATTCGAATTTTTTGAACATGCGAGTGGGACCCGATGGAAGTAAATTTAATATTTTTGATCCTACGAGGAGGAGCCGAGGGAAGTAAATTAGCCTTTTTTGAACATGCGTGTGGGACCCGAGGGAAGTAAATTTAACTTTTTTGATCCTACGAGGAAGAACCGTGGGACGTAAATTGAGCTTTTTTGATACTACAGGGAAGAACCGAGGGAAGTAAATTCGAATTTTTTGAACATGCGAGTGGGACCCGAGGGAAGTAAATTTAACTTTTTTGATCCTACGAGGAAGAACCGTGGGACGTAAATTGAACTTTTTTGATACTACAGGGAAGAACCGAGGGAAGTAAATTCGAATTTTTTGAACATGCGAGTGGGACCCGAGGGAAGTAAATTTAACTTTTTTGATCCTACGAGGAAGAACCGTGGGACGTAAATTGAACTTTTTTGATACTACAGGGAAGAACCGAGGGAAGTAAATTCGAATTTTTTGAACATGCGTGTGGGACCCGAGGGAAGTAAATTTAACTTTTTTGATCCTACGAGGAAGAACCGTGGGACGTAAATTGAACTTTTTTGATACTACAGGGAAGAACCGAGGGAAGTAAATTCGAATTTTTTGAACATGCGAGTGGGACCCGAGGGAAGTAAATTTAACTTTTTTGATCCTACGAGGAAGAACCGTGGGACGTAAATTGAACTTTTTTGATACTACAGGGAAGAACCGAGGGAAGTAAATTCGAATTTTTTGAACATGCGAGTGGGACCCGAGGGAAGTAAATTTAACTTTTTTGATCCTACGAGGAAGAGCCGAGGGAAGTAAATTAGCCTTTTTTGAACATGCGTGTGGGACCCGAGGGAAGTAAATTTAACTTTTTTGATCCTACGAGGAAGAACCGTGGGACGTAAATTGAACTTTTTTGATACTACAGGGAAGAACCGAGGGAAGTAAATTCGAATTTTTTGAACATGCGAGTGGGACCCGATGGAAGTAAATTTAACTTTTTTGATCCTACGAGGAAGAGCCGAGGGAAGTAAATTAGCCTTTTTTGAACATGCGTGTGGGACCCGAGGGAAGTAAATTTAACTTTTTTGATCCTACGAGGAAGAACCGTGGGACGTAAATTGAACTTTTTTGATACTACAGGGAAGAACCGAGGGAAGTAAATTCGAATTTTTTGAACATGCGAGTGGGACCCGATGGAAGTAAATTTAACTTTTTTGATCCTACGAGGAAGAGCCGAGGGAAGTAAATTAGCCTTTTTTGAACATGCGTGTGGGACCCGAGGGAAGTAAATTTAACTTTTTTGATCCTACGAGGAAGAACCGTGGGACGTAAATTGAACTTTTTTGATACTACAGGGAAGAACCGAGGGAAGTAAATTCGAATTTTTTGAACATGCGAGTGGGACCCGATGGAAGTAAATTTAACATTTTTGATCCTACGAGGAAGAGCCGAGGGAAGTAAATTAGCCTTTTTTGAACATGCGTGTGGGACCCGAGGGAAGTAAATTTAACTTTTTTGATCCTACGAGGAAGAACCGTGGGACGTAAATTGAACTTTTTTGATACTACAGGGAAGAACCGAGGGAAGTAAATTCGAATTTTTTGAACATGCGAGTGGGACCCGAGGGAAGTAAATTTAACTTTTTTGATCCTACGAGGAAGAACCGTGGGACGTAAATTAAACTTTTTTGATACTACAGAGAAGAACCGAGGGAAGTAAATTTAACTTTTTTGATCCTACGAGGAAGAACCGTGGGACGTAAATTAAACTTTTTTGATACTACAGGGAAGAACCGAGGGAAGTAAATTCGAATTTTTTGAACATGCGAGTGGGACCCGAGGGAAGTAAATTTAACTTTTTTGATCCTACGAGGAAGAGCCGAGGGAAGTAAATTAGCCTTTTTTGAACATGCGTGTGGGACCCGAGGGAAGTAAATTTAATTTTTTTGATCCTACGAGGAAGAACTGGGGGACGTAAATTAAACTTTTTTGATACTACAGGGAAGAACCGAGGGAAGTAAATTCGAATTTTTTGAACATGCGAGTGGGACCCGAGGGAAGTAAATTTAACTTTTTTGATCCTACGAGGAAGAACCGTGGGACGTAAATTGAACTTTTTTGATACTACAGGGAAGAACCGAGGGAAGTAAATTCGAATTTTTTGAACATGCGAGTGGGACCCGAGGGAAGTAAATTTAACTTTTTTGATCCTACGAGGAAGAGCCGAGGGAAGTAAAGTAGCCTTTTTAAACATGCGTGTGGGACCCGAGGGAAGTAAATTTAACTTTTTTGATCCTACGAGGAAGAACCGTGGGACGTAAATTGAACTTTTTTGATACTACAGGGAAGAACCGAGGGAAGTAAATTCGAATTTTTTGAACATGCGAGTGGGACCCGATGGAAGTAAATTTAACATTTTTGATCCTACGAGGAAGAGCCGAGGGAAGTAAATTAGCCTTTTTTGAACATGCGTGTGGGACCCGAGGGAAGTAAATTTAACTTTTTTGATCCTACGAGGAAGAACCGTGGGACGTAAATTGAACTTTTTTGATACTACAGGGAAGAACCGAGGGAAGTAAATTCGAATTTTTTGAACATGCGAGTGGGACCCGAGGGAAGTAAATTTAACTTTTTTGATCCTACGAGGAAGAACCGTGGGACGTAAATTGAACTTTTTTGATACTACAGGGAAGAACCGAGGGAAGTAAATTCGAATTTTTTGAACATGCGAGTGGGACCCGAGGGAAGTAAATTTAACTTTTTTGATCCTACGAGGAAGAACCGTGGGACGTAAATTGAACTTTTTTGATACTACAGGGAAGAACCGAGGGAAGTAAATTCGAATTTTTTGAACATGCGTGTGGGACCCGAGGGAAGTAAATTTAACTTTTTTGATCCTACGAGGAAGAACCGTGGGACGTAAATTGAACTTTTTTGATACTACAGGGAAGAACCGAGGGAAGTAAATTCGAATTTTTTGAACATGCGAGTGGGACCCGAGGGAAGTAAATTTAACATTTTTGATCCTACGAGGAAGAACCGAGGGAAGTAAATTCGAATTTTTTGAACATGCGAGTGGGACCCGATGGAAGTAAATTTAACATTTCTGATCCTACGAGGAAGAGCCGAGGGAAGTAAATTAGCCTTTTTTGAACATGCGAGTGGGACACGAGGGAAGTAAATTTAACTTTTTTGATCCTACGAGGAAGAGCCGAGGGAAGTAAATTAGCCTTTTTGAACATGCGTGTGGGACCCGAGGAAAGTAAATTTAACTTTTTTGATCCTACGAGGAAGAACCGTGGGACGTAAATTGAGCTTCTTTGATACTACAGGGAAGAACCGAGGGAAGTAAATTCGAATTTTTTGAACATGCGAGTGGGACCCGATGGAAGTAAATTTAACATTTAGATCCTACGAGGAAGAGCCGAGGGAAGTAAATTAGCCTTTTTTGAACATGCGTGTGGGACCCGAGGGAAGTTAATTTAACTTATTTGATCCTACGAGGAAGAACCGTGGGAAGTAAATTGAACTTTTTTGATACTACAGGGAAGAACCGAGGGAAGTAAATTCGAATTTTTTGAACATGCGAGTGGGAACCGATGGAAGTAAATTTAACATTTAGATCCTACGAGGAAGAGCCGAGGGAAGTAAATTAGCCTTTTTTGAACATGCGAGTGGGACACGAGGGAAGTAAATTTAACTTTTTTGATCCTACGAGGAAGAGCCGAGAGAAGTAAATTAGCCTTTTTGAACATGCGTGTGGGACCCGAGGAAAGTAAATTTAACTTTTTTGATCCTACGGGGAAGAAACGTGGGACGTAAATTGAACTTTTTTGATACTACAGGGAAGAACCGAGGGAAGTAAATTCGAATTTTTTGAACATGCGAGTGGGACCCGAGGGAAGTAAATTTAACTTTTTTGATCCTACGAGGAAGAACCGTGGGACGTAAATTGAACTTTTTTGATACTACAGAGAAAAACCGAGGGAAGTTTTTTGAACATGCGTGTGGGACCCGAGGAAAGTAAATTTAACTTTTTTGATCCTACGAGGAAGAAACGTGGGACGTAAATTGAACTTTTTTGATACTACAGGGAAGAAACGAGGGAAGTAAATTCGAATTTTTTGAACATGCGAGTGGGACCCGAGGGAAGTAAATTTAACTTTTTTGTTCCTACGAGGAAGAACCGTGGGACGTAAATTGAACTTTTTTGATACTACAGGGAAGAACCGAGGGAAGTAAATTGGAAGGGAATTAAATAAATTCATCTACGATGAAGAGCCGAGGGAAGTAAATTAGCCTTTTTTGAACATGCGTGTGGGACCCGAGGGAAGTAAATTTAACTTTTTTGATCCTACGAGGAAGAGCCGTGGGAAGTAAATTAAACTTTTTTGACACTACAGGGAAGAACCGAGGGAAGTAAATTCGAATTTTTTGAACATGCAAGTGGACCCGAGGGCAGTAAATTTAACTTTTTTGATCCTACGAGGAAGAACCGTGGGACGTAAATTGAGCTTTTTTGATACTACAGGGAAGAACCGAGGGAAGTAAATTCGAATTTTTTGAACATGCGAGTGGGACCCGATGGAAGTAAATTTAACATTTTTGATCCTACGAGGAAGAGCCGAGGGAAGTAAATTAGCCTTTTTTGAACATGCGTGTGGGACCCGAGGGAAGTAAATTTAACTTTTTTGATCCTACGAGGAAGAACCGTGGGACGTAAATTGAACTTTTTTGATACTACAGGGAAGAACCGAGGGAAGTAAATTAGCCTTTTTTGAACATGCGAGTGGGACCCGAGGGAAGTAAATGTAACTTTTTTGATCATACGAGGAAGAACCGTGGGACGTAAATTGAACTTTTTTGATACTACAGGGAAGAACCGAGGGAAGTAAATTCGCATTTTTTGAACATGCGAGTGGGACCCGAGGGAAGTAAATTTAACTTTTTTGATCCTCCGAGGAAGAACCGTGGGACGTAAATTGAACTTTTTTGATACTACAGAGAAGAACCGAGGGAAGTAAATTCGAATTTTTTGAACATGCGTGTGGTACCCGAGGGAAGTAAATTTAACTTATTTGATCCTACGAGGAAGAACCGTGGGACGTAAATTGAACTTTTTTGATACTACAGGGAAGAACCGAGGGAAGTAAATTCGAATTTTTTGAATATGCGAGTGGGACCCGAGGGAAGTAAATTTAACTTTTTTGATCCTACGAGGAAGAACCGTGGGACGTAAATTCGAATTTTTTGAACATGCGAGTGGGACCCGATGGAAGTAAATTTAACATTTCTGATCCTACGAGGAAGAGCCGAGAGAAGTAAATTAGCCTTTTTTGAACATGCGAGTGGGACCCGAGGGAAGTAAATTTAACTTTTTTGATCCTGCGAGGAAGAGCCGAGGGAAGTAAATTAGCCTTTTTGAACATGCGTGTGGGACCCGAGCGAAGTAAATTTAACTTTTTTGATCCTACGAGGAAGAACCGTGGGACGTAAATTGAACTTTTTTAATACTACTACAGGGAAGAACCGAGGGAAGTAAATTCGAATTTTTTGAACATGCGAGTGGGTCCCGATGGAAGTAAATTTAATATTTTTGATCCTACGAGGAGGAGCCGAGGGAAGTAAATTAGCCTTTTTTGAACATGCGTGTGGGACCCGAGGGAAGTAAATTTAACTTTTTTGATCCTACGAGGAAGAACCGTGGGACGTAAATTAGCCTTTTTTGAACATGCGTGTGGGACCCGAGGGAAGTAAATTTAACTTTTTTGATCCTACGAGGAAGAACCGTGGGACGTAAATTGAACTTTTTTGATACTACAGGGAAGAACCGAGGGAAGTAAATTCGAATTTTTTGAACATGCGAGTGGGACCCGAGGGAAGTAAATTTAACTTTTTTGATCCTACGAGGAAGAACCGTGGGACGTAAATTGAACTTTTTTGATACTACAGGGAAGAACCGAGGGAAGTAAATTCGAATTTTTTGAACATGCGAGTGGGACCCGATGGAAGTAAATTTAACATTTTTGATCCTACGAGGAAGAGCCGAGGGAAGTAAATTAGCATTTTTTGAACATGCGTGTGGGACCCGAGGGAAGTAAATTTAACTTTTTTGATCCTACGAGGAAGAACCGTGGGACGTAAATTGAGCTTTTTTGATACTACAGGGAAGAACCGAGGGAAGTAAATTCGAATTTTTTGAACATGCGAGTGGGACCCGAGGATAGTAAATTTAACTTATTTGATCCTACGAGGAAGAACCGTGGGACGTAAATTGAGCTTTTTTGATACTACAGGGAAGAACCGAGGGAAGTAAATTCGAATTTTTTGAACATGCGAGTGGGACACGAGGGAAGTAAATTTAACTTTTTTGATCCTACGAGGAAGAACCGTGGGACGTAAATTGAACTTTTTTGATACTACAGGGAAGAACCGAGGGAAGTAAATTAGAATTTTTTGAACATGCGTGTGGGACCCGAGGGAAGTAAATTTAACTTTTTTGATCCTACGAGGAAGAACCGTGGGACGTAAATTGAACTTTTTTGATACTACAGGGAAGAACCGAGGGAAGTAAATTCGAATTTTTTGAACATGCGTGTGGGACCCGAGGAAAGTAAATTTAACTTTTTTGATCCTACGAGGAAGAACCGTGGGACGTAAATTGAGCTTCTTTGATACTACAGGGAAGAACCGAGGGAAGTAAATTCGAATTTTTTGAACATGCGAGTGGGACACGAGGGAAGTAAATTTAACTTTTTTGATCCTACGAGGAAGAGCCGAGGGAAGTAAATTAGCCTTTTTGAACATGCGTGTGGGACCCGAGGAAAGTAAATTTAACTTTTTTGATCCTACGAGGAAGAAACGTGGGACGTAAATTGAACTTTTTTGATACTACAGGGAAGAACCGAGGGAAGTAAATTCGAATTTTTTGAACATGCTAGTGGGACCCGAGGGAAGTAAATTTAACTTTTTTGATCCTACGAGAAAGAACCGTGGGACGTAAATTGAACTTTTTTGATACTACAGAGAAAAACCGAGGGAAGTTTTTTGAACATGCGTGTGGGACCCGAGGGAAGTAAATTTAACTTTTTTGATCCTACGAGGAAGAACCGTGGGACGTAAATTGAACTTTTTTGATACTACAGGGAAGAACCGAGGGAAGTAAATTCGAATTTTTTGAACATGCGAGTGGGACCCGAGGGAAGTAAATTTAACTTTTTTGATCCTACGAGGAAGAACCGTGGGACGTAAATTGAACTTTTTTGATACTACAGGGAAGAACCGAGGGAAGTAAATTGGAAGGGAATTAAATAAATTCATCTACGATGAAGAGCCGAGGGAAGTAAATTAGCCTTTTTTGAACATGCGTGTGGGACCCGAGGGAAGTAAATTTAACTTTTTTGATCCTACGAGGAAGAACCGTGGGACGTAAATTGAACTTTTTTGATACTACAGGGAAGAACCGAGGGAAGTAAATTCGAATTTTTTGAACATGCGTGTGGGACCCGAGGGAGAAGCGTGGGACGTAAATTGAACTTTTTTAATACTACTACAGGGAAGAACCGAGGGAAGTAAATTCGAATTTTTTGAACATGCGAGTGGTACCCGAGGGAAGTAAATTTAACTTTTTTGATTCTACGAGGAGGAGCCGAGGGAAGTAAATTAGCCTTTTTTGAACATGCGTGTGGGACCCGAGGGAAGTAAATTTAACTTTTTTATCCTACGAGGAAGAACCGTGGGGCGTAAATTGAACTTTTTTGATACTACAGGGAAGAACCGAGGGAAGTAAATTCGAATTTTTTGAACATGCGAGTGGGACCCGATGGAAGTAAATTTAACTTTTTTGATCCTACGAGGAAGAGCCGAGGGAAGTAAATTAGCCTTTTTTGAACATGCGTGTGGGACCCGAGGGAAGTAAATTTAACTTTTTTGATCCTACGAGGAAGAACTGTGGGACGTAAATTGAACTTTTTTGATACTACAGGGAAGAACCGAGGGAAGTAAATTCGAATTTTTTGAACATGCGAGTGGGACCCGATGGAAGTAAATTTAACTTTTTTGATCCTACGAGGAAGAGCCGAGGGAAGTAAATTAGCCTTTTTTGAACATGCGTGTGGGACCCGAGGGAAGTAAATTTAACTTTTTTGATCCTACGAGGAAGAACCGTGGGACGTAAATTGAACTTTTTTGATACTACAGGGAAGAACCGAGGGAAGTAAATTCGAATTTTTTGAACATGCGAGTGGGACCCGAGGGAAGTAAATTTAACTTTTTTGATCCTACGAGGAAGAACCGTGGGACGTAAATTGAACTTTTTTGATACTACAGGGAAGAACCGAGGGAAGTAAATTCGAATTTTTTGAACATGCGAGTGGGACCCGAGGGAAGTAAATTTAACTTTTTTGATCCTACGAGGAAGAACCGTGGGACGTAAATTGAACTTTTTTGATACTACAGGGAAGAACCGAGGGAAGTAAATTCGAATTTTTTGAACATGCGTGTGGGACCCGAGGGAAGTAAATTTAACTTTTTTGATCCTACGAGGAAGAACCGTGGGACGTAAATTGAACTTTTTTGATACTACAGGGAAGAACCGAGGGAAGTAAATTCGAATTTTTTGAACATGCGAGTGGGACCCGAGGGAAGTAAATTTAACTTTTTTGATCCTACGAGGAAGAACCGTGGGACGTAAATTGAACTTTTTTGATACTACAGGGAAGAACCGAGGGAAGTAAATTGGAAGGGAATTAAATAAATTCATCTACGATGAAGAGCCGAGGGAAGTAAATTAGCCTTTTTTGAACATGCGTGTGGGACCCGAGGGAAGTAAATTTAACATTTTTGATCCTACGAGGAAGAGCCGAGGGAAGTAAATTAGCCTTTTTTGAACATGCGTGTGGGACCCGAGGGAAGTAAATTTAACTTTTTTGATCCTACGAGGAAGAACCGTGGGACGTAAATTGAACTTTTTTGATACTACAGGGAAGAACCGAGGGAAGTAAATTCGAATTTTTTGAACATGCGAGTGGGACCCGAGGGAAGTAAATTTAACTTTTTTGATCCTACGAGGAAGAACCGTGGGACGTAAATTGAACTTTTTTGATACTACAGGGAAGAACCGAGGGAAGTAAATTCGAATTTTTTGAACATGCGTGTGGGACCCGAGGGAAGTAAATTTAACTTTTTTGATCCTACGAGGAAGAACCGTGGGACGTAAATTGAGCTTTTTTGATACTACAGGGAAGAACCGAGGGAAGTAAATTCGAATTTTTTGAACATGCGAGTGGGACCCGAGGGAAGTAAATTTAACTTTTTTGATCCTACGAGGAAGAACCGTGGGACGTAAATTGAACTTTTTTGATACTACAGGGAAGAACCGAGGGAAGTAAATTGTATGCGAATTAAATAATTTCATCTACGAGGAAGAACCGAGGGAAGTAAATTAGCCTTTTTTGAACATGCGTGTGGGACCCGAGGGAAGTAAATTTAACTTTTTTGATCCTACGAGGAAGAGCCGTGGGAAGTAAATTAAACTTTTTTGATACTACAGGGAAGAACCGAGGGAAGTAAATTCGAATTTTTTGAACATGCGAGTGGGACCCGAGGGAAGTAAATTTAACTTTTTTGATCCTACGAGGAAGAACCGTGGGACGTAAATTGAACTTTTTTGATACTACAGGGAAGAACCGAGGGAAGTAAATTCGAATTTTTTGAACATGCGAGTGGGACCCGATGGAAGTAAATTTAACATTTAGATCTTACGAGGAAGAGCCGAGGGAAGTAAATTAGGCTTTTTTGAACATGCGTGTGGGACCCGAGGGAAGTAAATTTAACTTATTTGATCCTACGAGGAAGAACCGTGGGAAGTAAATTGAACTTTTTTGATACTACAGGGAAGAACCGAGGGAAGTAAATTCGAATTTTTTGAACATGCGAGTGGGACCCGATGGAAGTAAATTTAACATTTAGATCCTACGAGGAAGAGCCGAGGGAAGTAAATTAGCCTTTTTTGAACATGCGTGTGGGACCCGAGGGAAGTAAATTTAACTTATTTGATCCTACGAGGAAGAACCGTGGGACGTAAATTGAACTTTTTTGATACTACAGAGAAGAACCGAGGGAAGTAAATTCGAATTTTTTGAACATGCGTGTGGGACACGAGGGAAGTAAATTTAACTTATTTGATCCAACGAGGAAGAACCGTGGGACGTAAATTGAACTTTTTTGATACTACAGAGAAAAACCGAGGGAAGTTTTTTGAACATGCGTGTGGGACCCGAGGGAAGTAAATTTAACTTTTTTGATCCTACGAGGAAGAACCGTGGGACGTAAATTGAGCTTCTTTGATACTACAGGGAAGAACCGAGGGAAGTAAATTCGAATTTTTTGAACATGCGAGTGGGACCCGAGGGAAGTAAATTTAACTTTTTTGATCCTACGAGGAAGAGCCGAGGGAAGTAAATTAGCCTTTTTTGAACATGCGTGTGGGACCCGAGGGAAGTAAATTTAACTTATTTGATCCTACGAGGAAGAACCGTGGGACGTAAATTGAACTTTTTTGATACTACAGGGAAGAACCGAGGGAAGTAAATTCGAATTTTTTGAACATGCGAGTGGGACCCGAGGGAAGTAAATTTAACTTTTTTGATCCTACGAGGAAGAACCGTGGGACGTAAATTGAACTTTTTTGATACTACAGGGAAGAACCGAGGGAAGTAAATTCGAATTTTTTGAACATGCGAGTGGGACCCGAGGGAAGTAAATTTAACTTTTTTGATCCTACGAGGAAGAGCCGGGGGAAGTAAATAAGCCTTTTTAAACATGCGTGTGGGACCCGATGGAAGTAAATTTAACTTTTTTGATCCTACGAGGAAGAACCGTGGGACGTAAATTGAACTTTTTTGATACTACAGGGAAGAACCGAGGGAAGTAAATTCGAATTTTTTGAACATGCGAGTGGGACCCGATGGAAGTAAATTTAACATTTTTGATCCTACGAGGAAGAGCCGAGGGAAGTAAATTAGCCTTTTTTGAACATGCGTGTGGGACCCGAGGGAAGTAAATTTAACTTTTTTGATCCTACGAGGAAGAGCCGTGGGAAGTAAATTAAACTTTTTTGATACTACAGGGAAGAACCGAGGGAAGTAAATTCGAATTTTTTGAACATGCAAGTGGACCCGAGGGAAGTAAATTTAACTTTTTTGATCCTAGGAGGAAGAACCGTGGGACGTAAATTGAAATTTTTTGATACTACAGGGAAGAACCGAGGGAAGTAAATTCGAATTTTTTGAACATGCGAGTGGGACCCGAGGGAAGTAAATTTAACGTTTTTGATTCTACGAGGAAGAGCCGAGGGAAGTAAATGCCCATTTTTGGACATGCGAGGTGGACCCGAGGGAAGTAAATTTAACTTTTTTGATCCTACGAGGAAGAACCGTGGGACGTAAATTGAACATTTTTGATACTACAGGGAAGAACCGAGGGAAGTAAATTCAAATTTTTTGAACATGCGAGTGGGACCCGATGGAAGAAAATTTAACATTTTTGATCCTACGAGGAGGAGCCGAGGGAGTAAATTAGCCTTTTTTGAACATGCGTGTGGGACCGAGGGAAGTAAATTTAACTTTTTTGATCCCTACGAGGAAGAACCGTGGGACGTAAATTGAACTTTTTTGATACTACAGGGAAGAACCGAGGGAAGTAAATTCGAATTTTTTGAACATGCCACGGTCTCTCAGTGTAAGACTGTTTTTGAAGTCCATTGTATTGGTAGTAATTCGGTCGGAGGTCACTTTGCTTTTAGAATAACAACTTTCCGTTTACGTGACTATTTTTTGTCTACCCTTCATTCTTAAATCGGATTGCAAGTTAAAAAATGAATCCTGCTACAGTTCCCGAAAAAATCGAAATGATTCTTATTTATGGTGAATGTAAGAGGAATATTGACGATGCTGTTGCGTTGTATGCTGAGCGTTTTCCAGATAATGCTCGCTCGCGTTCTTTTTTTTACAAAGTTGTGAATGCCTTTCACTCTGATGGTAGCGTACAAATGAAAAAAAGGAAGCGAAGATTAACAGTTACAGGAGAAGCTAACGAAGTAGCTGTACTAGCAGCTATTCACCAAAATCCACATGTAAGCACACGACAATTACATCGCGATTCCGGCATTTCCAGAGACAGTATTCAAAGAATATTGCATCGACATAAGTTTCACCCATATCACATTTCACTGCACCAGGAACTAGATGGCGATGATTTTCATAACCGCGTGGTGTTTTGTGAATGGGCATTTCAAAAAATGCAAACGAACCACAATTTCTTTGCTAATGTATTATTTTCAGATGAATCTACATTCACGAACCATGGTGGCGTCAATAGGCATAATATGCATTATTGGAGCGTAGAAAATCCCCATTGGTTCCGACAAGTTAATCATCAACGTCCTTGGTCGGTGAACGTTTGGTGTGGAATCATAGGAAATAAACTCATTGGTCCTTATTTCATTGAAGGTAATTTGAATGGAACAAAATATCGAGATTTCCTAGAACAAGAAGTACCATTATTACTTGAGGATGTTGCTATGGACGTCCGACGGACAATGTGGTTTGAGCATGATGGTTGCCCAGCACATTTTTCAAGAGTAGGAAGGGAAATACTAGACCGTGATTATAATGGTAGGTGGATTGGTAGAGGTGACCCCATTAATTGGCCTGCGAGGTCACCTGATCTAACATCTCTGGATTTCTTCCTATGGGGTTACCTAAAAGGTAAGGTTTATGAACAAGTACCAACGACTCGTGAAAACATGGTGGAACGCATAAGAACTGCTTGCGCAGAAATTTCTGCAGATATGATTCTAACATGTATAAATTCATTTGAAGAAAGAATAAATAAATGCATTGAAGTGGAAGGTCAACATTTCGAACACTTACTCAAGTAAGTGAACAGTGAGACAGTGAGAGGCAAGGGGACTCACGTAAAACAAGCACCCCAAACGGAACAGAAAAGTACTACGTCCACGTCGCTGTTCCTGGGTAACGCTAAATGTATTTTTTCCTGGCTTTGTTAGAATGACCGTATTCCATATCAGCTACGCGGGCGAAAATTGTCAATATTGGAGAATCCAAATCTGCAATAAAAACTGGGGGTTCCTATTTAAATTTTGTTGTTTTTGCCCCCACTCCACCCCCAGGGGATGGGGGAGGGGGTAAATTTCATTATTACTGGATGCCCCCCTTCGTGTCGAACAACTTTCATCCGACAACTTTTTTGATTCTGTGCATAGTTCTCGAGATATTTCGATATCTTCAGATAAATCGGCCACCCTGTATATGTCTGGTAAATAGAGAATACATTTTGGTAGATGAATATTTGCATCTAAAGACATTTCATGTATCGTATTTTGTTTAAATGGTACTGGAATTGTCAAGTCTATTTATATGACTATGGTCAGAAAAGTTTAAATTTTTTATAGATGATTATTCGCATCTAAAGACGTTTCATTTATCGTATTTTGTTTGAATGGTACTCGTGCTGTCAAGTCTAATTATACGAGTATGGTAAGAAGATAATAAAGTTTTTGTAGATGATTATTTGCATTGAAAGAAAATTTAATTTATCGTATATTGTTTAAAAGTATACTGGAGCAATTTAGTCTATATATATATATATATATATATATATATATATATATATATATATATATATATATATAATATTATATATATATATATATATATATATATATATGTTTGCTAAATAGAGAATACATTTTGATAGATGAATATTTGCATCTAAAGACATTTGATGTAACGTATTTTGTTTAAATGGTACTGGAGCTGTCACGTCTATTTATAAGAGTAGGGTAAGAAGAGAATAAAGGTTTTGTACATGATTATTTGCATTTAAAGAAATTTCATTTATCATATATTGTTTAAAGTATACTGGAACACTTTAGTCAATATATATATATATATATATATATGTCTGGTAAATAGAGAATACATCTCGATAGATGATTATTTGCATCTAAAGACATTTCATGTTTCGTATTTTGTTTAAATGGTACTCGTGCTGTCAAGTCTATTTATAAGAGTAGGGTAAGAAGAGATTAATGTTTTTGTACATGATTATTTGCATCTGAAGATATTTCATGTATCGTATTTTGTTAACATGCGAGTGGGTCCCGATGGAAGTAAATTTAATATTTTTGATCCTACGAGGAGGAGCCGAGGGAAGTAAATTAGCCTTTTTTGAACATGCGTGTGGGACCCGAGGGAAGTAAATTTAACTTATTTGATCCTACGAGGAAGAACCGTGGGACGTAAATTGAACTTTTTTGATACTACAGGGAAGAACCGAGGGAAGTAAATTCGAATTTTTTGAACATGCGAGTGGGACCCGATGGAAGTAAATTTAACATTTAGATCTTACGAGGAAGAGCCGAGGGAAGTAAATTAGGCTTTTTTGAACATGCGTGTGGGACCCGAGGGAAGTAAATTTAACTTATTTGATCCTACGAGGAAGAACCGTGGGACTTAAATTGAACTTTTTTGATACTACAAAGAAGAACCGAGGGAAGTAAATTCGAATTTTTTGAACATGCGAGTGGGACCCGATGGAAGTAAATTTAAAATTTCTGATCCTACGAGGAAGAGCCGAGGGAAGTAAATTAGCCTTTTTTGAACATGCGAGTGGGACACGAGGGAAGTAAATTTAACTTTTTTGATCCTACGAGGAAGAGCCGAGGGAAGTAAATTAGCCTTTTTGAACATGCGTGTGGGACCCGAGCGAAGTAAATTTAACTTTTTTGATCCTACGAGGAAGAACCGTGGGACGTAAATTGAACTTTTTTGATACTACAGGGAAGAACCGAGGGAAGTAAATTCGAATTTTTTGAACTTGCGAGTGGGACCCGAGGGAAGTAAATTTAACTTTTTTGATCCTACGAGGAATACGAGGAAGAACCGTGGGACGTAAATTGAGCTTTTTTGATACTACAGGGAAGAACCGAGGGAAGTAAATTCGAATTTTTTGAACATGCGAGTGGGACCCGATGGAAGTAAATTTAACATTTCTGATCCTACGAGGAAGAGCCGAGAGAAGTAAATTAACCTTTTTTGAACATGCGAGTGGGATCCGAGGGACGTAAATTTAACTTTTTTGATCCTACGAGGAAGAACCGTGGGACGTAAATTGAGCTTTTTTGATACTACAGGGAAGAACCGAGGGAAGTAAATTCGAATTTTTTGAACATGCGAGTGGGACCCGATGGAAGTAAATTTAATATTTTTGATCCTACGAGGAGGAGCCGAGGGAAGTAAATTAGCCTTTTTTGAACATGCGTGTGGGACCCGAGGGAAGTAAATTTAACTTTTTTGATCCTACGAGGAAGAACCGTGGGACGTAAATTGAGCTTTTTTGATACTACAGGGAAGAACCGAGGGAAGTAAATTCGAATTTTTTGAACATGCGAGTGGGACCCGAGGGAAGTAAATTTAACTTTTTTGATCCTACGAGGAAGAGCCGAGGGAAGTAAATTAGCCTTTTTTGAACATGCGAGTGGGACACGAGGGAAGTAAATTTAACTTTTTTGATCCTACGAGGAAGAGCCGAGGGAAGTAAATTAGCCTTTTTGAACATGCGTGTGGGACCCGAGCGAAGTAAATTTAACTTTTTTGATCCTACGAGGAAGAACCGTGGGACGTAAATTGAACTTTTTTGATACTACAGGGAAGAACCGAGGGAAGTAAATTCGAATTTTTTGAACTTGCGAGTGGGACCCGAGGGAAGTAAATTTAACTTTTTTGATCCTACGAGGAATACGAGGAAGAACCGTGGGACGTAAATTGAGCTTTTTTGATACTACAGGGAAGAACCGAGGGAAGTAAATTCGAATTTTTTGAACATGCGAGTGGGACCCGATGGAAGTAAATTTAACATTTCTGATCCTACGAGGAAGAGCCGAGGGAAGTAAATTAGCCTTTTTTGAACATGCGAGTGGGACACGAGGGAAGTAAATTTAACTTTTTTGATCCTACGAGGAAGAGCCGAGGGAAGTAAATTAGCCTTTTTGAACATGCGTGTGGGACCCGAGCGAAGTAAATTTAACTTTTTTGATCCTACGAGGAAGAACCGTGGGACGTAAATTGAGCTTTTTTGATACTACAGGGAAGAACCGAGGGAAGTAAATTCGAATTTTTTGAACATGCGAGTGGGACCCGATGGAAGTAAATTTAATATTTTTGATCCTACGAGGAGGAGCCGAGGGAAGTAAATTAGCCTTTTTTGAACATGCGTGTGGGACCCGAGGGAAGTAAATTTAACTTTTTTGATCCTACGAGGCAGAACCGTGGGACGTAAATTGAGCTTCTTTGATACTACAGGGAAGAACCGAGGGAAGTAAATTCGAATTTTTTGAACTTGCGAGTGGGACCCGAGGGAAGTAAATTTAACTTTTTTGATCCTACGAGGAAGAGCCGAGGGAAGTAAATTAGCCTTTTTTGAACATGCGTGTGGGACCCGAGGGAAGTAAATTTAACTTATTTGATCCTACGAGGAAGAACCGTGGGAAGTAAATTGAACTTTTTTGATACTACAGGGAAGAACCGAGGGAAGTAAATTCGAATTTTTTGAACATGCGAGTGGGACCCGATGGAAGTAAATTTAACATTTAGATCCTACGAGGAAGAGCCGAGGGAAGTAAATTAGCCTTTTTTGAACATGCGTGTGGGACCCGAGGGAAGTAAATTTAACTTATTTGATCCTACGAGGAAGAACCGTGGGACGTAAATTGAACTTTTTTGATACTACAAAGAAGAACCGAGGGAAGTAAATTCGAATTTTTTGAACATGCGAGTGGGACCCGATGGAAGTAAATTTAACATTTCTGATCCTACGAGGAAGAGCCGAGGGAAGTAAATTAGCCTTTTTTGAACATGCGAGTGGGACACGAGGGAAGTAAATTTAACTTTTTTGATCCTACGAGGAAGAGCCGAGGGAAGTAAATTAGCCTTTTTGAACATGCGTGTGGGACCCGAGCGAAGTAAATTTAACTTTTTTGATCCTACGAGGAAGAACCGTGGGACGTAAATTGAACTTTTTTGATACTACAGGGAAGAACCGAGGGAAGTAAATTCGAATTTTTTGAACTTGCGAGTGGGACCCGAGGGAAGTAAATTTAACTTTTTTGATCCTACGAGGAATACGAGGAAGAACCGTGGGACGTAAATTGAGCTTTTTTGATACTACAGGGAAGAACCGAGGGAAGTAAATTCGAATTTTTTGAACATGCGAGTGGGACCCGATGGAAGTAAATTTAACATTTCTGATCCTACGAGGAAGAGCCGAGAGAAGTAAATTAGCCTTTTTTGAACATGCGAGTGGGACCCAAGGGAAGTAAATTTAACTTTTTTGATCCTGCGAGGAAGAGCCGAGGGAAGTAAATTAGCCTTTTTGAACATGCGTGTGGGACCCGAGCGAAGTAAATTTAACTTTTTTGATCCTACGAGGAAGAACCGTTGGACGTAAATTGAACTTTTTTGATACTACAGGGAAGAACCGAGGGAAGTAAATTCGAATTTTTTGAACATGCGAGTGGGACCCGAGGGAAGTAAATTTAACTTTTTTGATCCTACGAGGAAGAACCGTGGGACGTAAATTGAACTTTTTTGATACTACAGGGAAGAACCGAGGGAAGTAAATTGGAAGGGAATTAAATAAATTCATCTACGATGAAGAGCCGAGGGAAGTAAATTAGCCTTTTTTGAACATGCGTGTGGGACCCGAGGGAAGTAAATTTAACTTATTTGATCCTACGAGGAAGAACCGTGGGACGTAAATTGAGCTTTTTTGATACTACAGGGAAGAACCGAGGGAAGTAAATTCGAATTTTTTGAACATGCGAGTGGGACACGAGGGAAGTAAATTTAACTTTTTTGATCCTACGAGGAAGAACCGTGGGACGTAAATTGAACTTTTTTGATACTACAGAGAAAAACCGAGGGAAGTTTTTTGAACATGCGTGTGGGACCCGAGGGAAGTAAATTTAACTTTTTTAATCCTACGAGGATGAACCGTGGGACGTAAATTGAGCTTTTTTGATACTACAGGGAAGAAACGAGGGAAGTAAATTCGAATTTTTTGAACATGCGAGTGGGACCCGAGGGAAGTAAATTTAACTTTTTTGATCCTACGAGGAAGAACCGTGGGACGTAAATTGAACTTTTTTGATACCACAGGGAAGAACCGAGGGAAGTAAATTGGAAGGGAATTAAATAAATTCATCTACGATGAAGAGCCGAGGGAAGTAAATTAGCCTTTTTTGAACATGCGTGTGGGACCCGAGGGAAGTAAATTTAACTTTTTTGATCCTACGAGGAAGAGCCGATGGAAGTAAATTAGCCTTTTTGAACATGCGTGTTGGACCCGAGGAAAGTAAATTTAACTTTTTTGATCCTACGAGGAAGAAACGTGGGACGTAAATTGAACTTTTTTGATACTACAGGGAAGAACCGAGGGAAGTAAATTCGAATTTTTTGAACATGCGAGTGGGACCCGAGGGAAGTAAATTTAACTTTTTTGATCCTACGAGGAAGAACCGTGGGACGTAAATTGAACTTTTTTGATACTACAGAGAAAAACCGAGGGAAGTTTTTTGAACATGCGTGTGGGACCCGAGGGAAGTAAATTTAACTTTTTTAATCCTACGAGGATGAACCGTGGGACGTAAATTGAGCTTTTTTGATACTACAGGGAAGAAACGAGGGAAGTAAATTCGAATTTTTTGAACATGCGAGTGGGACCCGAGGGAAGTAAATTTAACTTTTTTGTTCCTACGAGGAAGAACCGTGGGACGTAAATTGAACTTTTTTGATACTACAGGGAAGAACCGAGGGAAGTAAATTGGAAGGGAATTAAATAAATTCATCTACGATGAAGAGCCGAGGGAAGTAAATTAGCCTTTTTTGAACATGCGTGTGGGACCCGAGGGAAGTAAATTTAACTTTTTTGATCCTACGAGGAAGAGCCGTGGGAAGTAAATTAAACTTTTTTGACACTACAGGGAAGAACCGAGGGAAGTAAATTCGAATTTTTTGAACATGCGAGTGAGACCCGATGGAATTAAATTTAACATTTTTGATCCTACGAGGAGGAGCCGAGGGAAGTAAATTAGCCTTTTTTGAACATGCGTGTGGGACCCGAGGGAAGTAAATTTAACTTTTTTGATCCTACGAGGAAGAACCGTGGGACGTAAATTGAACTTTTTTGATACTACAGGGAAGAACCGAGGGAAGTAAATTCGAATTTTTTGAACATGCGAGTGGGACCCGATGGAAGTAAATTTAACATTTTTGATCCTACGAGGAGGAGCCGAGGGAAGTAAATTAGCCTTTTTTGAACATGCGTGTGGGACCCGAGGGAAGTAAATTTAACTTTTTTGATCCTACGAGGAAGAACCGTGGGACGTAAATTGAACTTTTTTGATACTACAGGGAAGAACCGAGGGAAGTAAATTCGAATTTTTTGAACATGCGAGTGGGACCCGATGGAAGTAAATTTAACATTTAGATCCTACGAGGAAGAGCCGAGGGAAGTAAATTAGCCTTTTTTGAACATGCGTGTGGGACCCGAGGGAAGTAAATTTAACTTTTTTGATCCTACGAGGAAGAACCGTGGGACGTAAATTGAGCTTTTTTGATACTACAGGGAAGAACCGAGGGAAGTAAATTCGAATTTTTTGAACATGCGAGTGGGACCAGAGGGAAGTAAATTTAACTTTTTTGATCCTACGAGGAAGAACCGTGGGACGTAAATTGAACCTTTTTGATACTACAGAGAAGAACCGAGGGAAGTTTTTTGATCATGCGTGTGGGACCCGAGGGAAGTAAATTTAACTTTTTTAATCCTACGAGGAAGAACCGAGGGACGTAAATTGAGCTTTTTTGATACTACAGGGAAGAAACGAGGGAAGTAAATTCGAATTTTTTGAACATGCGAGTGGGACCCGAGGGAAGTAAATTTAACTTTTTTGATCCTACGAGGAAGAGCCGAGGGAAGTAAATTAGCCTTTTTTGAACATGCGTGTGGGACCCGAGGGAAGTAAATTTAACTTTTTTGATCCTACGAGGAAGAGCCGTGGGAAGTAAATTAAACTTTTTTGACACTACAGGGAAGAACCGAGGGAAGTAAATTCAAATTTTTTGAACATGCAAGTGGACCCGAGGGAAGTAAATTTAACTTTTTTGATCCTACGAGGAAGAACCGTGGGACGTAAATTGAACTTTTTTGATACTACAGGGAAGAACCGAGGGAAGTAAATTCGAATTTTTTGAACATGCGAGTGGGACCCGAGGGAAGTAAATTTAACTTTTTTGATTCTACGAGGAAGAGCCGAGGGAAGTAAATTAGCCTTTTTGAACATGCGTGTGGGACCCGAGGGAAGTAAATTTAACTTTTTTGATCCTACGAGGAAGAACCGTGGGACGTAAATTGAACTTTTTTGATACTACAGGGAAGAACCGAGGGAAGTAAATTCGAATTTTTTGAACATGCGAGTGGGACCCGATGGAAGAAAATTTAACATTTTTGATCCTACGAGGAAGAGCCGAGGGAAGTAAATTAGCCTTTTTTGAACATGCGTGTGGGACCCGAGGGAAGTAAATTTAACTTTTTTGATCCTAGGAGGAAGAACCGTGGGACGTAAATTGAAATTTTTTGATACTACAGGGAAGAACCGAGGGAAGTAAATTCGAATTTTTTGAACATGCGAGTGGGACCCGAGGGAAGTAAATTTAACTTTTTTGATTCTACGAGGAAGAGCCGAGGGAAGTAAATGAGCCTTTTTGAACATGCGTGTGGGACCCGAGGGAAGTAAATTTAACTTTTTTGATCCTACGAGGAAGAACCGTGGGACGTAAATTGAACATTTTTGATACTACAGGGAAGAACCGAGGGAAGTAAATTCAAATTTTTTGAACATGCGAGTGGGACCCGATGGAAGAAAATTTAACATTTTTGATCCTACGAGGAGGAGCCGAGGGAGTAAATTAGCCTTTTTTGAACATGCGTGTGGGACCCGAGGGAAGTAAATTTAACTTTTTTGATCCTACGAGGAAGAACCGTGGGACGTAAATTGAACTTTTTTGATACTACAGGGAAGAACCGAGGGAAGTAAATTCGAATTTTTTGAACATGCCACGGTCTCTCAGTGTAAGACTGTTTTTGAAGTCCATTGTATTGGTAGTAATTCGGTCGGAGGTCACTTTGCTTTTAGAATAACAACTTTCCGTTTACGTGACTATTTTTTGTCTACCCTTCATTCTTAAATCGGATTGCAAGTTAAAAATGAATCCTGCTACAGTTCCCGAAAAAATCGAAATGATTCTTATTTATGGTGAATGTAAGAGGAATATTGACGATGCTGTTGCGTTGTATGCTGAGCGTTTTCCAGATAATGCTCGCTCGCGTTCTTTTTTTTACAAAGTTGTGAATGCCTTTCACTCTGATGGTAGCGTACAAATGAAAAAAAGGAAGCGAAGATTAACAGTTACAGGAGAAGCTAACGAAGTAGCTGTACTAGTAGCTATTCACCAAAATCCACATGTAAGCACACGACAATTACATCGCGATTCCGGCATTTCCAGAGACAGTATTCAAAGAATATTGCATCGACATAAGTTTCACCCATATCACATTTCACTGCACCAGGAACTAGATGGCGATGATTTTCATAACCGCGTGGTGTTTTGTGAATGGGCATTTCAAAAAATGCAAACGAACCACAATTTCTTTGCTAATGTATTATTTTCAGATGAATCTACATTCACGAACCATGGTGGCGTCAATAGGCATAATATGCATTATTGGAGCGTAGAAAATCCCCATTGGTTCCGACAAGTTAATCATCAACGTCCTTGGTCGGTGAACGTTTGGTGTGGAATCATAGGAAATAAACTCATTGGTCCTTATTTCATTGAAGGTAATTTGAATGGAACAAAATATCGAGATTTCCTAGAACAAGAAGTACCATTACTACTTGAGGATGTTGCTATGGACGTCCGACGGACAATGTGGTTTCAGCATGATGGTTGCCCAGCACATTTTTCAAGAGTAGGAAGGGAAATACTAGACCGTGATTATAATGGTAGGTGGATTGGTAGAGGTGACCCCATTAATTGGCCTGCGAGGTCACCTGATCTAACATCTCTGGATTTCTTCCTATGGGGTTACCTAAAAGGTAAGGTTTATGAACAAGTACCAACGACTCGTGAAAACATGGTGGAACGCATAAGAACTGCTTGCGCAGAAATTTCTGCAGATATGATTCTAACATGTATAAATTCATTTGAAGAAAGAATAAATAAATGCATTGAAGTGGAAGGTCAACATTTCGAACACTTACTCAAGTAAGTGAACAGTGAGACAGTGAGAGGCAAGGGGACTCACGTAAAACAAGCACCCCAAAGGGGAACAACTTTCATCCGACAACTTTTTTGATTCTGTGCATAGTTCTCGAGATATTTCGATATCTTCAGATAAATCGGCCACCCTGTATATGTCTGGTAAATAGAGAATACATTTTGGTAGATGAATATTTGCATCTAAAGACATTTCATGTATCGTATTTTGTTTAAATGGTACTGGAATTGTCAAGTCTATTTATATGACTATGGTCAGAAAAGTTTAAATTTTTTATAGATGATTATTCGCATCTAAAGACGTTTCATTTATCGTATTTTGTTTGAATGGTACTCGTGCTGTCAAGTCTAATTATACGAGTATGGTAAGAAGATAATAAAGTTTTTGTAGATGATTATTTGCATTGAAAGAAAATTTAATTTATCGTATATTGTTTAAAGTATACTGGAGCAATTTAGTCTATATATATATATGTTTGCTAAATAGAGAATACATTTTGGTAGATGAATATTTGCATCTAAAGACATTTGATGTAACGTATTTTGTTTAAATGGTACTGGAGCTGTCACGTCTATTTATAAGAGTAGGGTAAGAAGAGAATAAAGGTTTTGTACATGATTATTTGCATTTAAAGAAATTTCATTTATCATATATTGTTTAAAGTATACTGGAGCACTTTAGTCAATATATATATATATATATGTCTGGTAAATAGAGAATACATCTCGATAGATGATTATTTGCATCTAAAGACATTTCATGTTTCGTATTTTGTTTAAATGGTACTCGTGCTGTCAAGTCTATTTATAAGAGTAGGGTAAGAAGAGATTAATGTTTTTTTACATGATTATTTGCATCTGAAGATATTTCATGTATCGTATTTTGTTTAAATGGTACTGGAGCTGTCAAGTCTATTTATACGACTATGGTCAGAAAAGGTTAAATTTTGTATAGATGATTATTCGCATCTAAAGACGTTTCATTTATCATATTTTGTTTGAATGGTATTCGTGCTGTCAAGACTAATTAAAAGAGTAGGGTAAGAAGAGAATAAAGTTTTTGTACATGATCATTTGCATTTAAAGAAATTTCATTTATCGTATATTGTTTAAAGTATACTGGAGCACTTTAGTCTATATATATTGTGACGAAGTCACTGATCTACCCCGTTGCCAACCTCCTAAATTCAGCCTTGAGGTAGAGCATCGTTCCATTTTCCAAAAATGTTCGATTTCCCCTTTTTCCTAATCCCTAAATTACATTTAGATTCCCTCCGTCGACTTGCCGGTCAAGCAGTCGCACGGCTTTACCTACCACGTATACTCGTACAAGCGCCTATCCGTGTGCGATTTCTTCCACCACGTTCGCAGCGCACGAGTCCCCATCTACATTCCCCTTCTCAACGGCAGGCCCCCGCCAGCCGTTCTAAAAAGGACCGAGTGTGCTAGTGGACAAGCGCCACCGGGAGTCTCTTCCCAGTGCGCGCAAGATCTCCGCTTCTGTCTCTCTCTTACGCACGAATCGGCCAATGCCATTCGTCGAGTCGTTCCCGACTTTGGTCGAAGTATTCGGAAAAGCATTATCTTCTGTCTTTCTCAACGCAAGAGAATTGTCAATCGGCTCTCTGCGTCTCTCTCATGAGAACCCCTGGACGAAGCGTTATAGTACTTCGAATTTTTCCCTAATTTCTTCCTGTCCCCTTCCCTTCTATGGACTCGAAATGCAACCGCACTCATGTCGCATCTGTTATCCCTTTTTATTTCGCACCTATTAATTTGCGCTGTCTCTCTTCCCCTTCCCTATACCCCAGTCTCCGACGCTTGTGCCCCTCGACACCAAATGGCGCGGCTGTGCCTTCGTCGCCAGCTCCGGCGTGGCGCCGCACACATCCCGTCTCTCAGCAGCGTCGAATTCGGACGTGTTACGCTGCTCTCGGAACTTTCCCTCGTGTTCCCTTTGAGTTCCCTTTGCCTTCCCTTTGCGTTCCCTTTGCGTTTTCTCGAGTTCGTGCAATTCGGGGGACCACTCTGCGCAGTTTGAGTGGTGAACCCTAGTGGCGTGTCGGAGATCTAAGCCAGGACCTATCGAGATTTTATTCAAGGCCAAGGACAACGAAGAAGACGAGTCCAGGCAGGACGCCCAGGTCCGAGAAGGTTTCCCGGGCAAGGTCATCCCGATTCACCCCGCATCCTGCGTCGCCAGCAACGTGGGATTGGTTTTTGTGAACCCGCAATCATATCTCGAACTGTAAGTGCGTTTCGCCCCTTTTTCTTGCGCCCCCTTTTTTTTGCGTAATTTTTGCTGTTCACTCGCCTGTAACTTTTGCGAATAACTCCGGCCATTGTTGCGAAACTCGCCATCGCGCGGTTTGAATCCACCCTTTTCTTTTGTTGCGTTTTTTTAGATTTTCCCTTTGCGTTAATACGTTGCGTAATTTGGCGTAATAGATTCCGGATTCATTTTGTCACGCTCAAGAAAGCATGTATAGATTCTTCGTTTCTTTTTGGATTTTGAATATACAGATTTTAATTATATTTTCGAGTCTAAGAAATATTTTTATATCCTCTCCTCTTATATATATATATATATATATATATATATATATATATATATTATAACCCCTTTCCTTAATTATAGGAGGAGAGGATATAAAAATATTTCTTGAGACTCGAAAATATAATCAAATTCTGTATATTCAAAATCCAAAAAGAAACGAAGAATCTATACACGCTTTTATGAGCGCTATATACAGGGTGATCCAAAAGTCCCGGAACAGCAAAATATCTCAGCGGGAGTGCATTTTCGAGGAAAATGTTTCAGACAAAAGTTTCAGGATTTTTCCCTGGCTATTTAATGGCGATATTGAATTTGACCTTGAACATGACCTTGAAGGTTATTTCAAGGTCAAGTTAATTTTTTTAAATGGGAACCCCTATTTTTTTTCACGGATTCGGAAAGAGCACAAAATTTTACGTCCGAATATGCTATGGCCGTTTTTTCGGCAAGGTCATTTCAAGGTGAAACTTAAAACTCCCGTGACGGCGAAATATCTCAGAGGGTGTGCATTTCTTTGGAAATTGTTTCAGACAAAAGTTTAAGGATTTTTCCCGGGATATTTAATGGTAGCACAGAATTTGACCTTGAACATAACCTTCAAGGTTATTTCAAGGTCAAGTTTGTTTTTTTTTAATGGAAACTGCTATCTTTTTTCACGGATTCGGAAAGAGCACAAAATTTTACGTCCGAATATACTATGGCCGTTTTTTTTCGGCAAGGTCATTTCAAGGCCAAACTTAAAACTCCCGGAACAGTGAATTAACTCAGCAAGAGGTCATTTTCAGGTAAAATGTTTCAGACAAAAGTTTCAGGATTTTTTCCGGGATATTTAATGCTAGCATAAAATTTGACCTTGAAAATTACCTTGAAGATTATTCTCAGGTCAAGATTATTTTTTTTTTTAATTGGAACCCCGTTTCATTTTCTTAACGAAGTTATGAGGATCTTCCGGTATTGAGAGTGGTTAAATTCATTTTGTTCAGTCGATGCTATTACTGGACGATCTGCTCTAGGGAGATCCTTTACAGTGCCGTAAACTTCGAAACAATTTATTGTTCTGCCAAAAGTCGATTTAGGAATCAGTTCCTGTCCCTCGCTTGTCCTCTAATTTTGTAAATAGAATAATAAACTGTTTAAAAAAAGTGTATACATACATCTTACGCAACACTTGTGCAAAGTGAACTTGGGCGCGCGAACAGCGACAGAGAGCACGAGTCACCAGCGAAGTAAATAAACAACATACATTCACATTGAATTTATAAATACGTGTACAGTCTTATAAGGTTACATTTTGGTCTTAACTTTATCGTTTTGTGAGATACATGGATTTCCTATCTAAACGCCTTTCCTATCTAAACGTATTAAGCATCATTTCAATAACAAAATACATACGTATATTTCGTACAAAGAGCAATGGCTGCGCTAAGTGAACGAGAAAGAATAACCATTCTCATGATGAGAGGCTGGGGTGATAACCAGCGATCTTTAGAGAATGTGCGAACCTTATTTAACGCATCATTTAGAGAGGGACGAGAACCGATTTCTAAATCTACTGTTAGCAGAACAATAAATCGTTTTGAAGTTCACGGTACTGTGAAGGATCTCCCAAGAGCAGGTCGTCCAGTAACAGCATCAACTGAAGAAAATGAGTTGAATGTCGCGCTGTCAATAACGGAAGATCCTCATACTTCCATCTGGAAAGTTAAACAGCAACACGACTTATGTTACGGTACAGTACAACGGATCTTAACTAAAAACTTAAAATTTCACCCATACAAAGTTAGACTCGTACAACAATTGAATGAAGACGATCCTGATAGACGCCTACAGTTTGCGGAATTAATGATGAATCGAATAGATGCTGATGCCGGTTTCTTGAATCGCATCGTATTTTCTGATGAAGCTACATTCTTCTTAAATGGGGCAATCAATAGACATAACATGTCTTATTGGAGTGAAACCAATCCTAATTGGATGGTCGATAGTCGTTCTACTCAATATCCTGAAAAAGTAAACGTATGGGCAGGTATTATAAACAATGCGGTAGTTGGGCCCTTCTTCATCGAGGGTACCCTTACTGGTCAAAAATACCACGATATGTTGAGGAACGACATCATCCCTGCTATTCAGGTTATTGTAGGCGAGGATTTCGATCAGACTTGGTTTCAGCAAGATGGTGCAGCACCCCATTATGCAACAGATGTTCGCAATTATTTGAGTGATGTATTCGCAGAACGGTGGATAGGTCGAAGGGGTGTAATAGAATGGCCACCAAGATCTCCGGATCTTACGCCCCTTGACTATTTTCTATGGGGTTATCTCAAAGATAGAGTGTATCGAACGAAACCGGTGAATATTGAGGAAGTAAAACAACGAATACGAGATGAGATCGCGGTTATAGAACCAGATATGATTAAAAAAGTCGTATCGACTTTTTATAATCGCTTGGGATATTGCCAAGAAGTTCATGGCAATCACTTTGAGCATAAGCTTTAGTAAGATACATAATTTCATCAAAATCTTAGTATACCCATCTTGCCTTAACTGTCTGGGGACACCCACACACACACACACACACACGCACACGCACACGCACACGCACACGCACACGCACAGGTGACGGCGAGGGGAACCACCTGAACAAAGCACCCCGAAGAGGTGTAAACCCGACCGTGCTACCTCCACGCGGTACATCTTGGGTAATGCTAAAGCCGGCGGTAGCATTGGAAACAATGTAAAAATGTTACCCATACATACGGTATTTATAAACGTATATATCGGATGTAAAAAAAAAAATGTATATTTTTATCCGGGAACAATGATAATGCATTGCACTCTGGAAACTCTGGAAACATTACGAAAATGAAACGGGGTTCCAATTAAAAAAAAATAGTCTTGAGCTTAGAATAAGCCTCAAGGTAATTTTCAAGGTTAAATTCAATGGTGCCTCTTGCTGAGTTAATTCGCTGTTCCGGGAGTTTTAAGTTTGGCCTTGAAATGACATTGCCGAAAAAAACGGCCATAGCATATTTGGACGTAAAATTTTGTGCTCTCTCCGAATCCGTGAAAAAAAAATAGCAGTTTCCATTAAAAAAAATTAACTTGACCTTGAAATAACCTTCAAGGTCATGTTCAAGGTCAAATTCAATATCGCCATTAAATAGCCAGGGAAAAATCCTGAAACTTTTGTCTGAAACATTTTCCTCGAAAATGCACACCCTCTGAGATATTTCGCCGTTACGGGAGTTTTAAGTTTCACCTTGAAATGACCTTGCCGGAAAAATCGATCATATCATACTCGGACGTAGAATTTCCCGCTCTTTCAGAATCCATGAAAAAAATAGGGGTTCCCATTTAAAAAAATTAACTTGACCTTGAAATAACCTTCAAGGTCATGTTCAAGGTCAAATTCAATATCGCCATTAAATAGCCAGGGAAAAATCCTGAAACTTTTGTCTGAAACATTTTCCTCGAAAATGCACTCCCGCTGAGATATTTTGCTGTTCCGGGACTTTTGGATCACCCTGTCTGGTAACTAGAGAATACATTTTGGTAGATGAATATTTGCATCTAAAGACATTTGATGTAACGTACTTTGTTTGAACGGTACTCGTGCTGTCAAGTCTAATCATAAGGGTAGGGTAAGAAGAGAATAAAGTTTTTTTACATGATTATTTGCATTAAAAACATTTCATGTATCGTATTTTGTTTTAATGGTACTGGAGCTGTGAAGCCTATTTATACGACTATGGTCAGAAAAGGTTAAATTTTTTATAGATGATTATTCGCATTTAAGACGTTTCATGTATCGTATTTTGTTTGAATGGTACTCGTTCTGTGAAGTCTAATTATAAGAGTAGGGTAAGAAGAGAATAAAGTTTTTGTACATGATTATGTGCATTTGAAGAAATTTCATTTATCGTATTTTGTTTAAAGGGTACTTGATCTCTCTATTCTATTCATACGAGTCTGGTAAGAAGAGAATAATGTTTTTGTACATGATTATTTGCATTTAAAGATATTTCATTTACCGTATTTTGTTTAAAGTATACTGGAGCACTTTAGTCTATATATATATATATGTCTGGTAAATAGAGAATACATTTCGATAGATGATTATTTGCATCTAAAGAAATTTCATATTTCGTATTTTGTTTAAATGGTACTCGCGCTGTCAAGTCTATAAGTCTATTTATAAGAGTAGGGTAAGAAGAGTTTAATGTTTTTGTACATGATTATTTGCATCTGAAGATATTTCATGTATCGTATTTTGTTTAAAAGGGTACTGGAGCTGTGCAATCTGGTTATAAGACTATGGTCAGAATCGAATAAACTTTATCATATTGATTGAGGTAACGATTCCATAAAATAATAGAGATAGAAATCATTATGCAGCTCTCGGCTCGCAGTTTAATTCTAAAGCGACTCAGAACTCACCACAGGAAGGTGGATGCAAATCAAGTTCCACCCACACCCTTCCCAAACAACCAACCATAGGCGTGATTTAAAATGCATCTTGGAAAATCAGTTCAGAACTTGAAGCAAAGTTGTGCGTATAAATCCATCCCGCTTATCAGCACCGCAAACGTTAGATGCTGCCTCAGTCACCAACTTTACAGTTCGCTCTACTGCCTGTGTGTGACATGGTAGTCTGAGAAACAAGAATTGCTCACTGAGGCCATCATTTACTATTGTTTTAATATCTCCTGACAATAGTTTAGTCAGTAAAGGGGGCTCGGTGATTTCCAATAGGGACCAGTCTACCATATCAGCCATACCATACCATAGTCGGAAGCGTCAAAATTTACTTTTGGAACCTTGAAAACCCTTATATCGTTTGAGCGTACCTGGCTTGGATTTCTACTTTTCAAAATGCGATGATAAGCCAATTCACGGATATGTTTTCGATCGTCTGCTAGCATAGCAATATGGAGGTTTTCACGGTCACAAAAGTAAGCATTCGTCTCAATAACCTTATCCACTATATTTCTCTGGTCCTTTGGCGAGTATCTCGTATCACGAATCACAGCCTATACGTGTCCTGATCCTTCAGTACAAGAAGGGTTTTTCTTAATTCGGAACCAGGAAGGAACATAAACTTTCAAAACAAAAGTGACAAGGGCCTTCAACTCTGGCGTAGGATTATTTGTGCAAACGTACAACCTTAATAGTCTGCTAGCAGTAGTTATCCATCTGGCATGTGATAAAGGACCTGGTTTCTTGAGGCTTTGATCTTGCGAGCAGTTGCCTGTTTTAACCCTTTGCGGCATACATTTTTCTTTACACGGAAAACAGCTGAAAATTGTTACTCGGGGGTTTTCGGGGTCGCTGATTTCGAATCTGAAGTCAGATTTTGAAAATTCAAAATGGCGGATCCAAGATGGCGGACCGAAATATAAAAAGTTGCTTGATCTAAGCGAAATTTGTTACTCGGGGGTTTTCGGGGTCGCTGATTTCGAATCTGAAGTCAGATTTTGAAAATTCAAAATGGCGGACCGAAATATAAAAAGTGGCTCGATCTCAGCGAAATTTGTTACTTGGGGGTTTTCGGGGTCGCTGATTTCGAATCTGACTTCAGATTTGCAAAATTCAAATTGGCGGATCTAGGATGGCGAACGAACGTAAAAATCGAGTGTTGGATTTTCTTGAAAATTGGTACGTTTTCTCGATCACCGATGACAAATCCAGTGTCAGATTTCAACAATTAAATGTGGATGAAATTAAAACAAATTTTGGTCAGCCATCTTGGATCCGCCATTTTGAATTTTCAAAATCTGACTTCAGATTCGTAATCAGCGATCCCGAAAACCCCGGAGTAACAAATTTCGTATAGATCGAGCAACTTTTCATATTTCGGTCCGCCATCTTGGATCCGCCATTTTAATTTTTACAAATCTGACGTCAGATTCGAAATCAGCGACTCAAAAAACATAAAATGCTATAGTTTCATGCAAATATATATAATTGTTCAATCAAAAATGAATTTTTTCTGAAATTATTGATATTTTTCCGTGGTTATTTATTTATAATAATTAAAAATTAACGATAATTGATAATATGTAACTTTTTTTATGATTATATACATCTTATTAACATAATTAACTCAAAAACCCGATTGCTTAGATGAAAACAGCCGAATAATTAATTAAAAACTGAGAGAAAATAGGTGGGATGCTGAGCATCCCACTATGCCGCAAAGGGTTAACACACATCGCCATGTCAAACAGGTACCGCTGGTCATAACTAACATCTACTTCATCAATAGTAGGTAAGTCACAATCAATAGGATTAAATTTAATCACCGGAAAATCCTCGCATTTACTAAGAGCTTTACCGATGGGGCCAGTGTAACTATTTGGACCCGATGTAGGACCATCTAGGTGCTTGAACAAATGTCTTAGAGGCAATTCATTGAAATGAAGTAGGCACGCTAACCATTGGAGTGCTATATCTAGCTTTTTTTCCAATTCCCTTATAATGCCACCCTTTACTCCGGTATTTACAACTGTGCCATCGCACTCTACAGCCTGAATATTATGCATATGCAACGTATTTTCTTTACCCCGTAAAAAATTCGCGATGCTGCTCGAGATTGTTTTAGCAGATCCAACTGAGGGTATTACATGACCCCAGTACACCAATTCTGGCTCCTTGACAATAGAAATGTGCTCTTCAGTTTTCACTCGTCTATGGTACTTCTCACCCTCTTTGCTTTGACAGAAAGTTTTATCTTTCCTTCCGTCAAAATAAATCCCACGTATCGGTAAACAGCTTACATCGTCCTCATTTTGAAGGCTTGCTCGAACACGACGCCGTTCCCTCCTTAGCTTGTGCCTATCAATAACTAAAGATTGGTTAACCTCGGAAATAAGACCAACATCTTGAAGAACTGCATTAGCAACAGCAGCTGCTGATCGGTCGGAAATAGCATACCTGTCACAAATTATGGCGGTGTTAGAAAGTGAAACCAAATTCCGAGATGAAGGCTGATCTTCATTGCGAATGACTGCATTGACCTGTGAAACAGGCTCGTTGCAAGTAACATCCTGAGAAGAGGAACTTTCAACTGAATTGTCATGTAGGAGTTCAATATTTCTGTTTGCCGTTTCATTATTAAGCACAGGTGTAATTTGAGCTCGATCTTTGATTTTCCTTAGTTCACGTTTTTGTAAAACACTTGTGACTGCTTCGTCTACGCTACCGATAATCATTTTACGATCAGTTCTTTGGTCCGCAAGAAAAGCCCTTTCCCTTTCTGGAACTCGTTTGAATTTTTCGCAAGAGCAAATGTCGAAGTTCCCACATTTACATCTTGCGAAATCAAACAGTTTCTTCGCACGCATTCTAAAATCAACAATTTTCTTAGATACCGTGGTACTCGACGTTACTTTTGGAAGGGATTTCTTAATACCATTACACGCATCGTGGTATTTTTTAATGAGGGCCAGTATTCTATCATAGCTTACACTAGGAATGGACGCCTTTTCATAAATGCTTAACGTTTTCTGAGCAACTACGGAAGCAATTTTAGAAAACTCAGACTCTTTGCTACCTTCGAGCGGTGCTAGGTTTTGTCTTTCATAACCACAGCATCTCATAACATCCTCGTAAGTAGGTAGTTGATTTGAGGAAGGTCTCTAAAAGTTCCAAATACAGGACAGACAAAGGTAGACTGGTACTTAGAGAGCTTCTCTATTTTAAAGTTTAACAGAGAAGTATGCGAATTATTCACAATAACCTTGTCAACAGTACGATGTGTGAAATTCAGACTTCAAGGAACATATAAAACGAGCAGAACACACAGTTAGTACAGATCCAAATTTCGATATAATATTTATATAGACACTTGTCCGCATATGACATACATAAAGTACGCATTAAGCAATATCAGAGCTTGACGGCATCATTCCTTATGACCAAATGAAATTCCATTTCTATAACAGGATCCTCGACGAAATAAGCTAAAAGCGCCACGACGGCACCTGGCGACGAAAAACCAATCCTCAGACTATTCTGGATAGATTTATCACAGTTTAACTCACTACCTAAAGCAATACGACAACAAGTGAACCTAATTTTTGCGTACACGGTTTTAAATGGCAAGTTCGATACAATTACACAAATACGGATTTCAACGGAAATCATGCATATTTTGAACTGTTTTAAAAGTCCATAATCAATTTATAACATCTTTAAATATTGTAAATACTTATTAATACACCAAATAACGATATTTTGGCAATAGTAGAATAAATTTTGCCCAACAAAATGGTATTTTTCACAAAGTTGACTTGTGTCACTTTTTTAATAAAAATGCCGATCTTTGACTAGCTGGCGGGGGCAAAAGATACTAACCGATTCTTTTAAAATTTTAACATGTTATTATTGATGCCACTGCACAACTTTTCCTACCCCACGCTTAGCGATTGGACGATTTTCGATTTTGACGCTCCAGCCTAATAGATATAGCTGGTAAATAGAGAATACATTTCGATAGATGATTATTTGCATCTAAAGACATTTCATATTTCGTATTTTGTTTAAATGGTACTCGCGCTGTCAAGTCTATTTATAAGAGTAGGGTAAGAAGAGATTAATGTTTTATACATGATTATTTGCATCTGAAGATATTTCATGTATCGTATTTTGTTTAAATGGTACCGGAGCTGTGCAATCTGTTTATAAGAATATGGTTAGAATCGAATAAACTTTTTGTTCATGATTATTAGCCTCTACAGACATTTCATGTATCGTATTTTGTTTAAATGGTACTGGAGCTGTCAAGTCTACTTATACGACTATGGTCAGAAAAGAATAAACTTTTTTTAGATGATTATTCGCATCTAAAGACCTTTCATTTATCGTATTTTATTTGCATCTAAAGACATTTCATGTTTCGTATTTTGTTTAAATGGTACTGGAACTGTCCAGTATGTTTATAAGACTATGTCAGAATAGAATAAACTTTTTGTAGATGATTATTAGCCTCTAAAAACATTTCATTTATCGTATTATGTTTAAATGGTACTCGTGCTGTCAAGTCTATTTTTAAGAGCAGGGTAAGAAGAGAGTAAAGTTTTTGTACATGATTATGTGCATTTGAAGAAATTTCATTTATCGTATTGTGTTTAAAGGGAACTGGATCTCTCTAGTCTATTCATACGAGTGTGGTAAGATGAGAATAAATTATGTAGATGATTATTTGCATCTAAATAGGTTTCATGTAGCGTATTTTGTTTAAATCGTACTGGAACTGTTAAGTCTATTTACACGACTATGGTCGGAAAATAATAAAATTTTTATAGATGATTATTCGCATCTAAAGACATTTCATTTATTGTATTTTGTTTAAATGGTACTCGTGCTGTCAAGTCTATTTATAAGAGTAGGATAAGAAGAGAATAAAGTTTTTGTACATGATTATTTCAATTAAAGAAATTTCATTTATCGTATTCTGTTTAAAGGGTAATGGAGCTCTCTCGTCTATTTATACGAGTCTGGTAAGAAGAGAATAAATTTTGAAGATGATTATTTGCATCTAAAAAGGTTTCATGTATCGAATTTTTTTAAATGGTACTGGAGACGTCAAGTCTATATATACGACTATGGTCAGAAAAGGTTATATTTTTTATAGATGATTATTCGCATCTAAAGACATTTCATGTTTCGTATTTTATTCAAATGTTACTCGTGCTGTCAAGTCTATTTATGAGAGTAGGGTAAGAGGAGAATAAAGTTTTTGTACATGATTATTTGCATTTAAAAAAATTTCATTTATCGTATTATGTTTAAAGTATACTGGAGCTCTTTAGTCTATATATACATGTCTGGTAAATAGAGAATACATTTTTGTAGATGATTATTTGCATCTTGTAACTGATGTTTTCCTCCCGTGCTGCTCGTGCCGAGCTCAGCCGGTACGCCAAGGTTCGGTACGAGCTGTCCACTAAATAGTTTAAAGATGGAAGGTTGTAGTCAATGAGAACACGTAGTTTATAGAAGGAAAAAGTACAAATATATTCAACTAAGTCCCTAACTTATACATGTGGTAGAAAAATAAGATAATGCTGCTTTCCGCTCTGCCGTGGAGTAAAGAATAATAAGTGTAATATACTACTTAATCTATGCGAGTGTGTTACCGATCGACCGCAGATCGCAAGGAGACGCGTTGGCGCATGTAAACTGCGTATCTCCTCCGTACGATTTTACCGCGACTGATTAGGGCGTCGGTCCAGGAACAGTATTCGGTTGGGTGTTATCCCAAAAGGTAAGGTCTTGGTAGTCGAGGTGGTGGTTTGGTCAGAGGCAGGACTAGATCCAAAGGGCCGTGTGTTACCGCACTCCAGAGTAGGGAGGTGAAAATGCCGCGTGTCACTGTATTTCACCAGGAGAGGTTTTAGGGCGTACTTGGGGCGATAAACCCGTAGTATCGGACGGAAGAGATGCAGAACACCGCGGGTCACCGTGTTCCAGAATAGGAGGCGAGAATACCGCGTGTCACCGTATTTCACCAGGAAAGGTTCAGGGTGTACTTAGGGCGATAAACCCGTCGTACTGGAAGGAAGAGAGCCAGAACACCGCGTGTCACCGTGTTCCAGAATAGGAGGTGCGAATACCGCGTGTCACCGTATTCCACCAGGAGAGGTTTTAGGGGGTACTTGGGGCGATAAACCCGTCGTACCGGATGGAAGGAAGGAGCTCCGCGTGACACCGAGCTCCTGAAGGTGAGGAAGGCCCGCGAGTCACGAGCCGGGAAGAACTCCTGAATTCTGGTCGCGTGCTGGCTTTTGTAATCGCGAGGTAGGCGGTAGGCGGCACGCGTCGCGTCGCGGCTGCGCGTTGTCGCTTTGCGGTTCGGGCCTATGCTCGGACGTACTCGGCCACGGCGGAAAAGAAACGGTGCGTGTATCGCTGGTAGCCTATTCGGCAGGCGCGGTAGGTGCGGCAGGTAAAAATTAGTAACTTCGTTACAATCTAAAGACATTTCATGTATCGTATTTTTTTTTAAATGGTACTGGGGCTGTTAAGTCTATTTACACGACTATGGTCAGTAAAGAATAAAATTTTTATAGATGATTATTCGCATCTAAAGACATTTCATTTATCGTATTTTGTTTAAATGGTACTCGTGCTGTCAAGTCTATTTATACGAGTCTGGTAAGAAGAGAATAAATTATGAAGATGATTAGTTGCATCTAAAGAGGTTTCATGTATAGTATTTTTTTAAATGGTCCTGGAGACGTCAAGTCTATATCTACGACTATGGTCAGAAAAGGTTATATTTTTTATAGATGATTATTCGCATCTAAAGACATTTCATGTATCGTATTTTGTTTAAATGGTACTCGAGCTGTACAGTCTATTTATAGGACTTTTTATAGATGATTATGTGTATCTAATGACATTTCATGTATTGCATTTTGTTTAAAGTGTACTGGAGCTTTCCAGTCTATTTCTACGTGCATAATAAGAAAAGCGTAAACTTTTTATAGATAATTATCTGCATCTAAAGCCATTTCATATATCGTATTTTGTTTAAATGGTACTGGTGCTGTCGAATCTATTTATACGAGTAGGGTAAGAATAGAATTAACTTTTTGTAGATGAATATTTGCTTCTAAAGATATTTCATGTATCGAATTTGGTTTAAACGTTTATGGTTAAGCTCTCTAGTCTATTCAGGCGAATATGGTAAGAGGAGTATACATTTTTGCGGCTGATCATTTGCATATAAAAGCATTTTATGTTTCGTATTTTATTTAAGTGGTACCAGAGCTGTCGATTATATATTAACGAGTCTGGTAACCAACGACTAACCTTTTTGTAGATGATAATCTGCATTTAAAGACATTTCATATATCGTATTTTGTTTAAATGGAACTGGAGCTGTTAAGTCTATTTAAACGATTCGGGTAAGAAGTGTGATATTACATAATACATGTATGTTCTGCGGTATCATTTAGTTAGCTTTTAAGGATATTCTAATCCGTCAGTCAGTAAAGTGGGACACGTTAATCCGTAACGGTTTATCTATGTTAACCCCTATTTCGATCGGTTATGAAATATGTAGTCCGTAGAGAGAGCAGAAAGAGTTGTATAGGCAGAAAGGGTGAGAAAGGAAAGATATGAAGACGTGCAACCAATAAGAATATAGAAGACGACTTTCGAGCGAATTTGTGGGGAGTGTGGATCAATCATGTACGTCCTGCTCGACGATCTAGAAGAGCGGAACGGGGTGAGTGGAAAACTAGTCGCTTTTCAAGCGCATAGAAGACAACATGGCGAAAACCTGCCGCTCAAGATATAAAACGTTTTTATTTTGCGGTTGGAATTCACAGTCTGCTAATTTCAATTAATAGCCATGGCGCTATAGTATATTTTCCATTACGGCCGAGTCTCGGCTTCTTCGAAGATATCCTAAAGAGAAACAATCCAAGGAAAATCGAGAATTCTTGCATTTCGGAAAATACACGGCATAAATATATCGCAGGCATGAGGGGACGCCATTTTGTGTAATATGCGTTGTCTAGCTGATGGCGATTTATTTCAATTATTTATTTTTTAACGGGCGGAATCGCCCTTCTTACTGAATTGTTGCCGTATTATAAATCGTAAGAATTTTGCGAGAGCTGCAGATCGACTTAGAAAGAAGGCGCCATACTTTCCACTTACATTACACTTCGTGCAATACGAGGGCCGTTGGTAAGTGACGTTCCTATAAAGTATATGTTGCACGGACGGAGATTCGAAATCGGGCCCTTTGCGAGGGAGACCCCACACGGTAAGCTACGATTGAGTTCAACCCAAAAGCCCCCCAACTCTCGGATCTTTTCAGATATCATTTAAGCAAGGTCCCATGGTTATTTTAAGCCATAAATTAAAAAAATCGTCGGAGTGAAACGAAAAATATCCCAAATTTTCAATTTTTTTTTTGGTTATTTCAAATAATTTCCTTGCAATACTTCTTTTACATAATTATATTTCATTTCAATCCGATATTTTGCATCAGAAAAGTAATCCCATAATGATTAGTACTTTTTCAATGTTGAAATACGAAGCAATATTCGAAAATATCTCGAAACGAGCCGATTTTACAGCTTTTTTGCATCTGGCTCATTTACTACAGTTTCCTCGTTAAAATGGCTCAGGAATGAATTGAAGCGAAGAAAATTATCTACAAAACTAGTGTAATAACTTTCCATTATTTAATGTATTTCCAAAAATATGCATTCAAATGTACCTAAAAGAGGACAAAATTATGGTCGTTGTTGTTTATGGTTGATTAACATTTTTCCTGGGCATTTCTGAGAAAAGTTATAGCGTAGTAAGTTAAAGTGAAGGTAATTACGAATAATTTTAAAAAAAAATGATTTTTATCCTCTACATCAAAAGTTGCAGAGCTTTGAAGATACCTACTTTTTCTGCCTAGATTTGACATCATGCCAGTTGAATTAAAATAGTTTTTTACGACTTTTAAAGTAATTTTCAACGGTTAAAATGATACGTAATTGTTTTTAACTTCTGCAATTATTACAATAAAGTGTAGTATATACATTACCTATGCTAGGGAATGCAAAAGTATTGAGTCGTAGAAACAACTTTCGAGGAATGCATTTTAGAAAAAAAGTTTCAGACAAAGGTTTTAGGATATTTTCTTACCTATGCTACCATGATCTTATATTTGACCTTGACAATGATCTAAATGGTCATTTCGGGATCATAATGACATTTATAAATAGTAACCCATATTTTTGACCACGGAAATAGAAATAACGGATTAATCAGCTGAAGTAAACGTAAGTGCGACCTCGTGACCTTCATCACGACCTCTTAAAATTTACGCTTTTGGAAATCATGATCAACATTAAATTTATATTATATATAAAACTATCATGCTCAAACATTGCTTCTATTCGATCTTTTAATTTTCGTTTTACGCGTTCCATAACTTGCGTTTTTCCAAAGCACAATAAACAAATTTCTAATAGATTTTCGTTATGATTTCGTGATACTGGCATTTTTACGTACACTGATATACTTTTTCGAAAAACTTTTAGGACAATTATTTATTCCCATAGAAACAGCAAGTATAACGGTGATACATCATAGAATACTTAACTTTGAAATACCCGTCAATCATATTCTGTAATTAATTTCAACCTGTTTGTTTAAATTATTAATTATTTAAACAATTAAAAATATTCGTGTTAATTATAAGAATAGGTAGAACAATATTTTAAACAACTAACACAAAACAAAATCAAGGTAGGGAAACCAGGAGTTTTCAAAACACTGTAATTTTAGATGTAATTAATAATTATTCTAATTAATATGTAATTATTCTAATTTTTGTACGTTTACTTTAGCGGATTGATTCATTATTTCTATTTGTGTGGTCAAAAATATGGGTTACTATTTATTTTTTTTTTATTTTATTTTACGTCGACTTTTGTAAACCCAAATGGGACTAAATCGCGACGGGACCTACAGTTTATGAAGGTGGAATACGAACCACCTGAGCTTTGGCGTTATTAGACACTTATAAACAAATATAGAGGTGTCCCGATGACAGAGGCCGGAATCGAACCAGGGTTTTCTGATTACGGTATGACCCTTTTCCCCAATTGGAAAAGGGTAGAATTCAATAACCAAAATTTTATTAATGAACACGGACGCAAGGGGGTTAAATAATCTGCACTTTTATATCCTACGGAAGATTATATTTTTACCACACAAGAAAAAAATACAGTAAAGTTTTGGGGCGCGACAAGAAAAAAAACGCACTAATAAGTAAAGGGCGATGGGTTCATAAATCACGCGACGGCAGAATTTCTTCGGTATGACCGGAACTACGCACAAAAAAAGGTACAAACCGCGAAAGGGGGGGAGGGGGCACAAAAGGTGCCCAATGGCAAAACTTACGGCGTCAGCGCTAACGCCTCTTGCAGCGTCGGGGCACCAGGAAGTCGCTCCGGAATTCGTTGGCGGACGGCTCGGGATGTCCTCCTCGAAATGATGACTGATGACGGTGAAGTCCTCGGCAGAAGGGGCGGTTGGCCGTCGCACCACTCCGTCCTCACTCTTCCCACACGAAGACTTTCGCCTCGCAAAGAGTCCACTCGCACCAAAAAAAACTTTATGTCCGAAGCACAGTTCTACGCCACACACTTTCTACGCAACCACACGTTTGTTTTCGCAATTTTTCTTTTCACGCTCGACCGGGGTCCGTTCTCTAACGCGTCCGAAAACGAAGTGCCGTAGTGGGGCCGCTATCGTGCTTAGTAGATGCGCGCAGGAATCGTACGCGCATCTCCAGTGACCAGGAGCGGAGAATCATCGGGGGTGATACGGGGGGATTAGAAAGCGGGGTCCGATAGGGGTTTTCCCCACCTGGTCACTGGTGTTGGGAAAGTCTCTTCCGTCTTCGTCTCTTCGGCTTCCATGCGGCGATAGAGAGAGAGAGAGACAGGCGTTATATGACGCAACATCGATTGGAACAGCCACGCTACCAGAATGCAGCTTTGAGGTGGCAAGATCTGGACGGCTACTGCCGAGTTAGTGGAGGCGAGTAAGGTCGCCATACACGGGGGAAAAGAGGGGGAATGTGAGGCGGTTTTTTACCGGCGTTCCCGAGGTCCCAGTCGCCCGGGGGGTGCTTCCAAGCGAACCGCCAGGAGTCCGCGAGGTCGCCGGGCCCGCCAGTGCGGTCTGGGTGGGGGACGCGGTCGGGCCTCTCTTGGCAGCCCTGCGTGTTCCCTCTTGAGTTCGTGCGGTGGCGGCTGGAGGATTCGCTGGTTCCCGCGACCGCGGATTTATCGGTGTCAGCGGGAACGTGCGAGGGGGGTTTTGGGGTTCCGGTCTGGTGACCAGAATCTCCATAAGGGGCCTCAACGGTATGAATTGTTGAGGCACCTCCGGAGGAATCACGACCGACATTAGGGGGCGCAGGCTGTCCTTCCCCCGTTTAGGGCACTTCTTCCGGCGAGGCTTCTTCTTTTTGCCCTCTTCTCGGGGGGTGGGAGGTGAAGCCTCGAGTCGGGGGACTTTCGCAGCCGACGGGTTTAGTGGGAAGGGAGGGCCAGGGTTCGGCCTTGCGGGAGTTGCGACGTGAGGGAGGCGCGGCCGGCTGGGGCTCGCCGATTCGGGTGGTGCGGACCGCACGAACTCGAGGGGAGACTGGGCCCTACACCTCGAGGTCGGGGGGTAGGGGAAATATCGGGGCGGTGGCGGGGCTAGGGGTAGGGGATTCGGGATGTCCTCGGGTCCCCTCGTCAGCATCTGTCTCTCACGCTCCAACCCCCACCGCCACTCGCAGTACTCCTGGAAAGAGAGCTGGGGCGGGAAGGGCTGGAGGTGGTCGGACCGGAAGTACTAGTACCGAGGGTCTCCCTGGACGGCCGTAGGGCCTCTTCGGCCGTGAGATGGGGCCGACGCAGCGGAGGTCGTCCTGGGGACGCGTCCCAGAAGCGCCGACCACCCAACTCCAACGGCCGTAGGCCTGGGTGGTTCGGGGGCACTGGGGTCTCCAATGTAGGAGTGGCGTACTCCATTCTTCGAGGGGCCAGGGGTTCCTCTAAGGGGGCTGCGTCCGCAATTCCCCAATCCTCGGGTGCCTCGTCCATGGAGGCATCTTCGCCCGACTCTGGGTAGGCATATGATACCACCATGGGGGTGACCTCACCCGGGATTGGGGCCTGGGGGCAGTCTACCGTTGGAGTGGCGCTGCCGACTCCTGGAGGAGGGGGAAGGGATGCTACAGTCAGGGTGCCTTCGCCTACCACCGGGGAGACAAAGGTCTCCACCGTCGAGGGGGCGTCGGCCTCTTCAGGGAATAGGGCAACCTCCACCGTTGCAGCGGATACCTCCTTTCCCGGAGAGACAGCGGTCTCGTCCACGGGGCTGGTTGCATCGGGGAGGGGGTGTCCTCCACCGTCGGAGTGGTTGACCCCGCTCCCGGAGAGACAGGTGTCTCGTCTACGGGGACAGGGGCTCCAACTCCCGGGGAGGGTCGGGGTGTTCTCGCTGGAAGCGGAGGGAACTGGGTGGTGGACTCCAGTTCGGGGAGAGGGACAGGAGGTGATGGAGGGGGGGGGGTTAGAGTCCTGCCTGTCCGTAACGGGCATACTACCCGAAAGGGGACGCGTGCCCACTTCGTCTTCCTCTCCTTGTCCATGATTTCTTGATCTGTAACAGAAAGGGATACAGTACTTAACATGTGTCTGGGGTTGGGGTGAAGTCTGTATTGATTATTATTACTGCCCTTTCACTTCCACGTCTGGTGACTGGCCGACTTGAAAGCGGCCGTTTTGTTCCAGGTGTCAGTGCGATAATTTCTCAATTTCGGCGTGGCCTCAGGCCCGGTCGCCGCTCAAACATTGGCCCCGGGGCGGCTTTTACTCGCGGTCCCGGAGGATTTCGTGGGCGTTCACGACGACTTGGTACTTCGGGTAGGTCTTCCTTGTGAGATTCCCTAGCCGTTTCGAGGCTCCAACTGTTCACCGTTGGAGGTGGTGAGGGGTTACTGCGTAGGTGTTTTGGGGGTCGACCACGGCGACGTGGGGCGACACCCTCTTGGGGTACTGGGGGCTCTGTGGGGGGTGTAGGGGCTGTTGAGCACGGGGGTTCACTGTCGCGTCGTACGGATTCGAGATCTACCGGGTCCGTTACGTTTTTGGAGCTTCCTGGAGGGGGCTCATCCTCCGGAGCGTGGTAGGCTTTTAAGTCTTTGATATGGGCTCTTGGGTGTCTACGGCTGTCTGGGTCATCCAGATCGTAGACTACAGGCCGCTAAACTTTGGCGCGAGCTTCGCGGCGAATTTCTGGGCACTAGAGGAGAGAAAACGCACGCGGCGCATGACAAGGTCGCCGAATCCATATTCTACTTCATGCCGGTTGCAGTTGTAGTACCGAGCCTGGCGTGTCGCCGCCCGCTCCAGGTTGCGATGTACCCAGTCATGAATGAGGGGCAATAGCTTCATGCGGTCGCACCAAAATTCAGGATTGGTAGGAAGGGACAAGGAAGGAGGGGGAATATCTTTTCGAAGGTTTCTCATGGGGACCGGGTTACGACCATAATTCAGGAACGCGGGGGTCATTTGTGTGGAGGATTGAACAGCCGTGTTCATGGCAAACGCTAATTCGGGGAGATGCACGTCCCAGTCACGATGGTCATGCGATACGAACGCGCTCATCATCGTTTTAAGAGTTCGATTGACTCTTTCAACCGGGTTGGCCTGTGCATGGTACGGCGGAATAGGGGTGGAGGTGATACCTAAATCCGCGAGGTGAGACGATATATGCTTGTTAGCGTATTGTTTGGCGTTGTCCGTCAGAAAGTATTTCGGGCAACCCCATCGGTGTATTACTCGGCTATCAAAAGCATCCATAATCGCGGGACCAGTAGCCGCGCGAAGGGGTTTCACCTCGATATATTTCGTGAACATATCCTGAAATACGACTACAAATTGATTTTGCTTCTTGCTTGGGGGAAACGGCCCCATGATGTCGGAGCTAACCGTCATCCATGGACTTTCGGTCGTTCTCTCCGTCATTAGACCAGGGGGGGGGCTTGTTGGGAAACCTTAACTTTCTGACACGAAGGGCATCGGGATACGTAACGCGAAACATCCTACTAGCCTATCCATCCCACTAGCGAAGCTAATCGGGTGCTCCTCTCCATTGACCTCCTGGGTAATCACGGCACCAAGGGCGAATTCGCTCGCGTCCGTCTGGATCGTGAATTCAATTCCAAAATCGGGGCGTTTCCGTACGGGGGTGTGGGTGAGGGAGTCACGTACCGCTTCAAACGCGTTCTGTTGCTCCTCTCCCCAGGTCCAGGGGGTGCCTTTGGTCAAAAGCTGCGACAGAGGAACGCGATCATGGGAGAAATTTGGGAGGAATCGGGAGTACCACCCCACCATTCCCAAAAAGCGGAGGAGCTGCTTGACGTTGGTAGGTGGGGGGAATTCCAAAATGGGGGCGGTCTTCTCCGGGTCGGTTTTCAAGCCGTCTTTATTGAGCACGAAACCAAGGTCTTTGACCTCTTCCCGGAAGAATTCGCTTTTCTCTAGATTTAACTCCAAACCAGCGCGTTTGAGGGAGGTTAATACGACTTCTAGGTAACGGAAGTGGTCCTCCTCATTGTCCGTGGCGATGATGATATCATCTAGATATGCGAAGATGTGGGGTCCCCACGCAGGATCAATGAGGCGATCCACTAACCGTTGGAAGGTGGCGGGGGCGTTGGTAAGGCCAAAGGGCATACGTTTAAATTGGAAGAGTCCACGGCCTGGAACTGCCGTCGACTCAGCCCAGCCAGTATTCTGTCCATGGAGGGGAGGGGGTAGGCGTCCTTACGGGTGATTTTATTGACGTCCCGGAAGTCCACGCAAAAGCGGAACGTACCGTTGGACTTCTTCACTATCACCGGGTTGCTCAACCACGGGCTTTCCGCCCGTTCGATGACACCCTCTCGGGCCATCCCATCGACGGCGTCCTGTGCGACCTTGGGCATGTAAGGGGACAGGGGTCGGGATTTTTGACGAATTAGGGGGTGGTGTTGGACGTCTATGCGGTGCTCCGCCAGGTGGGTTACACCTAGGGAGGGGGTGCGTCCAGGGGGGTATAAACGATTGAGAAGCCGTTTTAAACGGGGGTGAGCTTCTCGGGACGGGGCGATCAATCCTACGCAGTCGTACAAGGCATGTGCGTTGTCCGAAACCTCTTTTTCTTTTAATGCTCTAGTTTTCCCGCTACCACTAGTCCACGTTCCGTTTTCCGTGTCTAGCTTTACTCTAAATAGACGCAGAAAGTCCATGCCAAGTACGCATGCGTAATCGAGGGGCGCGACTCGGATCTCTAAGTTCTCAATTTGTTCGTCAAGGGTGATTCGGAGGGTTACTAGGCCAGCAAGGGAGATTGATGATCCGTCCGCGACTCGGAGTTGCTCGCTTGTCTTTTTCAAGAAAGGGGCCACAAGTCTTTTGTAGGTAACCCCCAGATACGACTTAGAAGAGCCTGTATGTATTAGGGCTCGGTCCCAAGCAACGCCAACGTTACGAATGGACGCGGATCAGCGTCCAACAGGGACGCGGAAGGGGGAATTGACTCTACGGACGCGAAGGGTCCTGAAGTGGATCCACGAGGGGGTGACCGGGGGAACCGGTGAGACTTCGTGGATAGGGGTGTCGCGGGTGAAGGAGTCGATTTCCCTCGGGAGTCTGGGGTATTCGGATTTTTGAAACTATTATGGGGGGGCATTGGGGACTCTGTCCCTCCCATTAACAGTTTCCCGAACGTTTCCGCTCGCAGACGGGGCAATCGTTGCTCGTGCGTCCCGGATAACCGATCAGCAAAAATAGCCGAGGGGATGAGGACATTCGCGATAAATGTGGCGAATGTTTACAGTTGTAACAGCGGACCATCGGACTGGGGCTGGGTGAACCCCTAGGGCTGATGGGAGGGGTGGATGGCGCGACTTCCGATAATGGAGGAATTCGCTTCGGGCGCGAGAACTGAGGAGTAGGGAGGGTCGGTGGTGAAGGGCGTCGGAGCGGGGCCGACGCCTTCGAGGGTTTTGGGCGCGACACCGGGACCGAGGTGGCGCGCAGCAGTAGAGATGCGTCAGCCACGGGTGGTGGGGGTGAAGGTGAATCTCTATGATTTCCCTTGAGCTGTGCCGGGGGGGACGCGGGGGTAGTAGCGGCTACTTTGTCTCTCTGTTTCTTACTCTTTGGAGAGTAGGCGAAAGCCGGGTAGACCGACTGTGTAGCGGGTGGAGGGGGTCGTAAGATCTTTCCTGACTCGCTACACGCTCGACCTGGCGGCCTTGGCGCAGCAAATCCGGAAAGTCTTGTACGGATTCGCGGCGTATGTGATTCGCGAGACTGGGCCTCAAGTTCTGGACACAAATGTCCAATTGTTCGTCAACAGAAGGGGGAACCGAAAGTAATCTAAATAGGCTTCTTAAAGCCACTACATATTCTCGAATGGGTTCTTCCTGCCCTTGGGTCCTTAGCGTAATTTCCCGTTTAATACTAGCTTCGGGGCTTCGCTGCCCATAAGCATCCCGAAAATAACGCACGAAGCCGGGTAGGAGCTCCAGCTGTTCCGTTCTACCCGGAACCAGGCTAGGGCTGCGCCTCTGAAAGCTTCTGGGAGGGCACGGAGGAGGTCGTCCTCTGTGAGGTCACGGCTCGAGCTATATTCTACGAGTTTGGTGAGGAAGTCTTCGGCATCCTCACCTTCCTCGCCCGAGAATCGAGGCCCATGTGACCTCCAGTGCTCGATGGCGGTTTTACCCCAACGAACTGCGGACTGGGACAAGCTGGGGTGGTAGGTTGAGTTACCCGAGGGGAGCTGCTGCCCGACTCGAGTACTACTACCGGGAGGGGGGTTGGGGAATAATAAAAAAATAGACTGTATGTCAAATTTGCCGGGAAATGGACGGCTGTCCTGCCCGGGGGATTTGACAGAGAGGGGGCTCGATCATGCACACCTAGTTGCGCACGGATGGGGGGATAGGAGGGGTATTGGTACTGGTAAGATGGTTGGGGGTAGGATAAGGCTGGGGGTGCTTGCTGAGAGTTAGGAAATGGGGAAGGATAGTGAGGTTGCGGAGGCGGGGGATAGGTTGAGGTCGGGGGAGGCTGGTAGTCGGAATGTGGGTCATTTGGATAGGTTGATCGGTCATGGAAGACTCGGGGCAACTCCGAGGGCTGGGAGAAGAAAAAATCAGCCGGTTGTGGGGGCGGAGAGTGGGGAGTTTGTTGGGGGGAAGGAAGGAGGTTGTCGGGAACAGGGAGGTTCCCGGTACGGTACCAGACCCGGTCGGGGAGCTGGGTGCTCTTCCCGAACCGTTGGCTGGGGATTATGGTCACGTGAGGGTCGGTGGGGGTATTCCCCCAATCGTGGGGGCGGGGGATAGTTATCACGCGATCCTATTTGGGGTTCGTTCGGTTCGAACCCGTGGGCCCCGTGGCGGGGTTCATTCCGGGGGTCTCGATTATTTGTGCCTGAGAGGGGAGGGGGTTTATTATCCCCCACCGCCGTGGGGGGAGGGTTACCGGGGTTTTGAGATCCCGAAGAGGGTACACTTCCCCTGGTGTCTTTCGGCGGCCCAATATCTCCCGTTTGGGGATGGTAGAGGGCGCTCGCCGGATCGGACATTTGGGGTAGTGTATGGGGGAAATTTTGAGGTAAGGAGGACTCCGTTCTTAAAAAGGCGGAAGTGCCCTCTACGAATGTTAGGGGGTCACGATAGAACGCGCGGGATCTATCGGAGGGGAGCTGGGTGGAGGAGAACGCGAAAGCACCTAGTCGGTCGCGTTGGGGCATTGGATCCCCGGAATCCATATAGTTGGGATAGGTGGCATTGAGCGACCCATTGAGGACATTCCCAATTATTGGGCAACTTATCGCCTCGTATAGGGTAAAAGGGGGTAAGTTACCCCGTCCATCCACCACAGGTTCCCATACATCTTTCGTGTCGGGGAACCGCGCTTTGATGGTATGGCGAGCGAGACGATCGCAAATAGCGTCCATTGGCCCCGAAATTAGGATCCCTGCACGATCACATCTTCTTAGAAGGTCGCGCAGTTCTACGATAGCGCGCACTTCCTCCGGGATGGCCATTTGCTGATACGGGGTGGCTACCCTTAGTGCCAGGGCTCGCGAGGGGGAGACATTGGTCGTTGTCAACATATTGAGTGACGGTGCCGTTGTGACTGTCACCATGGTCGACGTAGTAGTGGGGGTCATGATTGTGGGCGCAACTGCCCCCATTCCGGGGTAATTGCCAGGTGGGGGAGTACCGGTGGTATCCATTACTCACGCAGTAAAACCAAAAAAAAACAAAAAGAAAGCAAGATTATCCAGTGAGCACTATGCACTAGATAGGAGGGGATAAGTGGGGGGGGGGGGGTTGTCTCCGTCACACGCGAGACAAAGACAAAAATAAAATATAAAAAGAGTAGGGACGATTTCCCGGAGCGCAAAAAAAAATTGGTTTAATTAATCCCGGTTCTAGGGTGGGGGTAGAGCGAGATTCTACCTCGCGACTGTCTGTCTCAGCAGAGTCCCCTAGACCGAAGAAGGGGAAATCCAGAACGCAAAACCGAAAAAAATAACGGCTTGTCGTGCAGTATGCCAACGCCAAAATAGGAGAAAAACAAAAAAAAAAGATTTAAAAAAAAGGGGGGGGGGGTTAGAGCGTAAGTGACAAATTCAGAACCAAAAAAAACAAACAAAAGAAAGGGTTTCACCGCCTTGAGATCTCAATATCGGTTTTCGTTTACAAAAAAAATTTTATCGAAACCACTATTCGTTTGTAATAAAGCATATGTAGATAAAAAAAATAATACAAAAAGAACTTTAGCAATTACTCCAACCACGAAAAATCGACCGAGTTCGCGGCCCGTTCAAAAAAACTACTAACTCGAAAACTGGTTTTCCTGTGTATATAATTATTAAATTATTATCACAGGTATCGGGGAATACTAAAGAGGAAGGTCACCATAGGGTGGCAAGGTCACGTCGAAAGTTTTTGTTAATTAAAACCTTTCGAACTCGTGTTGAAACTATGTGTTACTATTTGTACCTTTTATTTCGTTTTGAGTTTTCTGTATTCTGGGATTTGCTAATTATGGGTATTTGAGAAAGTCGAAATGAAATATTAAATATTATTAAATTCAAAAGCAATCTAGTTATTGGGATTTTTCAACTTTATTATTCAGTGAGTAATATCATTATTATATTCATAATTGAAAACGATTTTCTTTTCAAAAGCTGCTAATAATAGAAATAATACTCGAAGGTAAACAAATACGCGGAAACAACTTTATTGTTTTCCGGAATTTTCACCGAAAAACAAACCGTTATTAATTAACGAATTCTTTTCGAAATTATATGATTTTCTCTTTTTCAACCGATTTTTATTTAGGCATTAGAATTTTCAATTTTCTTTCCCATTAACTAGAAGGTTGCGGGGGAATTTCAAGGTCAGGAAGGGAAAAACACAAATAGGGAATTTCCAATTATTCACAAAATTTTTATAATATTACTTATTCTTAATTCTAATTATTCCTAAGACTAGTTATTTGCATCTTAATACTAATTATTCTTAATTCTAAATATGTGCAATATAGAATAGGGGAGGGACGCGAAACCGAAACCGAAGCTGGAAAGCCCGAGACCGACTTCGTTTTCTAAAATCGCAAGATTACGCAATTAACAATACAAAAATGACGCAATCCGAAAAAGACGACCGTTTGGATATTTCCGGCGAACTCTACCGTTATTTCGAATGTTTGGAAAATCACAAGTTTGATTTTCCCACCAGGGATGCCATTTATGACCCTTTTCCCGAATTGGAAAAGGGTAGAATTCAATAACCAAAATTTTGTTAATGAACACGGACGCAAGGGGGTTAAATAATCTGCACTTTTGTATCCTACGGAAGATTATATTTTTACCACACAAGAAAAAAATACAGTAAAGTTTTGGGGCGCGACAAGAAAAAAAAACGCACTAATAAGTAAAGGGCGCTGGGCTTTCGCAGAATTTCTTCGGTATGACCGGAACTACGCACAAAAAAAAGGTACAAACCGCGAAAGGGGGGGGGGGCACAAAAGGTGCACAATGGCGAAACTTACGGTGTCAGCGCTAACGCCTCTTGCAGCGTCGGGGCACCAGGAAGTCGCTCCGGAATTCGTTGGCGGACGGCTCGGGATGTCCTCCTCGAAATGATGACTGATGACGGTGAAGTCCTCGGCAGAAGGGGCGGTTGGCCGTCGCACCACTCCGTCCTCACTCTTCCCACACGAAGACTTTCGCCTCGCAAAGAGTCCACTCGCACCAAAAAAAACTTTATGTCCGAAGCACAGTTCTACGCCACACACTTTCTACGCAACCACACGTTTGTTTTCGCAATTTTTCTTTTCACGCTCGACCGGGGTCCGTTCTCTAACGCGTCCGAAAACGAAGTGCCGTAGTGGGGTCGCTATCGTGCTTGGTAGATGGGCGCGGGAACCGTACGCGCATCTCCAGTGACCAGGAGCGGAGAATCACCGGGGGTGATACGGGGGGATTAGAAAGCGGGGTCCGATAGGGGTTTTCCCCACCTGGTCACAGGTGTTGGGAAAGTCTCTTCCGTCTTCGTCTCTTCGGCTTCCATGCGGCGATAGAGAGAGAGAGAGAGAGACAGGCGTTATATGACGCAACATCGATTGGAACAGCCACGCTACCAGAATGCAGCTTTGAGGTGGCAAGAGCTGGACGGCTACTGCCGAGTTAGAGGAAGCAAGTAAGGTCGCCATACACGGGGAAAGGAGGGGGAATGTGAGGCGGTTTCTTAGCGTGCTGGGCCTGAATGATGCAGGCGCGCAGCGTGGGAAAGGGGGGAACGATACAGGCGCGTCAGAGAGGGGCGGCGTCCCTTCTCGACGGCCACGATGACTCCTACCATCGGGTGGTACCTCCTGCGCTGCCGAGAGGGACAGCCAGGGGAAAGAGGGGCTCGGGCGTTTCGAGTGCTCGGAAGGTGGTGACGCTCCCGGCGAAACGCGCAACCGAGCTATGACGGTAATGCCGTTCAGGCGCTTTACCGGCGACTGAGGGACGGGTATCCGAACTCATGAAAATTGATAATAACAAACAAAAAAAAGGATTGAGGAAGGCGATCCTGAGCTCCGGGACACTTTCGACACGCGAGGGAACCGCGGCATCCACCGCGACGGATCGGCCAAGGGGTCGATCGGTGACACCTTGTCACAACGGAGTCGATACTCTAACAACTGAGTCACCGCCGCTCCCGGTTACTATGTAAAAAAGTCATTTTGATCCCGAAATGACCTTTTAGATCATGGCCGAGGTCAAATATAAGAACAGTAGCATGGGTAAGAAAATATCCTAAAACTTTTGTCTGAAACTTTTTTTCCTAAATTGCATTCCTCCAAAGTTGTTCTGACGACTCAATACTTTCGGATTCCCTAGGATAGGTATGTATATACTACACTTGTATATACTACTAATAATTGAAGGAGTTAAAAACAATTAAGTATCATTTTAACCATTCAAAATTACTGTAAAAGTCGTAAAAAACTATTTCAATTCAACTGGCATGATGTCAAATCAAGGCAGAAAAAGTAGGTATCTTCAAAGCTCCGCAACTTTTGATGTAGAGGATAAAAATGATTCCAATTTTTTTTAAATTGTTCGTAATTACCTTCACTTTAACTTACTTTCGTATAACTTTTCTCAGAGGTGCCCAGGAAAAAAGTTAATCAACCATAAACAACAACGACCAAAATTTGTTCCCCTTTTAGGTAACTTTAAATGGCCATATTTTTGGAAATACATTAAATAATGGACAGTTATTACACTAGTTTTGTAGATAATTTTCAATTCATTCCTGAGCCATTTCAACGAGGAAACTGTAGTAAATGAGCCAAATGCAAAGAAGGTGTAAAAACGGCTCGTTTCGAAATATTTTCGAATATTGCTTCGTATTTCAATGATATTTGATGCAAAATATCGGATTGAAATTTAATATAATTATGTAAAAGAAGTATTGCAAGGAAATTATTTAAAATAACCAAAAAAAAATTGAAAATTTGGGATATTTTTCGTTTCCCTCCGACGATTTTATTAATTTATGACATAAAATAACCCTGGGACCTTGCTTAAATGATATCTGAAAAGATCCGAGAGGTGGGGGGACTTTTCGGTTGAACTCAATCGTAGCTCACCGTGCCCAATCCGAAGATAATATCGCCCTGCGCGGACAGTTTTCGTTATTTTGTCTCAACAAAATTACTGGATACTCTACAAGTATCACTTTACCGCATAGATAAGTTATCTTGATAAAAAAATTATTGGTGCTCGTTATAAAAAATAAAATTCAAAAGTGACGTTTTTCACAAAAAAAATCGTAACTCAGCTAATTTGCAATATTTTGTCCTAAAAATTTAACTTGTGCCTCTTGAAATGTAGCTCTTAAAGATAAAAAATGCTGTAAAAGTGCAGTTTTAGAAGGGAAAAAAATGTAATATTTATGTATGGGGTCTCCCAGTACCCCCAGGGCACTTGAAGGGTTAAGATTTAGCTAATCAAACAATGGCATCTTTTTAAAAAATAAGGGGTTCAAATTTCGAGCTAGAGGCATTCCATAGCTTTAAAATACCCTTAAATTCTGGTTGAGATATTTTTCAAGAAAATAATCATTGAAGTCATATGTCGCCTTAGCGTTTTTCTAACCTGATAGATCTGCTCGAAATAACGGGAAAAAGAATTTGGACCCGAGGCCAATCGCGAGCATTACAATAGCCTTAAGCTCATGCGTCATTTTTTAAGTGAAAAATCCGCCAGTTTAACGTTAAGCTAGCGGAATCATGAGATTTTTTGTTTAAGGAGCTAAAAATTTGGGACCAAGGCAATTTGAGAATATAATGATGTTGAAGTAATATGCCACTTCAGCGTTTCGGTAACATGACGGTGCTGTTCAATATTATGGTGATAAAACTTTGGAGCATGGGCCATTCTAGATCGTCAAATTCGCATCGTCGTCTGGCACAGGCGTATTTTCGACAGAACGCAGATATCTTTTTGCAATTCGAACTTATGTAAAGCATGTTACAGGCTTGAATTTGGATTTCAAGAGTACATGTACATTCCATTTTTACCAGGACGCTTATGGCTTAATGTTATGTTAATGGAACCATGTTTTTCTTAAAGTAAAAAACTTTAAATTTGACATTGTGGCGTTAAACTAGCTTTAAATTAGCCCTTAATTTTCCAAAAGGTTTTAGACCGATTTGACCAAGTGGTTCCGACAGCTTAATAGACCGGTATTGAAAACTTATCTAAGGCTCCCGTGTGCAAGTCCGTCACGTTTCGATAGGGTGCAGGTCGAAAAATCGCCAGTCATAAAGACGACACATAAAAAAATGGATACATCGACAAGCGGACTATAAATTTTTGCAACGGCAGATTTTTTACTGCCGGCGTTTGGATTATCGGTTTTTTAACTGGTCGGCCTTTTGATTTGTCGTTTTTTTGTTTCTTAATGCCTCGATCAAAACATAAGCCTAATTCAAATCTCCTAAATGCCCCTGGTTGAAAATTTGTATCCCTTTATGTTTTTACAAAATTGCCATGGTTCCCTTATGGAAATTTGCTATTGAGATTTGTTGACCGACCATTTATTACGAATAGTAATGTCCGAATTCACTATGTAATCAAATAGTTGTCAATGGTGAACTATTCATGACCAGGGTTTTACATAATAAATTCGGACATTAAATAGTATAATTCTTAGTCCCAGCCTCTAATTCTTATTCCCTTAATTTCGAGCAGTATTGAGAGGTGATAGAAACGCTAACACTTCGAAGCATTATTTTGCTTGAAAAAAATACTTCTTCACGAATTTAAAGATGAATTATCTTTAAGGCTCTTGAATGGTTTTGTTTAAAAATTTGAACGCCCTATTAAAAAACAATACCATGTACCTTAAATTGGCGAAATTTTTATTTTTATTCGGAAAATCGTATGAACTAGAATTTTATACTAATTTGGGAATTTTTGGGAAAAGGGTTGATATTGAAACAATAGTTCTCCATATTGGATCTCTATTTTAAATATAAGAAAACAGACTTCATGTTTAAAAACAGGACCTTCGAAAACCCGCGAGTAAAAAAATTCAAAACGATTTTATTTGACTCTCAAAAAATTGTCCACCTTCTAATTTGTCATCAAATTTGTAATCGAGGAGCTCCCACACCCTCGAGCAACAAGTTTCACAAGGATTGTTTTAAATTTTCTAAAAGTATCTATCGGGTCAGCCATTGTGAAGTTTCAAAATAATTTCATATTTCGAGTCAAGGATCCCAAAAACTTTAAGATCTGCATTTTCAGTATTATTCAATAAAAATACAGTTTATTCGAATTTTTGTTGTATTCTGCCCACAGTTTGTTGTGTTCTCCTCAACTTTTCTCCTCAACTTTTCTCCGAACAGAGTAGTAAAATTTCATTTTTATCGCGAAGAAAAGGATTCAAATGTTTTTGAAAATCCTAGTGTCAATGAGGAAAATAGAAACAGCCCTCGTGGTCAAATTCTCTGCAGTGAAAAAAATAAGTCTTAACTTAATACCATTGATGAGATACATTTAAGATGTAACTAAAAGAATTTCATAATGGAGGGTTAATTGATACCAGAACTATCAAGTCTATTTATTCCAGTCTGGTAATCAGCGAATAAACTTTTTATAGATGATTATTTGCATCTAAAGAATTTTCATATTTCACATTTTTGTAATTATATCCAAAGCTCTCAAACATATTTAATCGATAATCATTTGTTAAAAAAAATTCCTGGAACAATTGGTTGGCGGATTCATTGGTGAATCTGCTGGCTGTTTCCCTGTATATTGTATTGTCCTCCTCCTCATCATTTATCAGCATGGAGAGATCGATCGCAATGCACGATATCTATATATCGCAACAAATTGACGAAAAATTTTCGCACGGCGCACGCGGAGAACGAAATTTTCGAACTTCGGATTTCGGAGTTGAATGCCGAATCCATATGACTGATGAACAGCTGTGTGTCTATATTACTTATATGTTCTCTTGATTTTGTAACGCCATTGAAACATTCTTTCATGAACCGATCGCAGCGCTAGCGGCTAAACTTAGAACTTCTGCTATATCAAATACATATTTATTTAGACGATTCAGATATGTTATTTAAAATTCTATCTCTACGAAGATCTTCGTATATGTTTCATGGAGTCGTAAAAAATGTTTTCATCGCAATCGGTGGAAAATTGCGGACGAATGGTCCCGAATAAAATTTGTATCAACAGAAATCGACTGTAATATTCGGTTACTTTTTTACAAAATTTGGCGACATTTTTCGAAATTTCGGCTTCCCAGAGACCTTTTTATAAGTCTTGTGGAGTTGTAAACAAAATTTTCATCGCAATTGGTAGAAAATTGAGAGTATAGGGTCCTGATTTAAAGGCGCCCAAAATGCAGCGGGCATTTAACTTTCTTTTGTAATCTCCTTTTTGACAATACATTTGCTATTCGTTATTTCGATCGACTAATCGAATTCAATACTTTCAAGTATTAGAAGACATAACTTTTTGAGGAAACCAACCCCTCAAAGTATCATATTCAAAACAAACGAATGTAAGAATTGTCAAAGCCATCGCTCGGAAAGACTATTTTGCGGCTTGCAACTCACTAGAGCACAAAAGCCCACCCTTGGCAGAGTGATATTGCAACGACCAAACATATTATGACAATTCGAATTTATTTACTTATAAATATGAAGAATGTACCTCATAATGAAGATTTTATTTTCAATGCATAAATTATAACATTTTAATCTGATATCTTGTGTAGCCCATGCGTTCAACATTGTGCGTGTATTATACAATAACTAATAGATATTTTAAAGAATTGCCTTACTCACTGGATACTTTAGCTCCTCTCCTGAAAGATTCGTACAGCGTTCTAGCATCTTCGTGAATATAACTTAAGAACTTGCCCTGTTTTCCTTCGCTGTACAATTTTGAAACTCTGATAAATTTATTTTCCTGAAAATAATATAATTTTGTAGCCATGTAAGCGTTTTGTAGGAAAGTAGGAAAAGTTTAATATCGTAACCCTCTTGCACCCGAATTATCCCAGACTAAAATGCTACCAACTGCCCATGTTTTTTACCAACCAAATGGAAGAAGAAAAGTATCGTGTTTAATTCTTTTGAGGTTGCTAATTTTAAATTTGGTATCAGTTATTATATTTATTAAATGTATCCACAATTTTGTGCTTACACCGCTTCCGATCACCTTTGCACTATTTACAAACTTCATGTTTACAAATCTCACACTACATTAATACATCTAATATCATTCTCTCGCTTTCAATCTAAGATTTACATTTCCATTCTGCTACTATCTCTCTCTCCCGCTCTCTTTCCTTCCATTCATTACTCACTCCCTCTCGCACTTTTTCTCTCTCCCCGTCATTTACTTTACCTCGCTCGCTAATTACATCTGTCATTACCCCTCTTGCCTCACCGGCACAATTCTATTTACATTTTGCCATTTCGATCTTCATCATACGCTACATTCCATTTTGTTTCTCCTCTCTCTCATTCTCTCTTTGTATCTCTCGCATTTTTCTACTTTTTCCATCCACTTGTACCCTCTCCCATCTTCATTGAATACATCCATTCTTATCTCATTCTCTCCTACCAATTTTTTACACACCCCAAGATGTCTCATACTCTCTCTTTTTTCCCCACACAGCCTACACTTTCTTTCCACTTCTTTCATCTAATACCTGTTACCCCTTGTCTCATTTCCACATCTCCATCTGGCTATCGGTTGTATTTTCTTCCCTTCCGTCCTCTTCCTATTCTCTCTCATATATGTCAGGATTCCCCCTACCCTCCTATATTCCACGCACGACTTTGATTTTCTCACTTGCTCTATCCTCTCCTGTTCGTCTATCTCTTTATCCCTTTTCCTCAGTTTTTCCGATTTTTCTTCCCCTTCAGCTCTCAGCGCCTCCTCACTCTGCCCAACCCTCCACAAGTATTTCCTTCTCTCCAAACTATCTCTTGCCCATTCTTTCTCTACTCTCTCTTTCATCTTTTCTCTTCTCCACTATACAGATTTTCCCTACTTCTCCCATCTCCCCTCTTTCAATTTTCTCCTCATAGCGACCTGCCTTACTTCCTGCTTCATTTTGTATTCTTTCTCTTTTCAATTCCTCTCTTACTACATATCCTGGCGTCCCGCTATCTAATTTTAAAATCCATCTTAAATACTTTTCCTGTGGCCTCTCTACCCCCTCCCACTCCTTATATCCCTAGATTTCTACTCCATACATTAACACCCCCTTTACTAGGCTATCGAATATCTTTAACCTTCATCTTATCTCCTCTAAATTTCCTTTCACCGTAATTCCACACCCATCCCATTGCAATTCTCGCCTTTCTTACATGCTCTCTTACATGCTCATCCTCTGTATTATTTCTTTTCATTACATATCCTAAATAATTAATCCTCTTTACTTCTTGAATACTCTCTGTTCCCCACCACCACTTCCTTTCTTGTTCTCTCTCTCCATAATTTTTAAACACAACTACTTTGGATTTCTCTACGCTTAAATCTAATTTTTTATCTTCTAAATATTTCTTTAACATTCTCATCATCGCTCTTAATCCGTCTTCCTTTTCTGCTACTACAACTATATCATCTGCATATTCCAATGACCATATTTTTGTCCTTACACTTTTCACTACCCCCGGCCCTTTCATCATTTCTTTCTATATACGATATTTCTTTCTCCTCTCTTCCATATTCGCACTACTATTCCTATCTTCCAATTATCCGGAAAACCTCCATACTTTTTTAATTACCTCTCCCAGTTTTTCTGCCACCTTATCACCGCCCGCTATTCATACCTCGGTTTTTTAATCCATCCTATCCTGGTGCTTTCTTCTTTTCAACCTCTTTATTTCCTATTGTATTACTTCATTTCCTTCTCTCACTTTCATTTCCCTATGTTCTTTTTCCAAGTTTCTTCTTGCCCCTCCTAGTGCTTCCATGAAGTATTCCTCCCACTATTCCACACTTATACTTTTGTCAATTTCTTCTATCTCTTTCTCTTCCTGTCTACTGTATTCTTTTTTCTTTTCCTCACGGTCGAATAATTATGAGAACTCTTATGAACTTGCTTACCTTGCTACCAAGAAAAAATTTAAACAATCAACGGTAGTAGCTAAAAAACGCCATACTAAGAGTATAGCAGATGCCTTCGCTGGGGTGAGAGATGCCAAGAGTTTCTGGTCGGAGGTTCGGAGGTACAGGCGAGCGCCACCTTGTATCTCACCGGTGTCCCTGGAGACTTGGACCGGTCACTTGAGGCTCCTCTATCCTTCGAGGCCAACGGCGTCTTTAACATTCTATGGGGCACTCGATGAAGATCTTGACGGCCCTATTCTTCCCCAGGAGCTGCGGGAGAGCATGAGGAGATTAAAATCGGGTAAAGCTGTAGGTCCGGACGGCATCCCAGCAGAATCGTGGAAACTACTGACGGGAGAGTGGTTTGGACCTTTTTAATGTCATTCTAGTAAATGAGCTGCCACCCGAGGGGTGCATGGTGGCTGATCTCTTCATGCTCTTCAAAAAGGGTGACCGTTCAGACCCTGAAAATTACCGTGCCATAGCCATAACTAATGCTTTAACGAAATTATTTATGCAGGTCCTTGCGGCGCGACTGGAGTACTGGCTCTCGCAGCGCAATGTACTCCCGGAAGAGCAAGCAGGATTTAGGAGAGGGCGCTCTGCGGAAGACAACATTTTTACATTAAATGCAGCAATTCAGATCCAGCTGAGGAAAAAAGCCTCAAAGTGCTATGTCCTTTTTGTTGACTTCCGCAGAGCGTTGATTCGATCCCTCACACAAAACTCTGGCACAAGTTATACAATATAGGGATTAGCGCCAAAATGGTTAGGGTGCTTAAGGCCTTTTACGATTCAGCTAAATCGTCTATTCTATGTGCGGGTGGCTCTACCGATCGAGTCAGGGTGACCGAGGGGGTCCTGCAGGGAGAAATTTTGAGTCCTCTGCACTTTATTACGTATATCTTCGACATCGTGTCATATTTTCGTGAACAAGGCTTAAGAGGAATCGACTACACATCAACATATGACCTCATGATGCTTCTCTTCGCTGACGATCTGGCGATTTTCGCGTATTCCCCTGCTGACCTTAGAATGAAACTGAGGACGCTAGAGTCATTTTGCAATCTGAACAACCTTGTAGTCAACCTATCTAAGACTAAAATTGTAGTATTTAGAAGAGGCGGCCCTCTAGACGCCTTTTCTAGAAATTTTTGCTACGCAAACCAGCAGGTGGAAGTTACGGCCACGTATCCTTACCTAGGATCAATCGTCTCCTCTTCGGCGAGTGGGCTGAAGGCGGCTGAAAACGCTATATATATAGCAAGGACTCGCCAAGCCACTGTGGCGGTCTTGGCTATAATGGCTTCAGCTAGATGTGATTCGAGCAGTGCTGCCCTAAAACTCTACGGTGCTTCCACTATATCTACCTTGTTGTATGCGGCTCCCTGCTGGGCCCTAGGCCATCTAAATTCTCTTGAATCTGTGCAGGTCGAGTTTTTAAAAAATGGCTTAAGCTCCATAAGTCGACGCCGCACTACCTTTTGCGTCTCGAATTGGGGCTTTATCCAATATCGGTCGAGATAGTGCGTAGAGCGTTAAATTTAGTACTTAAATATTTGAGGCGACTCGGATTAATAAGGCTTTATGAACTTAGTATCAGGGACAATGGTGTTTCGACAATAAACTGGCTTACTCAGTTAAGGTTGGTCCTGGGCTTGCCTCTATATGAAAATCTTTGGGATGATTTTTCGGCAGCAAATTGGGAGTCCAAGGTGGCCTCCACTTGCGAAAGTTTTGCCACCCTTCAGCGTAATCGTGACCTTAAACGCTATTTCGAATCGGACTCGATCCGGATGCCTCTATATAGGCAATTCTACGACGGACTGGCCTCTCTTGCTCCGGAACGTTGCCAGATATCCCACTTGCGCCTAAAAATACAGTCGAGAATAGCCACTATATTCTCGCGTTCGTTTTGTGTCGGTAGTACGTACTATGCGTATAACCCGAATGAGCCATGCTCTATTTGTAACACGGGTGAAAGGGAGACTTTAATTCACATCCTGTGCAACTGTCCCCATTCTACCCCTTCAAGATCCAGACTCCATCGTAGTACCATTTTGGCGAACTGTTCGGAAGAGAATATAGTGGCCTTTCTGCTACACTCCGCCGACCCTCGTGTGCTGAAAATCCTATTTGGATTTGTCAGCTCATACTTCGCTAGGAGACAATTTCTTCTGGATTTTTAGTCTCTCTCTCTCTCTCTATTGTACATTATGGCAATCACAGTCCAGTCTTTTTCTAACATTAGGCCTAGTTTTTATCCTTGCTTTCTGATTGTATAGTCTGTGATTGTAATTGCGTGCGATTTTGTTTCTATAAGAACAGTATATTATTTTTCAATTGTATAGTCTTATTCGTCTGTACTTGAAATAGCGTGCGATTTTGTTTTTATAAGTTCAGTATATTGTTTTTTAACTGTATAGTCTTACTCGTCTGTAATTGTAATTGCGTGCGATTTTGTTTCATAAGTTCAGTATATTGTAAGCGTTGTGTACCATTTTTGTTCTAGTTATATTATTTTTTGGTGCACTCTACCCTCAAGAATTTTATGTAATTCACTTATGGGTCAATAAACTTATACTACTACTACTTTCTTTTCCTCACATAATTGTCTATACTCTTTTCTTGTTGTAACATATTTCTTATAATGTTCCTCGTTCTCTTTTCTTCGATATTCTTTTCTCTTTCTATGCGCCTCTCTCTTCTTTTTTTTACACTCGTTATCCCACCATGGTACCCACCCTAACGCTGTTTTCTTCCACCTTTCCTTTCTACTATTGCTGTTTTTATCTTTGCCTCTAGTCCTTCCCACTCCTTCTTTACCCCTTTTTTCTTCCATTCTACTTTCTGCATTCTTTTTCTATATTATATTTCCCCTTCTGTCGTCCAATTTTGTATTTTCCATTCTTCTGTCTCCTCTATAGTTTGTCCCTTTTCCCAGCCTCCAGCTAGCGTTACTATTAACGGTTGATGATCTGACTCAATCCGATCTCCTATTTCCAATCTTTTTATTTTATCCCCCGCCTCCACATTTACCCCTGCATAATCAATCTTGTAACAATATAATCTTTATAAAATCAAAAACAATTTTGTAAAAATGACTTGATTTATCGAAAATGGTATGTGATCTAATCGTACATAAAAGAATACCATTTCTATAATGGGAACGAAAAATACGTGTGCGATCCGTGAGCGCGTGTGGTGGTAGATTTAACAATTATATAACTAACCCGCACTGTTGATTATTGGAGATTATATTTAACTACTTTTGACACTATAAATTACTATTGATTACCGATAGGTACTAGTAACCAGCAGAAATAACTAGCAATGCCACTATTTAGTATCAATAATACCACTAATGCATTATTAGTGTTACGGACGCTAGGCTACACGTGTAGCAGCGTACGGAGTCAGGAATATTCGCCTGTTAATAAATAATAAAGATGTGCACCTGAGATGTCCACAGCGACGTCATCCATCCGTTCGGACCACACGTGCAGAAAACCGTTGTCAGTTAGAGATTTGGGTATCCTATTGTTAGCCGAATTGTTATAGTAAATCGAGACATGCAAAGGCGTACCGCGGCGGCAATCACCTTTATAGTCGATAATCGAGTGACATTTGAAGACATCCGCTGTAGATTAGGAGGTCGAATTAACGAACAATTGACTCATCGGAACCTGCACGTGCAGATATTCGAGCCCGGTCCGGGAATTACTGAATCACTAAAGCATCGATATCTGACACGAAAGCGGCGATTCGCGGAAGACGAGTCTTATCGGACACCATGGTTGATGGTGTCTCGTAAACACCCCCACTACCGAATTATGTGCAAAACCGACCTGACTTGTAACGGACAATTGCATTGGCCAGTCAGAGTCGCTCCGTTAATGATCGCGTGAAGATCTCGGTGCAGAGTCGCTCCGTGTATGATCCAGAGAAGATCTTGGTGCAGAGTCGTCCCGTTAATGATCGAGTGAGGATCTCGGTGCAGAGTCGCGCCGTGAACGAAACCGAGAAGATTTCCGTTAGAGTCGCGTCGTAAAAGATCTCCGTCAGAGTCGCGTGCACGGAACTTAGAAACTTCACGACTCTCCGCGAATCAATACAGGACTTAGTTCCTATATACCCGGACGATCTGATACTGTACGACCTTTAGTTGGCATTTCTTTAAATAAAATAAAGTTACTATTCCTAAATTCGCCGGTATTTCGTCACTTGGGGTGTCGAACCCCTTTATGCGGAAGATCTCAGAAACGATTCTCAGGTGCCGATATAAATCTTTATAACTCCTAATCCTTCTAAGAATTGAATTACGAAAACATAAAAATCGTAGCATAAAAAATGGTGGCAGCGGTGGGATCCCCAAGTGACTGGTGAACTTCAAAAATAACTTTCCAAGAAAATCAGAACGGGTAAAGGGAATCAAGTTCGCGTAAAATAACTTTCCGTACAGAAAGTTGTGAATGACCACGAGCTGTTTCGAGAGTCAGCTGTCTAGGATTCATTGGCTGCAGAGCGCGGAGGAGGCCTTATCCAATTCAAGATTCACGAGGGCGTTTCACTAACCTGAGGGACTGTCCAGTAACTTGAGGAAGCTCAACGCATCAGATAGAGCAGAGAAAACATCGAGGACGCTGATTGCCTACTTAATAAGTGCAGCTACGTAAGTAAATTTACATTTCTGTACAAATTTTCTCAAAAAAAAATCTTTGGAATGATTTATCAATCTTTTGCTCAGAAGCATATTTAAATTTCACGAACAAAAAGAGAGAAAATTTGTAAACTATTTAACGATTGTTGTGAATTTTATGAACTTTGAAATATTGTTGATTAATTTTGAAACACTATTGTAATTCGTTTTGAAGTACTTATTCAATTAATGTTGAAATACTGTCGGAATGAACTTTGAAATACTGTCACAATTAAGTTTGAAATATTGTTGTAATTAACTTCGAAATATTATTTCAACTCACTTTGAATATTATCAAATTTACGATTTGTTACATCGTGCGAACATTTAAAAAAAAAGGGAAATTTTGACAACAAAACAAACGCGAATCAGAAATTAATAATAGCGGCTTTCGAAAAAAATACAAAAAATGGGGGACTATAAAGGCGGAATACCGACAAGCGGTAGCCACCAAGTGGCCCCCGCAGGTCCGGTATATGTGGTAGCACGAGCACTACCAATTGCGGAAGCAGTGAGCAGTGTGCCGGAATTTGACGGCACCCGGGAAAATTCTCAGACTTCGAAAGTGCGTGTCGCGATGGATTCAGATTATTATCGGCCGACGAAACCCGGGTCTATTTACATATGATGAGAAAAAAGCTTATCGGGAAAGCGCAAATTTTCTGCGAAAAAATTTCGACATACGCGACAGTAGAAGCCTTTTTGGCCGATCTAAAATCTGCCTACGGCATTTCTAGTGATCCGGTCAAGTTGCTAGCGGGATTAAAAAATACTTACCCCGGACCCCGCGAAAGTTTAGAAGATTTTGGTTACCGTCGATTACGCGATTATCGCGCTCTCGAGAAGGCCATAAACGCGTCGAGAGATTTTGACGCGGTTGCCGGTCAGAGATTATTAACTTTGGCAAATCGTGACGGAAAGGACCATTTCATTTACCGCGCGAAGCCCCCATGGAAGTACGCCTCACGCAGCTGAATCCAAATACGCTCGAGGCTACCGTAGAACACGCTAGAAAACTAACTGAGAAATACAGCGCGAAAGAAGCAGGTTCCGATCCTATGCTAGGAGGTCGCGGAGAAAGATATTATCAAGCGTCTGCTCAGTTAGTTTCGAAAGGTCCGCAATATCAGCGTGACTATTTGGACCGACCAGGACGTTATGAAATCGATCCTGAATGGCGAAATTATAACGACATACAGTGCAGTTATTGTAAAAGAATAGGGCACTCTCGGAAACAATGTCGAACTCTACAAAAATGGGATTTCGATACCCTGGACATAGAGAGACATTGCACTTGGTGCGATCGCATAGGTCACACCAGAGATAATTGTCCTGCGCAAAGATTTAATCAACAAAAATGCGAGTTTTGCCAGCGAATGGGTAACGTTAGTGAAACATGTTTTTTTAGAAACGGCGTGAAAAAGAAGATTTCAAAATTTAAGGAAAGGTCAAAAAATACGTTTGTAAAAAATAACCAAACCTCTTTTAAAACGATCGCCGGCACGAATCGATATTCCGGAATAGGGAAAACCTAATTTTTCACAGAAGAAGAAAACAAAAGTTTTTCTGGAAATCGTTCGTTCTCGGGAAATTATCATTCGTCTCATAGGACTAATGATAGATGGCAGAGAAATAAGTACGGGAATAATGAAGACACCGATAAACGAGAAAAGAAGTCATCCTATAGTCAAAATCACCATCATTTAAACTCCAGGGGCGCTCGACAGCAATCAGCAACATCGAGCGACGTCCAAGACAAAAACTCACCTCGGAAAATGGGCGCCGTAAAAGCGGAACGGTCAGAGTCCATTTCGGGCATGTTAGTTTTTCAGAATGTCCACGAATAGACATTTCTAGCCCCGATCTGCATTACGGAAACGGAATATTCTTGGTCGATTCCGGAATAGAAATAAATCTTATAAAACTGAGTAAATTACGTCGAGATCTGTATCCCGATCAGAATATCAAATTCGATTTAAGCGGAATCGGCAAAGGAATAATCGGTACGCTAGGTTGTGCAGAGGTACAATTTAATGAAGAAATTATAGAGTTACAAGTAGTGAGAGATAACTTCCCTATCGATGAAGATGGAATCATAGGAAATCCTTTTTGCCGAACTCTGGGAGCAAAAATCGATTGCGAACAAGATTGCGTACATATAAGAAATGATATAATCCCATTTATTAATGAAGAATTCATACAGATTTCGCCAAGAAGTCGCAGAGTAGTTCGCGTAGAAGTTCTAAACAACTTAGAGTTCGGATTTGTACCAAAAGTCAACATCTGCAGTGGTTTATTTTTTGGTAATGCCCTAGTAAAAAATCGCGATTGATACGCATATCTGTATGTCATAAATACAAATGACTATGAAATAAAATTTACCGTCCCACAAATTGAACTGGAAGAATGCGAAGTAGCAGAAAATATACAAAGAGAAAATAATGTTATAAAAACCATGCATGATCTTAAGAATTACGAAGATAATCGGAAAAATCAAAATCACGAAAAAATACAAGTGGCTATGGGACATGATAAACAGAGAAATAACGATCTTTTGAAGCGGATAAATGTGGACGGATTATCGGATGAAGAAAGAAAATATGTGGAGAATCTCGTTCACGACTACGCTGACATGTTTCACCTACCAGGGGAACCATTAGGCGCGACTTCCGTATTCAAACACCGCATTCATACCACAAATGATGTGCCGATACGCGCTAAACATTTCCGGCTCCCGCCCGCTATAAAAACTGAAATGCAGCGACAAGTGGACGAGCAGCTCAATGCAGGGTTGATTAAACCGTCCTGGTCTCCATACGACTCTTCTGATTGGGTTGTCCCTAAGAAACCAGGCCCTAACGGCGAAAAGCGATGGCGTTTAGTTATCGATTTTCGCGATCTCAATGAAAAAACTATTGGGGATGCTTATCCTATTCCGAATATTACTGACGTTTTGGACCAATTAGGTCAGTCCGTATATTTTACAACTCTCGACCTTAAATCTGGGTTCCATCAGATTATGATGGATGAGCAAGACGCACATAAAACTGCGTTTTCGACCCGAAACGGTCATTATCAATATATAAGAATGCCGATGGGAATAAAAAACGGCCCCAGCGATTTTCAAAGACTTATGAATCTAGTATTAAGTGGCTTACAAGGTATAGAGCTGCTAGTATATCTCGATGACATAATTATTTACGCAAAAACTTTGTATGAACATGAGGTTAAATTTAGACGCCTCATGAAACGACTTCAAGACGCAAATCTTACGTTGGAACCCGATAAATGTCAGTTCCTACGAATGGAAGCTGCGTACTTGGGGCACACTATTGGAAATAATACAGTCCAGCCAGATGCGAAAAAGATTGAAGCGGTAAGGAAATATCCGTTCCCGAAAAATCGAAAAAACGTTAAATAATTTCTTGGACTAGCGGGATATTATAGATGATTTGTTGAGGGATTCTCAAAAATCTCCCACCCGTTAATTATCTTATTACGTCAGGATGTCAAGTTTACATGGGGTGCCGAGCAGATAGAAGCGTTTGAGAAACTAAAGGATTTGTTATGTAATACACCAATCTTGAAAGTTTGAAAGGAGCAGAAACCCGATACACTACATCGGAAAAAGAAATGTTAGCTGCAGTGTTCGCCGTAGAACAGTTCCGTCCATATTTGTATGGTCGAAAATTCACTCTCGTAACAGATCATCAACCGCTAAGATTCCTTAAAACTATGAATTTGAGATTACACCGTTTTCGCATAAAATTAGAAGATTACGAATACGATGTAGCATATGAAGAGGGGAAACGTAATGTAAACGCGGACGCATTATCGCGTAACCCAATCGATAGATTCGACCTCGAAAATACAAATGAATATGACGATGAAATAGATATGGTCGATAATAAAATAAATAAAGAGAATAAAACGATTAAAAAATTTAAAAACGCAAGGAAAACTGAAAAATCGTGTATGCCAATTAAAAGCGGTAAAAATGATAAAGAAAACAAAAAAACGATCAACAAACGCTAAGAGACTACAAGCCTCAGATGCTGACGGGTCAGGAAATCCTGCTCCGAAAAAACGTGGTAAGGATTTCATTGAAGAAACCGATACGTATGGAGATGTTGAAGACAACGTGACTGACTGCGACAAAGAGAGCCAGAGTTCCAATGTAGAAATGCTGGGAGTTGAAAAGACAGCTCGAAAGAAATACATAACCGAGGTCGAAAAACTCGAATTACCAGTCTACATGAAATTAGGAAACCACAAAGGAAAAACTCAGTCGAGACAGCAAGACGGATCAATTTCAATAAAAAAACCTCCTACACCGGTCAAGAAAAAACAAAGACAAACAATATATAACGGAAGTAGAAAAACTACAAGTGCCGGATTATTTCAAAATTGACCCTACAGTAAAGCGAACTCAGATAAAAGAAAAACCAAAAATAATAAAAATGAAGTGCTATCCGAAGCAGGAACGAAATTAAACTATAAGAAACGGTTAGCTGATGTTCGAGACCGTTGGAGGGAAATAGAAGAATTCCCTACTGAGGATGAACTTACGTCACAACCGGATACAGAAGTCACGTATTCCGAAATGGAAGAACTAAGCGTTAGAGAAAACTCGAAGAAAAAGATGAAAATGAAAAATCGAAAAAGTCATACGTCGGACAACGAGGACCTAGAAGATTCATGGTCGTCGGATTTTTCCCTCGACCCGCCTGAAGAAACTATACGTTTACTTTCCCATTCGACGCCCAAGGAGAAGGGCCCATCTAAAAATAGTTCTTACTCGCAAGCGCAGAGAGCTAGAGAAGCTACCATCGACGGAGAGTGACACGCTCACCCAAGCCCCGACGAACGGCCCGGAGATCGGGACGAAATGAAAATCCTCGACGAGTCGATGGAACTCGACGAAATCCCCGTTCAGCCCTTTTCGGAGAAAACGAAATGCAGGTCGACCAGACAACCGTGCGTGCGTCTGAGAACGATGAATTGTCTCGGCATTTAAATTATTCACTCTCAAACTCATGTATGGAACCCTACAAAACACTAAAAGAGTATACTGATGGCAAAAGACGGAAATTGCCTTTTTACCTCCTTAATCAAATTGCAACAGTTAAACATGAGCCCTCAAGAATTAAGAGAAACGCTGAAGGACAGCGATTTTCTATTATCCTGTGCTGTATATATATGGGCATTTTCCATACTGGAATCTACATCGGAATTCGGCGACGATAACATTTTAATGATATTTGCACGACATTTCAATACAAATATTTGCGTACATGAACATAGTCCGACACATAAAACACAATTTTATCACATAAAACCGGAAAATGCATACCAAACGCACCATCTACATCTCGCTAGGCTACAATACACCCCACTCTTGCCCCAGTACATAGGCATATTGGGACTAACAGACACGGCGCTAGGGATTACGTCATCGTTTGTCGGGAACTTCCCGAACGCAAAGGAGCCGATTGAGGCAAGTCATGACCCCAACGTCTCGACGACAATCACCCCCACACAGCAACGTGGAGGGAATGGCCCGAAACGTAAACAGAAGTCCGACGGTCCGATAGACGCTGGGAGAAACGAAGAATTTTACGAGCCTGTCGATTCTAAAGTAAGAATAAATACTATCAATGATCATGTATTCTGTAAAAAGGGACATATTGTCTACTTTACCACGGCCAATGGACATTTAGATTGCGAAATAGGTCTAGGCCTCGTGGAACGACATTTAATTAATCCCGACGAATTGTCGTTCAAACGATTAAAAATCGGTGAAGTGATAGTACATAAAAAAGGTAAGACCCGACTCTTCGGACTTGTCGTTAAACAAAACCTTGATGATCGAGCCTTAAAATCAAGCATTGTGAAATCCATCAATGTATTGGATGCCCTTTTAACAAAATTTGAGATTTCATCCATAATAATCCGGCAGGATCGCGACATGTTCCAACATATTCAACGGCGAGATATCCAAGATATAATACAATCACTACTTGGCTGACGAGAACTAACGATCACCTTTTGTAAGGACAACCGTTCTATACCTCCAGTAAGCGAGCGATTCGCCATAATAAAAGTACACCATGATTCAGTTATAGGAGGTCACAAAGGAGTGACCAAAACGTATCTTTGCTTATGCGAACATTTTTTTTGGCGAAACATGAAAAGTGACGTCACGGAATACGTAAAAAGATGTGCCGGATGTCAAAGGAAAAAATTCGTGCGTGTAAAAACACGGTTACCAATAGTCACTACAGACATACCACGAAACGCGTAAAAAAAAATTTTTTATTCTTATATCAAACGGTCATTAGGACATGATTATATTAAGAATACGCGAACAAGATGATACAGAAGTTCTGCGTATATAAGATTTTTTGTTTTTTTAAAAATTAACCTTTAGAGATAATATTCAAACCAAATTTTTTTTGGTAATTTCATTCATACATACGAGTATTTCAACAAGTTTTTCAATTATAATATACATAGGTATTTCAATAAGTATTTCAATTATAATACACATAAGTTTATCAATAAGTATTTCAATAAGCATTTCAATTATACTAAACATAGGTGTTTCAATGCATATTCCAATTATAATACACATAAGTGTTTCAACAAGTATTTCAATTATAATACACATAAGTGTTTGAATTATAATTCACATAAATCTGTTCAATTATGATACATAGAAGTATTCACAACAATCGTCATGTTTAGTTGTTCCATGGAAATGTCAATAGTGAAATCTCCATGGAGTAGCAAAATTAAAAAATGCATTTTTACAAAGCCATAGACAACATAATGCGCGATACCACAATATACAGTGTTAGTGATGTGTAGTGTCAGGTGTGTATAAGATATAAATAGACTTCCGAACACAGACCACGTCACGGCTAGCCCGGCGTCCGAACGAGACAAGGAGGCGCCATAGGGCTACAGCGGACTTTTTTATGTATGCACACCACGGGACACGTCATAACATGTAATTTTATAAGTAATTCAATACGAACGCCTAAGATCATATAAATATATATATATATACAGGGTGATCCAAAAGTCCCGGAACAGCAAAATATCTCAGCGGGAGTGCATTTTCGAGGAAAATGTTTCAGACAAAAGTTTCAGGATTTTTCCCTGGCTATTTAATGGCGATATTGAATTTGACCTTGAAGGTTATTTCAAGGTCAAGTTAATTTTTTTAAATGGGAACCCCTATTTTTTTTCATGGATTCTGAAAGAGCGGGAAATTTTACGTCCGAGTATGATATGATCGATTTTTCCGGCAAGGTCATTTCAAGGTGAAACTTAAAACTCCCGTAACGGCGAAATATCTCAGAGGGTGTGCATTTCTTTGGAAATTGTTTCAGACAAAAGTTTAAGGATTTTTCCTGGGATATTTAATGGTAGCACAGAATTTGACCTTGAACATGACCTTGAAGGTTATTTCAAGGTCAAGTTTGTTTTTTTTAATGGAAACTGCTATTTTTTTTCACGGATTCGGAGAGAGCACAAAATTTTACGTCCAAATATGCTATGGCCGTTTTTTTCGGCAATGTCATTTCAAGGCCAAACTTAAAACTCCCGGAACAGCGAATTAACTCAGCAAGAGGCACCATTGAATTTAACCTTGAAAATTACCTTGAGGCTTATTCTAAGCTCTATTTTTTTTTAATTGGAACCCCGTTTTATTTTCGTAATGTTTCCAGAGTTTCCAGAGTGCAATGTATTATCATTGTTCCCGGATAAAAATATACATTTTTTTTTACATCCGATACGTTTATAAATACCGTATGTATGGGTAACATTTTTACATTGTTTCCAATGCTACCGCTGGCTTTAGCATTACCCAAGATGTACCGCGTGGAGGTAGCACGGTCGGGTTTACACCTCTTCGGGGTGCTTTGTTCAGGTGGTTCCCCTCGCCGTCACCTGTGCGTGTGCATGTGCGTGCGCGTGTGCGTGTGCGTGTGCGTGTGCGTGTGCGTGTGCGTGTGCGTGTGCGTGTGCGTGTGCGTGTGCGTGTGCGTGTGTGTGTGGGTGTCCCCAGACAGTTAAGGCAAGATGGGTATACTAAGATTTTGATGAAATTATGTATCTTACTAAAGCTTATGCTCAAAGTGATTGCCATGAACTTCTTGGCAATATCCCAAGCGATTATAAAAAGTCGATACGACTTTTTTAATCATATCTGGTTCTATAGCCGCGATCTCATCCCGTATTCGTTGTTTTACTTCCTCGATATTCACCGGTTTCGTTCGATACACTCTATCTTTGAGATAACCCCATAGAAAATAGTCAAGGGGCGTAAGATCCGGAGATCTTGGTGGCCATTCTATTACACCCCTTCGACCTATCCACCGTTCTGCGAATACATCACTCAAATAATTGCGAACATCTTTTGCATAATGGGGTGCTGCACCATCTTGCTGAAACCAAGTCTGATCGAAATCCTCGCCTACAATAACCTGAATAGCAGGGATGATGTCGTCCCTCAACATATCGTGGTATTTTTGACCAGTAAGGGTACCCTCGATGAAGAAGGGCCCAACTACCGCATTGTTTATAATACCTGCCCATACGTTTACTTTTTCAGGATATTGAGTAGAACGACTATCGACCATCCAATTAGGATTGGGTTCACTCCAATAAGACATGTTATGTCTATTGATTGCCCCATTTAAGAAGAATGTAGCTTCATCAGAAAATACGATGCGATTCAAGAAACCGGCATCAGCATCTATTCGATTCATCATTAATTCCGCAAACTGTAGGCGTCTATCAGGATCGTCTTCATTCAATTGTTGTACGAGTCTAACTTTGTATGGGTGAAATTTTAAGTTTTTAGTTAAGATCCGTTGTACTGTACCGTAACATAAGTCGTGCTGCTGTTTAACTTTCCTGATGGAAGTATGAGGATCTTCCGTTATTGACAGCGCGACATTCAACTCATTTTCTTCAGTTGATGCTGTTACTGGACGACCTGCTCTTGGGAGATCCTTCACAGTACCGTGAACTTCAAAACGATTTATTGTTCTGCTAACAGTAGATTTAGAAATCGGTTCTCGTCCCTCTCTAAATGATGCGTTAAATAAGGTTCGCACATTCTCTAAAGATCGCTGGTTATCACCCCAACCTCTCATCATGAGAATGGTTATTCTTTCTCGTTCACTTAGCGCAGCCATTGCTCTTTGTACGAAATATACGTATGTATTTTGTTACTGAAATGATGCTTAATACGTTTAGATAGGAAAGGCGTTTAGATAGGAAATCCATGTATCTCACAAAACGATAAAGTTAAGACCAAAATGTAACCTTATAAGACTGTACACGTATGTATAAATTCAATGTGAATGTCTGTTGTTTATTTACTTCGCTGGTGACTCGTGCTCTCTGTCGCTGTTCGCGCGCCCAAGTTCACTTTGCACAAGTGTTGCGTAAGATGTATGTATACACTTTTTTTAAACAGTTTATTATTCTATTTACAAAATTAGAGGACAAGCGAGGGACAGGAACTGATTCCTAAATCGACTTTTGGCAGAACAATATATTGTTTCGAAGTTTACGGCACTGTAAAGGATCTCCCTAGAGCAGATCGTCCAGTAATAGCATCGACTGAACAAAATGAATTTAACCACTCTCAATACCGGAAGATCCTCATAACTTCGTTAAGAAAATGAAACGGGGTTCCAATTAAAAAAAAAAAAATAATCTTGACCTGAGAATAATCTTCAAGGTAATTTTCAAGGTCAAATTTTATGCTAGCATTAAATATCCCGGAAAAAATCCTGAAACTTTTGTCTGAAACATTTTACCCGAAAATGACCTCTTGCTGAGTTAATTCGCTGTTCCGGGAGTTTTAAGTTTGGCCTTGAAATGACATTGCCGAAAAAAACGGCCATAGCATATTTGGACGTAAAATTTTGTTCTCTCTCCGAATCCGTGAAAAAAAAATAGCAGTTTCCATTAAAAAAAACAAACTTGACCTTGAAATAACCTTGAAGGTTATGTTCAAGGTCAAATTCTGTGCTACCATTAAATAGCCCGGGAAAAATCCTTAAACTTTTGTCTGAAACAATTTCCAAAGAAATGCACACCCTCTGAGATATTTCACCGTCACGGGAGTTTTAAGTTTCACCTTGAAATGACCTTGCCGAAAAAAACGGCCATAGCATATTCGGACGTAAAATTTTGTGCTCTTTCCGAATCCGTGAAAAAAAATAGGGGTTCCCATTTAAAAAAATTAACTTGACCTTGAAATAACCTTCAAGGTCATGTTCAAGGTCAAATTCAATATCGCCATTAAATAGCCAGGGAAAAATCCTTAAACTTTTGTCTAAAACATTTTCCCCGAAAATGCACTCCCGCTGAGATATTTTGCTGTTCCGGGACTTTTGGATCACCCTGTATATGTTTTGTGGTAATTTTGCGGACTTTTTTTTTAAACAGATCGGTCATTTTGCGGACTTTTTGTCATTTCGCGAACCGTCCGCGAAAAGAAAGTATTTTTCTGGTCATTTCGAGGACTTTTTTTTATACATGATGGGCATTATGCGGACCCTATGTTTTTGCTATAGGGAACATAATTTCGCACCAAACTTTAGGCACAACTAGGTCTAGGCGAGGTTTGGTAGGGTTGGGTTAGGATAGTTTTTAGCGGGGGGTCTGGGGGGCAGAGCCCCCCAGCGCACGCAGCCTAGTTAAGCTTGATAAAATCCAAATAGACCAAATTTAATTTTTCCCGAAGTCCGCAAAATGACCGATACATAGACGAGTTATATATAAAAAAATCGGATCCGCGAAATGACCACATTACGTGTATATATATATATATATTAGGTGAACAGTACGTCCACGGCCACTTGCATTTCGCACTGAAAATGAACCGGCGTAGTCCACGCCACAATGCATGAAGGGGCGCTCAGGTCGCAACACACGCGGGTTCGGAAGATTACCGAGAAGTTGGGTGCTAAACTCGGCTTTTAGCCTGGCACAGGTCATGCAGTGATGAATGACTGAACGAATGATTTTCATGGCCTGCACGATCCAGACCGTCTGGCGAAGAGTACGGAGCATCACTCGTACTCCACCATGAAGACAACGAAGGTGAGAAGACAGAGAAGATCTTTGAAGAGAATTTTAACCACAGAATGCGACGTCAGGGCGATTGGATGCTTTGTGCTGATGGGTAGATCGGAGTGTTTAAGTCGACAACATACTCTAATCAAACCCGTATCGCCGGTAAACGGATGCAGTGAGCTGAGCGAACTTTTGGGATCAACGGGTAGGCCGTTGTGGAGCCATGTCAATCCAGCAGAGAAACACTCGGTTTGCAACCATTGAAAAATGGTTAATCTGGCTAGACGAATTTCTGCAGCCGATAAATACGTAGCAGAGCAAACTGGTGACAAGCTTGTATCCCGTGCACGTACGCGTCGAAGCCAGCGTCGCAAAAGGGCAACCTCCCTTGTGAAGCGCACTCAGGAAGAGACTCTTTCCATCAAAGATGGAAAAAATTCGTTAGGGCAGGTGGTGGTGATTAAGACTTCCACTCTTGCTTCAAGTGGCGCTTCTTCGGCCACTTCCGGAACGTGAATAGGCCAAAAGTTTTGGTCTTTTGACAATCAAGGAAGCCCACGAAGCCACAATGAATTATGTGCATAAAATCACGATATACCTGAGCGTCCTCCAGCTGACGGGATAAGCGCCGTTCCGTGGATTTGAAGGCGTTGAGAGCCATTTTGCGGGATTTGCCGAATTTAACGTTCGATGGATGACGGAAAGGTAATCGGACCGGTTGCATCTCGACTATGGGTGTCAAGAAAATGTCTTTCACACTGTTCATCCTCTCCTGTAATTAAGTGAGGCATAGGGCTTTCTTCGATTTCCCAGAATTTTTGTAATGCAGAAGACAAGGATCCACTGTCGATGCTGAGATAAACTGGGACATTAATTGGAATTATGGGTTTCGGACACTCAGTTCAGCCGGATAAAATCCAGTCGAATATCGTATTCTGCGCAGTCGGATGGCCTAAATCTCCTTTCACTAACCCGTCGAGTAAGATCGAGCCACAGCGATCTGATCAAATGATGAGCTGGATCGGATTTGGCTGCATGGATCATTGTCTGCTAATGACAGCTTTGCAAGATGCGGCCATTGAGAAGCCGAGTGGATCAAAGTAGGAACATACGACGTCAGCTGTTTCATTACAAGCGCTGGCGTTTCCAGATACGGTTCATCGGAATGCATGAGCAAAATGTAAACATTCGCAGCACGAGTAGCGGATCCCGTGGCATTGCCTCCAATTCCACTGATAGCAGCAGAAATAAGGTGGGTTCGAGTGCAGATAGCATTTGAAAGACTGTCTGATATGAAACCCCACGTTGACCCTTGCTCTAGGAGTGCGCGAACTTGAAGAATGCGTCCGTTAGTCCACCGAACCCGAACAGTCGCTGTTGCTAATAAAATAAACGCAGCACGAATTGATTGACTTAACAAAAAATACGTAAAAACGACGTCCTGCTGGGTTACCGTCGCAATGTTACTCAATGTTGGTGTGGAAGTAGCGCTATTCATATTCGACTTCAAATCGCGTTCAGACAGCTGCCCTCCATGCAGCAAGGTATGATGCTGTTGTGAGCATACGAAACATACATTTTTGCTCTGACAGTTTGACAGAGAATGTGATCGCAAACACTTCGCACACACTTCGCACACAATTGCCTACTCTTAACAAAGTCTACACGTTTTGCTACAGGTAGACCTTTAAATCACTTACATGTAAAAAGAGGATGATCGTAAGAACAACTGGGACATACGTTTCTCGCGGCGGTCGTAGCATGAGACTGCACCGTAGTCTTACTTTTCTGGGGAGTTTTCGAAGTTATTTTCAAGTTTGTCGCAATAGTCCGAGCATTATTCGAAGTGGTCGATTGTAGGGCGAGAAGTCGATCTTTTAAAAATTGTTTAAATTCGTTGAACATCGGATAAGTTGTGAGCGAACCGAGTGAAGTGGCCCAAGCTTTCCGATACTTGGAGTCCAACCGCGAAATAAATAAATGAATAAGAATCGAATTCCAGTGTTCGACCGGCTCAGCAAGTGAAGTTAATGCACCGAGAATACTAATGCCTACGAATTATCGGTAGCACGAATAACGCGTGAAGATGCGTGTCAACTATGTACCGTTTGTTTAAAAAGTAAGATTCGAGAGTTTCCCATGCGGATTTTAGATAATGAAATTTACGGATATTGTCAATCGAAATTCATAATAATCGACCAAAAATAATCGGAAAATGAGTCCCAGTTGTTATATTCACCTGTGACTCTAGATAGATTAATCCGTGGCAGATGGTTCGTTGCACGAGCGTACAATCGAGGACCTGTTGACAGGTTGACAGTTGCTGGTTGTGAGGTTTATCGAGTAGTTGTCCAAAGACTCGAATATTCTTGCATGGTTCCAAGAAATTCTAATTAATTGCCTTTTTCTTTGTAGAATTCTCGATCATTAAAATATGGATCTGATCGAGTTGCATTCGTTACAGTTACACTGAGGCGGACATGAACTTGTCTGCATTCGGCCCATAGAGACTCTGCGTGTAACAGGCGCACTTTGAGTCTTGCGGCATTACTTGGAATTGTTTCTGGAAATTCATATATGGGGTGATATAGACTCTCGAAATTTGAACGCTGCATTGCAAGAAGCTCCTCTACCATAGTTGCTTCTAAATGATCTTGGAGTTTTGCAATTCATCATTAGACATATTGAATAAATTGTGTAACATCCAACTGAAGAAACTTAAGGCTTATATAGGACTGCGATGTTACAGTGGTAGAACGGGTCCGAATGAAAGCGATCAGCGTCGCGTCGTTGAAATGCGGGAGTCCCCAGTTCGGGGCTTGTAGAAGCGCGCGGGCCCAATTGCGCTGTGCTCCTGCGCTGGCTCACGAAATTCAAATTCGAGATCCGCTGTTGGAGAGCATGAAACGAGAGAAGTAGGGATGCGTTACAGAAGAACCAAGGCGAGAGGAGTGGTGCGAGGGGAAAAAGACCGTTTCAGCGTGATTGTACCCACGTGTTCGCGATTCAAAACCAAATATGAATGCTTTATTCCTTTTAGATTTTGCACCATAGGTTGACACTGTAATTCAACACTATTTTGCGCACTTGCACTTTATGTTTCTTTTTTGTCCAAGTTGCACTAGATCCTGACAGGATCGCCAAAAAATATGTCGATATATGCGACTTGAAAGATGGCCAGGTCAAACTTGCAAATAAGACGAAACACTATTCTCATTAATATGCACTTTATTCACTGGCACTTGTATCCAATCCATGACCAGTTGCAAATTATTACATAATTCGCACAACTACGGAAATTGTAATTCCGTCTGCGTAGCATGTACACTTTTTTTTGCTCAAAATAATTGCGATTCCGACACGAGAAAAGATGCGCATTCGGTAGCGTCCACGATGAATATGAACAATATTGGAAAGGGCAACTCGCGGAATATGAAGAGCAATGAAAACGTACGAAAAAGCTTGCGACGAACGCGACAAGTTTTTCAAAAACTGAACAAGCGCGGCTAATACAAACTGCGACAAAATTGAAATTAAAATATTAATTTACGGAAATACTCATGGAATAAACGTACTGGCCTTAGTTATAACAACAGGGTTTAAATTAGTTTTGAAATCAGTAATATTATACACACAATCCATAGTCTAAAAGTAATGGAAATTGTAGAACGATTGTCTGTATCTACATTTAATTTTTTGTGTACTAGAAATGGCATGTATTCTGTACTTACATTTATTTTTTAAAACATGGTGACATATTTTACAAAACCATAACAATTTTCAGGAACATTATAGTGAAATTTTCACAACACTATTTATTTGTTATAAGTAAAACAGATCATAACCACTTTTAAACAAATTTAATCATTCACATGAAAGAGAATGACAGTGATCGAAAACGTGTTATTTATACCTGGGGACAGCCAGGAGGCTTACATTTCGGACCTTTAGCAGTATCTGAAAATTTTATCATGCGATTTAAACAAATTATCTCTTGTGCAATGTTTACATAAAAGTATGAGGCGCAAGAAAAAAAATGTTTGGAGAATAAATTCCATTATTTGGATAAAATATTAACTGGGGACATAAAATTACACTTTTCTGGGGAATGACCCGTACACACATGGGCTCCATTCCGATTATTGTTCCATTTACTTATTGTAGCAATCGCATAGTACGCGTTTACCGACCAATTTAAAGGGTTTCGCTGTGGGCTGACCTGGTCGGTATACGTAGGGAGGTATTTTAAGGTTTATTGACGTAGCGATATTATTTTCGTTTAACATTTCGTAGTATGTACAAATTAGCGCTATGTAATGCTTCGAATGGATGACTCTCGCTGATGATATTTAACGTTATTGTTCTTCAACGGATTTCACACAAACGTGCGAGCACTTATATTATGTAAAAAGGGCTAAGTTGTAATAAGTTTATATACGTTACTGTGTAAGATAAAGAGAACTATATGCGTTATTGTGTAAGAGAAAGAGAACTAAAGAATTGATAAAGGAAGAAAGATGAATAGTGAGAAATGTGTTGTGAATAGAGGACAATGAGTCTAGTGATTGAGTGGGTTTTTGAAAAGATGGAGAATATTCAGTACGCATAGGTGGTAGTCAGTCGCATATAGACACGGAAGCAGTCAATTGAGCCCTCATTGGAAAGATTGAAATTGCAGTTAAACAGCTCAATTTTTTGTGAACTTCAAGTTGGCGAGTCATTTTTTCAATAAGCACAAACCGAGGAGTGCCCAGTGCAGAGCCATGAGATGATGTCTTCTCCTGGTCAAAATTCGAGATAAGAATTTGTTATCCGCTTGCTTCGAAAATGTACACTAACGCGTATTCATAATCGAATTCTCATTATAGGTTTTTTTTTCTTCCGGTAAATATCAAAATTCGAGGACTTCAGACATTGACTCTCTATGCAAGATATCATCAAAACCACTGGATTTCTCCAAGTTACGACAATTGGGAATTGCGCAATGAATTTCACCCTGAGCTACGCATCGAAAAAGAGAAAAATGGACACGAGAACCCCTAGAAGGCGATGCTAATCGGCCACGCGTACTGCGATCGGGTTTTTGCGCCAAATTAGTCATAATGTAGTTCTCTTTCTCTCGGTTACATACAGATGTTATTTCTTAATGTGGGTTTATATAATTTCGCTTAATATAGATATTACTTATGAATTGGATTTCTATTTCTATTATTTCGGAAAGTGATTCGTATTTGTTGAGTAATTTTGTTCGTTATTAATTATCTTGGAAATCCATTCTTCATTTTAATAATCGAAATATTTATATTAGAAAATGGCAACCAACGAGTGTGCTCGATCGTCCTTGAATGTAGAGTCTTATGTACATAAATGTCAATACACTCACGTAATTAATTATAGAAGGGAGAAATTGTTTTTAAATAGAATTATGGATTTACCAGTTACTAGGAAAAATCTCTGTGAGGATTAATACGTCTTATGTTGGCTCATTTTTATTTTTGTTTTCTTTCTTTTCGAAATTATACACAAATAAAACAATAGGTAAAGTAGCACTTTATGGCAAATCATGCAAAAATATAAATTTACGTTTCTGATAAATGGTATGAAAATGGTGTATTTTGAATTCAGTAAGAAGAATATTGACTTTAGAAATGTATTAAATAATATTTTTTTTTTAGAAAATAAAGTTAAAAATTATGTAAAAATATACGTTTGCATTCAAATTAAAATAAAATCCAAACGAGTTTTTGGAGCAAATCTCCAAATATTACCGTGCGAAAAATATAAAATGATCATCCAAGTCAAATTATAAGTATAGAACAAGCGTTAACAGGAAAATCGGCCATGTGGTTTAGTAGATCAAGGAAAATGAACAATTTTGATCAATTTAAAGTTTAATTTTTAAAGGAGTTTTATTCGGAAGATATCCGCATTAAATTAAAACAAGAGTGGATTAGCGAAAAATATAAAATTTCAGATGAGGGTTTACAAATGTATTTTTATAAAAAATTAAAATCCGCAGCGCATTTTGAACCGAAAATCTCGGAATTGGAAGTGAATTATATGGTGATTCAACAAATGCCACTTTGGGCCAAGGTAGCGTTGGCTACAGTACGGTATGGCGAAACGGACTCCATTAGCCAAACTCTCGCACAACTCGATTCCATTCGATTGAAGAAAATCAAGAATACGAAAAGCGATCAAATCATGTTGGGAATCATCAACAGAATCCGGTTAGACTTAGGCAAAGTCAGGGGGATTTTCGACGTCCACGATATTCTTATTCAAATCCACGAAGTAAGGAACAGTAGTCAAAAAATAATCAATCTAGAAATTTTCGCCCGATATATAACCAAAACTTTCGAATTCCCGATACGCGAAACCCTCCCCCGCAAATTTCGAATAATAAGTTTAACAATAATATAAATCCAACTATACAACTAGATGCCTTCGACCCGGGTGCCTACAATTTTGGCTAAATTCGTATTGCAGTTCCCTGACGAAAGGCTGATGCTTCCGGGAATATTCCCATTTTAACACTGCCAGGAAAGAAGGCGGCAGAGGGTAGTTCTAGCATCGTTAGGTTCGAGTAGTTTCTATACATATATCGTAACAATATTTTGTTCCTTAAATAGGGTGAATATGCCAATGAATGGACGGTTAAGCATTTTTCACACTTTGATCGATTGTAACTTTTGAATTCTTTTATGAAAATTTAATTATGATACCACCATTAGAATCGTTAGACTCTGTTCTTTATGACCGTGCAGTTCAACCTTTGATTTTATTTAATTATTAACCTCGTCTTCATACGTTTGTAAAAAAAATCCGCTAAACCCCAATGAATAGACGGGTTAAATCAAATGGGACGTTTTCAGTACCAGTTTTGGATGGCTTTAAAACTTTGCTTTGATTTTACAAAATAAACACTGGAAGATCAATAGTACTGTAAATATTGTTTTGAATGTTCAAAGAACATAAAAATATGTATTTTGTTGCATGTTGTGCATCATACATTCATAAGAAATAGAAATATGTAGAAAATCGTCCATTCATTGGTAGTCGTCCATTCATTAGCATATTCACCCTGTATTAAAATTGAAAATGAGCATTTTCAAAACTTCCACCCGGACCGCAGGTCAGCCGAAGCACTGATAAATGAGCACGTCTTGTTCACACTAATGCTTAAAAAACACGCGGTTTAGTCGAGTTTTTGACAGGTCGGGTTGCAGGAAATAAATTTTTTTATATGTGGGATACTTCGGTTTCCGTTTTTTACGGCATTATCGTGATTTTACGAAGAAATGAATAAAACCTTTTTTGTAGAGAATTCGATGTTCTATATTTTGTGTTTAAAACATTTTTTTTGTACGATTTGTATTTTTTGTTAAAAAATGGAAAAAACTTGTTTTTTGAGCGTTTTTTTTTGTTAAACCTCCACATAATCTATTACGCATTGTCTCCAAAAACTAATCAGATCTAAGTTTGGCCAAGAGAAACCCAAATCCGTTTGTACTTTTTAAATTCGTCCTGCCAGTCGCGAGATATCGCGTATACAAAATTTTGCCCACGGACGGACGGACGTACAACCTAACGGACACCAATTTTTTTATTGTTGCATTGGGTTCCTTAGGGCCTGAAACGTCGACATTTGATGAAAAACTATAAGGTAATTTTTTGGCGGGAACTGACCAAATTCAATACTTCGCCAGACCTATGGTCTGGGTCGAAGTAAAATAGAGAACATTTAAACTAAATCTGGGCATTAAATTAAATTAACTCTCAAAAGTAGTGATTTCTATTGCAAAAAGTTATTGAACTTGTAGTAACCTCGAATATGGAGTTCTAATTCGACATAACATTACCTCTAAATTGCCCTGTGGCCCTTTCGTGTCAATCATATTTAGCTTATATTCCGGAAAATGCAAGTGGAGAGTTCAAATTCGCAAATTTGACCTTCGTTCAAATTTGCGATAATTTTGAAAAATATCATTCATATCGTAAAATTCTCCGCTCATTTCAAATCCGGGGTAAAAAATAGCGTTTCCATTAAAAAAAATCAAGTTGACCTTGAAATAGCCTTAAAAATTGAGATCAAGGCAAACCGTTTTATAGAATTGTATGAGCCCCTCCATCCCCTTCAACTTTTGTGTAGACCATTTTTCTCTATCTAGCATAAATGCCACTAAATTCCGGTGGGTCGATTAAGACGGCCCACCGTGTTTACAATTTATTTGTTCATAATTTTCATTTTGAAATTGTAAATTGAAATTCTTCATCAACGATTCCCAATCCAAAAATCCTTATACACTAATTTTTATCAACTACTATCAAGTATTACTCCATACTAATGTTACGATTTTTATGTTTTCGTAATTCAATTCTTATAAGGATCAGGAGTTATAAAGGTTGATTCTCGGTAGCTGAGAATCGTTTCTGGGATCTTCCGTATAAAGGGGATCGACTCCCCAAGTGACGAAATACCGACGAATTTAGAAATAATAACTTTATTTTATTTAAAGAAATGCCAACTACAGGTCGTACAATATCACATCGTCCGGGTATATAGGAACTAAGTCCTGTATTGATTCGCGGAGAGTCGCGGATTAACGCGTCGTGAAGTTTCTAAGTTCCGTGCACGCGACTCTGACGGAGATCTTTAACGATGCGACTCTAACGGAGATCTTCTCCGTATCGTTCACGGCGCGACTCTGCACCGAGACCTTCACTCGATCATTAACGGGGCGACTCTAACTGGCCAATGCAATTGTCCGTTACAAGTCAGGTCGGTTTTGCGCATAATTCGATAGCGGAGGTGTTTACGAGACACCATCAACCATGGTGTCCGATAAGACTCGTCTTCCGCGAATCGCCGCTTTCGTGTCAGATATCGATGCTTTAGTGATTCGGTAATTCCCGGAACGGGCTCGAATATCTGCACGTGCAGGTTCCGATGAGTCAATTGTTCGTTAATTCGACCTCCTAATCTACAGAGGATGTCTTCAAATGTCAGTCGATTATCGACTATAAAGGTGATTGCCGGTACGCCTTTGCATGTCTCGATTTACTATAACAATTCGTATAACAATAGGACACCCGAATCTCTGACTTCCAACGGTTTTCTGCACGTGTGGCCCGAACGGATGGATGACGTCGCTGTGGACATCTCAGGTGTCCGCTTTATTATTTATTAACAGGCGAATATTCCTGACTCCGTACGCTGCTACACGTGTAGCCTAGCGTCAGTAACACGCCCGGGGTTGAAAAAATTGACGATCCACCGTCTGGCAACTTAAATTATACGCGTGACCTTCAGTTGGCTATTGTTAGTAGAAAAAATGTTACATTATTGTCTTATTGGGTCATCTTATACATTTCAAAGTATCTTAATCTATAGTTAGTGATACATTTTTCTTATATATATATATATTAGGGTGAGTCAAAATTTTAAAATGTTAAAAAATCGCACGGGCTCAAGTAGAAATAAAAAGATAGTAGACCAAAAAATAAAACTTTTTTCCCTCTTAGTAAAAATCGTGTAAAGGTCATTTAGAGGTGGTTCAAAGCGGTTAAAGTTCGGCATTTGCATAGTCCCACAAACGAAGGAAGAAAATGAAGCTACTTTCAAAAAACAAGTAATGAATTTTGATAAAATTTGTTTTACGGAGGTTTTCGGAGTCGCTGATTACGAATCCGGTGACAATTTTTCAAAATTCAAAATGGCGGTCCAATATGGTGGGCGAATTTTAAAAAAATTGATCGGTTTCGTTTGAAACTTGTTGTTTGAGGGTTTTTGTGGTCTCTGATAACGAATCTGGTGTAAGTTTTTCAAAATTCAAAATGGACGACACAATATGGTGGATGAAATTTTAAAAAATTAATCGGATTCGTTTGAAACTTGTTACTCGGGGGGTTTTTTGGGGTCGCTGATTACGAATCCGGTGTCAGTTCAGTTTTTCAACATTAAAAATAGCTGCTCCAATATGTCGGGCGAATTTTTAAAAAATTGATCGGGTTCGTTTAAAATTTGTTACTGAGGGGTTTCAAGGGTCTCTGATTACGAATCCGACATTTTTTCAAAACTCAAAATTCGAAATTCTAAAAATCGATGGAAATTTAAAACGAAATCTATTATTCGGTGAAATAATTTGTGGATTATGGACTTTTTTATGTACTATATTTCAAAATGAAATGTCGTATTACTTCGTCCCAGACCGGAGGTCAAAAAAATTGCACTATTGTTTTTCATCAAATGTCGACGTTTTAGACCCTACAGCCCCCAAAAATCCAAAAATTGTGTCTGTGATTTTGTAAGTACGTTCGTCTGTACATCTGGCCGCATCATATTTTTTTTTGTATATGATGTAGCTCGCGAACGGATCGAAAGGTAGAAAAGTTAGAAAACATCTGTCGTCATAAGTGGTTAAACAATTCTTACAAAAACGTGTAATTCATTAATAATCACTACTTCGATTTAGAGCATTATTCCTAACATCTACGAAGGTTTGTAATTCCATGCAAAAAAAATTATTTTTACGAAATCTTTAAAAGTTACGGTTAGCGCCAGTGTATTTGTTCAATTTTTAACTATATTTCCTTCCTAAGTAAACAACGTTGTAGTATTTTAATAAAATTACGCAAATACCCTGACACTAAGCATTACGTATAAAAAAATTCATAAAAATAATTCGTACATACATTGTACCAGTTATTTTATATAATTTATTTGAATGTATGTTTTGCTTTTATTGCATTTTTTTCTGAAACATTCAAAATTAAAAATTCATCCAACAAATTAAATCCTCCATTTTGAATTTTGAAAAACTTACACCAGATTCGTTATCAGAGACTACAAAAACCCTCAAATAACAAGTTTCAAACGGAACAGATCAATTTTTTTAAATTCCCCTGCCATATTGTAGCCGCCATTTTGAATTCTGAAAAATTGACACCAGATTCGTAATCAGCGACCCCGAAAACCCACCGAGTAACGAGTTTCAAACGAATCCGATTAATTTTTTAAAATTTCATCCACCATATTGTGTCGTCCATTTTGAATTTTGAAAAACTTACACCAGATTCGTTATCAGAGACCACAAAAAACCCCCCGAGTAACAAGTTTCAAACGAATCCGATTAATTTTTTAAAATTTCATCTACCATATTGTGTCGTCCATTTTGAATTTTGAAAAACTTACACCAGATTCGTTATCAGAGACCACAAAAACCCTCAAACAACAAGTTTCAAACGAAACCCATCAATTTTTTTTAAATTTGACCGCCATATTGGAACGCCATTTTGAATTTTGAAAAATTGACACCGGATTCGTAATCAGCGACCCCGAAAACCTCCGTAAAACAAATTTTATCAAAATTCATTACTTGTTTTTTGAAAGTTGCTTCATTTTCTTCCTTCGTTTGTGGGACTACGCAAATGCCAAACTTTAACCGCTTTGAGCCACCTCTAAATGACCTTTACACGATTTTTACTAAGAGGGAAAAGAGTTGTATTTTTTGGTCTCCTATCGATTTCCACTTGAGCCCGTGCGATTTTTTAGCATTTTTAAATTTTGACTCACCCTTAATTATAGGTTCCGGATCTGCGTCAAAACGACATAATAAATAGATGAAATGATTACATCTCCTCCTCATTGCATATAAAATGTTCAATTGAAATTCATATTTCAATTATTTTGGAAGTAATGTTGAAATAATTATGAAATAATAATGTGAAATAATAATCAATAATATGCATATTTACATGGATTTTTTTGTAAACTTCTTATAATTCTCTGGCAGGTTTCCAATTGTTCTTTGCTTTATTTACTCATCAACAATCATTAAAAGTTTTAGTGCAGGATTTATCAATAAAAAACTGTAATTTTTCTAAATATTTATCGATAGTTGACAATGAAAAACAATGTAAATCTACATTATTACAGAAAAGTATAGAATTTCTGTATATTCTTTACTAAGATATTGTTATAAACAATTATTTTTTCTAAACAAAAATACAGGGATATTTAATTTTTGGCATATATCTTATTTTCAATTGTTAGTTTAGCGCTATCTGTGCTGTAGTAGGCATGGGCCTTAATTAACACTTTCTAATGTAATTAATATGGATTTTAAATGGAAATGATTGATATAGAGAATATATTCTATAACACCTATAACAAAACAAAAAAAAAAAGAAAAAAAAACACCATAAATATATAAAGATTTCAAAAACGAATATTGTAGGTGACCAATATTCCATTTCAAATCATGCAATGAAAATAAATTTATAATTCAAAATCATGTTTTATACGATTTTTATTGTTCTTTTGGGTAAATAAAGAGATACGCATTTGTTTGTTTTGCAAACAACAAATTTTTCGCAAAGTTACGGCCTGCACAAAAATTTCGCTGGTGATTTCATTTTTGCCAAAAAGGTAGGAAATTATATTCAAATCTCTTTATTTTCGTTAAAAATAGATATTTTGCCATTCTGTTTTCTTAATTTAGTAGTGTTTAAAATGTTCTTTCATAGCCATTTTGAAAGTTTATAAAATTTTGAACATTAACAAAATGGCGGCCATATTTTAAATTTATCAGGTTGCAGCAACGTCATCTTTCAGTTAGTGAAATAAAAGGGAAATTTGGATCATATCTATTAGCCATAGAAACTTTTAAATGTTATTATTAATAAACAATTTGATTATATTTTAAGAATAAATGCGTGCTATTGTTAACGACCGGTGGAAGACATTCGTTGAAAAATTTTCATTCGTCAGTATATAAAAATGAACGTATCGATGTCGTTCAGGTTTCATGTTAAAAATGAAGCATTCATCTACTTATATAATCGTAATACAATTACAATTCAAAAAGCACCCCAATTCATGACAGGTAATGGGACTCACTTCCAAAAGTACCCCAATGGGATGAGAATCTTATCACGCCCATATTGTTCATCTTGGGTAGCGCTAAGTAGGGTTGTAATATTCGTTGTAAGATTCTTAATATGTGAAAGAAAAATTTCTCCTGAAAATTCTGCACTTTTATTATTTTTTTTGTTCTATTTACGCATTATTATTAGACATCAACAATGACTATACGCTCAATTTTATGAACGGACCTAACGGTGTTTGAACATATTTTCCTTGGGCCGATAACGGTGTAAGCGGTAGCACGTTTTGTTCTTAAAATATAAAAACTTGTTTGTTAATGTTAATGTGTAAAAGTTTCTATTTGTAATATATATGCTCAACATTTTCCTGTTGTTTTACTAACTGAAAGATGACGTTGCTGAAACCTGATAAATAACGATTTCTTTTTTTCAGACAAAAATTTCTTGACGCTTTCACACCGTTTTAGCGCAGACCAAACTTATTGGAAAACTTTCCTTTCTATATTATCTAATTATGATAAAAAAAATTATAATTTTGAAAATCAAGTTTTTCTTTTTTTTTTAACAAATGACCGCCATTTTGTTAATTTTCAAAATTTTGTAAAATTTTAAAATGGCCATGAAAGAACATTTAAAACACTACTTAATTAAGAAAACAGAATGTTTTAAAATATCGATTTATAACGGAAATAGAGAGATTTGAAAATAATTTCCTACCTGTTTCGGACAAAAATGAAATCACGAGCGAGAGATTTTGTGCAAAACAAAAAAATACGTGTCTCTTAATTTACGTAAAAGAACAATAAAAATCGTATAAAACATGATTTTAAATTTGAAACTTTTTTCATTGTAGAATTTGGGATGAAATGGGATTGGTCAGGTGGAGAATTGCAAAACCTTACAAAATTATGTCGAATACCCACATATAACGAGACAATTTTTTTTAAAGAAATTTTTTATTTTGGGCCCTGAATCGTAACGCTCTTCAGTTTCTAACTATTAATCAAGAAAAATAATGTATATTCATAATTATTATTTGTAAAAGAACAGACTTTGAAGATAGATAAAATTATAAACGTATTCTTCAAAACGTGCAAGTAATGAAGACACTTCTTAAGCACTGTTTGATATTATTTATTATGTTTGACATTATTTAGTATTTTTATTTGTTGGTAAAGAATAATTTAAAAATTTGTTTATAATATTGTGGATTTACATTGTATTTTTACTGACAACTGTCGATAAATATTTAAATAAAAGCAACAACTTTTAAGTGAATGTTGATGGGCAAATAAAGAAAGAACAATTGGATACCCTGAGAATTATAAGAAGTCCATTTACAGAAAAAAAATTACATACATGTAATTGTGCATATTATTGATTATTTCAAGATTACTTCCAACAAAATATTTCAGTTGAACATATTCTAGGCAATGAAGTTAAAATCAAATATTAACTGTTGAAATTTAGTATTTATTAAGGCCAAGACTTTTCAGAAGAGTCAAAGACTGTCAAATTTTATTATTAAAATTGTTACTTTTCTTACAATTTTTAATAATTTTCAACGATGTCTTTTTTGTGCATATTTTGTAACCAATCGATTTCTCGCTTGCATTTTAAAAAAAGTGTACGAGTAATCCATCTAATTTTGAAATGATGCAGGCAGACCGATGGTATGTTAAGAATTAACTTCAAGATGCAATATTCTACTTGAAAAATAAAGGAATACGTGTTTGTTTACATTTTTATAAACAATTTTTTATTGTATTGTTTACCAAAATTTATTACTCCAAATTTCGCCAATAACACAAATTTTTGTAAGTTTCTTATTCAGATGCACTGAATTTACTTACTTACCTTTCACTCGTGCCCTGGATTTTTTTCTTGCATTTTTCATACTTGTTAAAAATATCACGAAATATGAATTTGAAGTGAATTCGACTTATAAGTGGTGAACAAAGAAAAATTCTAAAATGATAAACAATAAGAATGTAAATCATTTTGTAGGTCGAAAATGGTAAAGAAACAAAAATAATGGGGACAAAATAAATTTCGTGATTCCCTTTACACTTCTGAATGGATATTTATACATTGCACTATTGGTTTTGGGTTTTGGCTTTGGTTTTCACATCTCGACTCTACTTTTCACAACTACGATATTTATCAACGGATCTATTTTTGGAATGAGAAAGAAAGAATATTTTATTTGTATTTTGCATGTAAAATGGAGATATTTCTTACTTATTTCTGCCAGTAATGCTTCATACTGTACAGATAAAAAACGCAGGGATGTATTGGTTTGGAACTTAATTACTTGTAATCCCATGATTCGTGCCACATAATCGAAAATTCGTTAGTAGCGTAGAATCTGAATCTACTTCAGACAAATGCGATATAACTATTAGAAAATAATAGATATCCATATCGAGGAAATTTTCAACATCATTACCGATTTCAGGGAATCTATAAAAAAGAATCTATACATAAATATGTATAGACTCCTTTTTAAACTAGTTAGTCCAGGCTCTAGGTGTGGTGATGCAAAACTTCACGCTATCAAACTACAAGGGTTAACTAGGAAAAATGTGTCCAAAAAATAGGTTTTTCTGAAATAGGTCGAAAAATATCGCATTAAACAAAAAAAGAAATTCACGAAAATTGTATTTGGGGAAATTCTACACAATTTTGACTTTTAACAATAGAAGCCGAGATAGTTTTTTTCAAATATTAGCAGTTTTGCGGAGTAACTATAACGGGCGTTTTTTGCTTATAAATCAAGAATAACCGTTCGCATCACAAAATACTTCAAATAAAAGCTGTAGAGGATGAAATTACGAACAATTTTTATTTGTTTATGTAATATTGTGCGTTCAATATTTACGGAGATATGAACGTTTAAAAAACAAATTAACGCACATCGTTTTTTGCGATGAAATCATTAATTACTCGAAAACCTTGCTTCATGTGGGAAAAGTGCATATAATGAAAAATGCAAATAATGAAATGTTAAATCTTTATGTTTTAGAAAAAAATCATTTTGATCATAAATCCACGATGGTACAAAAGAAAAATATGAAAAATTGTTATTTTCATGTACTTTTTTTTGTAAATAAGTATTTTTTGCCTACATTTAGACAGTAGTAGTATCCGAAATATTTTGAAGATGATGAAATTAGCTTCGTAAAGTGAGCATATGTTGGAGTTTCTACGATGAATAATTGTTGAAGAGTTATAGCCGTCTGAAGTTTCATGCAAAAAAGTCAAAATTAGTAACAATTTTTGTGTAAAAACAAGCGTAAAAATTTTTGTTAAAAATCGGTTATCTGCTGATATTGAAATTGAATAATTAATTATAATAGTAATAATAATAACAAAAGAAATAAGGGGGCCAAATTTCACACTGATGCTTATCTGGTAGAGATTTTCTCCAACAATTCATCACTTTTCGGCAGATTGAGCGAGATCAAAAACAATTGTTGCTGTTAAAAGTTGTTATTTACGTAATGATAATAATAATAACAATAATTTGAATAATTAAAATCATTATAATTTATTACATTCATTTATACCCATCCAATCTAATCGAAAGGATATTTTTACATCAAAATACAAATTTACAAATGATCAAAAAAATGATGAAAAAGTGAAGAATTTAGTTTCATATTGTTGTTGTTATTATTATAAATAATATTATTTATAATTATTATATTTATAAATATTAACTGATATACGAGCAATTCCACGTCACCTCTCAGAAATGTTTGTAATTTTGTGTATAGATAGTTTTTGGTGAAATATAATGTTCTGCCAAGTGATTTTTTTTTATTTAAAAAATCCACCGAGTTATAAACAAGCCAAGATTTTGGGAACTTTTTATTAAAAAAATCATAGTTTTTTTCTTGTAAGTTCTATCTAAAAATGTTTCATGCAAAATTTGTGGGTAATAAGTTGTAGTTTTCAATAAAATTATATAAAATTATAAAAAGATGGTTTATCCCTTATGTTTTTGACAATATATTTTTTATGAATTTTTTAAACAATCAATATGGTCATAAAAAGTTATGGAAAAATGTATGTATATGTATAGTACCAGTCTTGAGGTATTATACAAAAAATCAGCAACGATGTATTTGGTCTCGTTTTTGAGAAAATAATTGTGGAACACTGGCCCGCACTGTGCGCGCGTGCCCTGCCTACGTTCAGAGCATGTACTATTGCTCCGCCGCTGTCTTCGCATTGCTCTAATCATCAGAGACTAATGCATACACTGAGAAAAATGTTGTAAACAGTTTTTGTACGAAAATTAATATCGGCAATGCGAAAGTCGTCGAGGTAAAAATAACATTACAATAAGACTCGTAATCTGTCGCAAACTATCATGTTGTTTTTTCATCCATGTTTAAATGTCTTTTACTGCAAAATTGTTAATCCCAGCTGTCAGCCGTTCTCGGCGACTAGTGTTACTTTCCTACAACCTGTATAACTCGTGTTAATTACTTTTGTTAATAACTATAAATAGTAATTAACAAAATACGTCATTGTGAGCTCACAGCTGGGATTAACAATTTATAATGGTTACCGAATCCCATGGGGAGGAGGTAGAAGATATGGACATTGGAAATATGGAAAACTTTTCTGAAGCAGAGCCATAAAAAGAAAATGAAAACGAAACAGAAACGACAGACTCAGAAGAGTCACTGTCAACTGAAGAAAAATGGAAAGAATGGATTTCTGAAGACAGATTTGCCAACAGATCTGACAAAATAGACAAATGGTGGAAAATAAGATCAAATGAATATGACTCCATCATCACTGTTGATGAAATCCCAAAAGAAGTCGAAGAATATTTAACACATTCGTATAACGAAAAAGCAGCTATGATAGAAGGTCTAAGACAACAACGGAGCTTTTTCAGAGAGTTTTATCTCAAAGAAAAAGCAAAAAAGACCAAAGAAACAGAAACTCAGACAGCAGAACTTGAGAAAAGAGGAACGTATGCCCAAGCGGTAAACAACTCTCTTAGTAAACAAAAGCACATTGTGGTTATTAAACCCAATGTAGACCAATCCAGAAAGGATGTGGAAAGGAAATTAAAAAAGATAACTCCCCAAAAGCTGGGGATCAATATCAAAAGGATCCACAAAACTGGAAATCAAGGCATTGCATTCGAGCTCTCGAGCAAAGCTGACATTGCTAAGATGACAGAAAATAAGAAACTAAAGAAATCCGGTCTGGTTATCAAATGTATAACCGAAAAAAGACCGAAAATGATTATTTGTGATGTCCCCAAAGACATCACCAAGACTGAAATCGAACAAAAACTCATCGAGAAGGTTGATGTTACCCAACCGGAGGACATGAAAATACTCTTTGCGATAGGCAACAGAAATGGAGAAGAATCCAACTGGATAATAGAAGTCTCTCCAGAATTAAGAATCAGACTAAAAGCACACCAAAGGCTGCTGGTAGGATGGAGTAGCTGTAAAATCAGCGACTTTGTCCTAGTCACACAATGCTACAAATGCCAAAGATATGGACACATCTCAAAGTTCTGCAAGAACAAAGAGGCAGACTGTAGGAAATGTGGAGAAATAGGACACCTAACAAAGGAATGTCAAGGAAAAGAAAGATGCATTAACTGCACTAAAGCAAAGCTACCAAATGGACACAAGTTCAGTAGCAAAACATGCAAGATAAAAGAAAGACTCAAAGAACTAGACAAGATTAAGTATCAATCCGAAATTTTTGTTTTAATTTTTAACTTTCAATTAGCAACAACCAGTATTAACAATAACAAGAGGTTCGGATTCCACTTTATAAACTGTAGGTCCCTAAGACACAAACCACTTTCAAAAACTCAGAATTTCCACTAATGTCGGCTTGAGAAGGAATGTAAGACTAGCAACTAAACAATAGCACAGCAATAATCTCTGGTATGCCGAAAGGCGAGGAACGGAGGGGTATGTCTTCCTTCAGAAGATATACAATATACATAGGAACAGTTTTACTTCCGGTTTGGTAGTTCCACAATGGCAACCGCGGCGCTCAGGGGCTTCGGAAGAACACCCTTAATGAGAATAATGTTTCGTCTCATTTGCAAGTTTGACCTGGCCGTTTTTCAAGTCGCATATATCGACATATTTTTTGTACAATTCTATGTATGTCTTTATTTCTCATCAATGCTAGACGTTCTCCTGTGAAGTACATCCGTTATGGACTGTCAGAGAATCGAGGCTATAGACTGAAAAAAAAATATAGATGGGACAACTAAATGTATTTAGTTGACGCCAGGTTTCACCAATTTTACTCAATATTAATTATATATATATATATATATATATATATATATATATATATTAGGGTGTTCGTTAATTTAGCGATTTTCGAATTTTTTCATTTTCCGGGCAAAAAGTGGTTCAAAATAAATAAAAAAAATGTTTCCCAAAGGGGAAAAAAAAAATAAAAATTTTTAACCCGTGCCACCGAGCATTTGAAGTTTTGTACTGAATTTGTATAGGAAAAAAGTTTTTTTCAGTTTTTTAGCTACCGAATTTTTTGTACGTTATTAAAAAATCTGACTACTTGCATATCTTTTCTTGAATGCTTCCTGAAGACCCTCCAATTTACGATAAATGTTTATTTAGAAATTAGTTCTTAATTTTTGAAAGCTATTTAATGAAATAGTAATATCGATATAAAAACAAATTTATTTGATTTGATTGAAATGATCGTTAATTTAAATAGCTATCAAAAAATAAGAACTAATGTCTAAATAAACATTTATCGGAAAATGTCGTTTTGTAAAGCTATTTCAAAAATAAGCCGTTGTCCCATTGTTATTACGATTTTATCACCTTTATGAAGTTCCTCTTACGGCCACAGATGGCGCGGAAACGGGACACCGACCAAGGCGAATACTGCTAAGAGGCCCGAAACCTAAATGTAAACAAACATGAAAGCGTGTTGAAACGTCTCTTCAGTGTCGTCTACAACGATAACAATGGCGTGTAGTAACATAGTATTAAGAGAGCGTATATTTCTAATTGGAGATGTGGATTCTCAAATTATCGGTAATAAATTACCAAGCAATAAACAAGTGCTTAAATTATTTTTTTTTCAACACGCGTATATTACGTTATTCTATTCATACAAGTGCAACGTTAGTAGTGGAGGAAGTTTTACTGTTTTGGAATAAAGCTGGAATCCCAACCAAAGAAAAAGGAAAATGCATTGAGAAAGTTGAGAAGTTGCATACCGAATGGCGTAATTTGCAAAAACGAGCTGGCGAACCAAGTAACATAGAAAAAGAAGCAGAATTTGTTAAAAAGCTTGAAATGCTATTTGATATTGCGAGTTCTGATAAATGTTTAGTCGATGAAAAAAACTACAATTTTTAGAAAATCAAAGAAGTGCAAGAAGATCTGGTAATATTGGTAACATTTCGTCTGTTTATGACAAATTATCAGAACATGAAATAAATGAAATTCGTGAACAACGTCTTGAGGAAAAACGCAAAAGAGAAAGCGGTCAAATAGGTGACAATAATTTATTTCAAATTTTTTATTAATTAGATTATTTTATAAATAGATTTTTAGAAATTGTTTTAAAATATAAAACACACATATTATAGTACAATAACTTTCTAAAATAGAATCAAAACAAAAATACAATCCCAGGTAGAAATTAGCCCTGGATTTTAGCTAGATTCTGTGTGGATTTTTCCATATTCAATCTGAAATACAGCCTAAAATCTAGCTCGATTTTTTAACCATTACATATCTTAATAAAAGATATTATAAAGATAATATAAAGATCCAATATGGCGGATGAATTTGTAAAAAGTGATCGGATGTTGCTGAAACTTGTTTCTCGGGGGTTCTCGGGGTCGCAGAATACGATTCTGAACTTAGATTTTAAAGATTCAAATTGGTGGATCCAATATGGCGGATGAATTTTTGAAAAGTGATTGGGCGTTGTTGAAACTTGTTCCTTTTTGGAAGATTAAGATTCTTATTTGGAATATGCCAAATCTTCAGTCAATTCGTTCGAATGTGCGGCATCAATTAAGCTTTTAAAATTTTGTGGTATGACGCAGACGCAGATGTTGTTCGGCCTGAAGACTAGCACGCGTTGCTTCCCTTTTTAAAGTCGCGCCGATACCATCGCATGCTCCTTTTCCATGCGCTGTCGCATGAAAATGCCATTCAGCTTCAATGACGAAATCGATTTTGTGATACATGAGATTACTCATTTGGAATCTATTTTTATAATATTGTACCGCACCATCGGTAACATAAATTACATGTTGTACGCGAGGGCACACTTTTTTTATTTCAGGAATAATAGTTTGTTGCATTACATACACGGCAGATGTATCATGAGTCAAGCTGTTTGATAATAATATATTACTAAAATGGATTATTGTACCTTCTGATTTGTAGTAGAAAACGACAGGATGAACCGTACATCGGTCGTTGTTGTAATGAAACCCTTGTGCTGCATTTTGTACAACGAATGCGAAGTTTTTCGAGAAATTACTGTGAACTAAGTCGATTCGCAGATAAGAAATCCAGAAATGATTTTTATTGTAAACCTTTAGCAGACGGGTTTTTCAGAGCTTATGACAATGTTCGATTACTTTTTCCTTTTTTTAAATTATATGATTAATATTATTCTTCCTTTTGTGAGAGGCAAGGGGACTCACTTCCAAAAAGCACCCCAATTCGTGAGAGACAAGGGGACTCACTTTCAAAAAGCACCCCAATTCGTGAGAGGCAAGGGGACTCACTTTCAAAAAGCACCCCAATGGGATGAGAACCCTATCACGTCCGCGTCGTTCATCCTGGGTAATGCTAAGAAGGGCATCGAAAACGAAACTCGCTCCGAATTGACGATACAAAATCAACATCACTTCAAGAGCTGCGGGAAATGTCGGAAGAGAAACGCGACAATCTAACTTTACGGGTAATAGTGCCTCCTGGCGATGGCAACAGCTGTTACATATACGGTTCAGAGGTCGTAACTTCTTAAATCCGAAGGTTGCAATAATTCATTAAACGACTTGTGTTCATACTCATATTATAACACTATACCCCTACTAGAGGTAAGCTATTCTATGTTTAACCGATTTTTGACATTATTTTGGTACTATACAATTTTTAATTTAGCTTTGACATCCACCAGATTCGTATTGTACGACCCCAAAACTCCCCGAGGAACAAGTTTCAACCACGCCCAATCACTTTTTAAAAATTCATCCGCCACATTGGATCCGCCATTTTGAATCTTTAAAATTTAAATTCAGAATCGTATTCTGCGACCCCAAAAACCCCCAGAGAAACAAGTTTCAGCAACATCCGATCACTCTTTAAAAATTCATTGGCCATATTGGATCCGCCATTTTGAATGTTTAAAATCTAATATCAGAATCGTATTCTGCGACCCCGAAAACCCCCGAGAAACAAGTTTCAGCAACATCCGATCACTTTTTACAAATTCATCCGCCATATTGGATCCACCATTTTGAATTTCAAAATTCTGATACGAGATTCGTAATTGGAGCATCCAATAACAAAGAACTAAATTCTAAAATGGTATTTTTCTTGGGCACAAAAAGCTGTATGAAAGGTTTTTACTTTCGTTTTCAAAAGTGTAGTCTTTTTAAGCACCGTATTGGAGCCGCCATTTTGAATTTTCAAAAATACCACACGGAAATTAAAAGTAGATATACTGAGCTAAATTTTAAGCCCTGAAACAATTTTTTTGGCGGTAATGAATTTTGGCCAGCCAAGTGATCCGGTTGACGTGGAATGCCCGATATATATATATGTACGCACAGACTCAAAACGCCATGCTGGTCTAAATTAGCATCGTTAAATATTTAGTTTCTTTTATCATGTATTGAACTTATCAAATATTTTGTATAAACGATGAAGAAGTAATTTATTTAACCTTACAAATTATTCAATAAATAAAGCTAAATATTTAATGGTTTTGAATATATAAAATATAAAATTAATGAATTTTTAAAGTATATTCAACTTGATATATGGCTTATATAACAAAATATTTTATCAATATTACTAAAAGAATATATTCATAATTAACATCAAGTTTTTCAGTGTCAGCTAATCATTCCATTAATTCATCAAAATATGTGGTCAATTTAAATATGTAGTTAAAATAACTAAATATTTGGTTACTAGCAGGCAAGAACATAATTCGTTGGTGTTGTCAAGCGTTACGTGGGCAGAGAAAATAATTTATACTACTGCAATGAAATCTATTTCGTTCCATTAAATACAAAAAAACATATTTAGTTTACTAAAATGCAATGATAACTAAATACGTAATCTTCTGAACTCAATAAATCAATAATCGTTATAAAATAAAGTGCTAGCTAGAATCAGTCTTTGATTATATACTCGTAATTATATATATATTAGGGTGTCCGTTAATTTGGCGATTTTCGAATTTTTCATTTTCCGGGCAAAAAGTGGTTCAAAATAAATAAAAAAAAATGTTTCCCCAAGGGAAAAAAAAAAAATAAAAATTTTTAACCCGTGCCACCGAGCACTTTGTTTTGTACTGAGGTTGTATGGGAAAAAAAGTTTTTTTCAGTTTTTTAGCCACCGAATTTTTTGTACGTTATTAAAAAATCTGACTACTTGCATATCTTTTCTTGAATGCTTCCTGAAGACCCTCCAATTGGGCGCGGTCAAACAAAATTTTTCTTTGATGAGATATTCAAGTTTATATAAACTTCTCTCTCTCTCTCTCTCTCTCTCTCTCTCCCCCCCCCTCTCTCTCCCGCCCTTGTACATTTTAGTAAAGAATATATACATAGTTTTATTGGATCTAACTTCATTTGTTATTAATTTTGAGGTTGTGTCCTGCCCTCTCAGACTCGCTGGTTCGAAGGGCGGGTTATAATATATATTTTTGTTATAAACTTATGGGCTTATTATTCTGTTTATTTGTTTTTAGATTTATGTGAAAATATATTTCAATGTAGGATAGGATAGTTTTGCTGCCGCCTCGGAAGTTTTTAGGTATGAGAGGAAGGTTAAAAATTTGGAATATACTAAGTTTGGATTACAAATATAGGTTTGTTCATTAAAAGTTGTGATCTTTCTTTGAAAATCTTTAATTGATGTAAGTAGTGGAAAAAAAAAATTTTTTTTGAAAACTAAAAAGAATTGTTGGAATTTAACAAAAAAAAAATTATATGAATTTAGTACCTTAAATGTAATTCTATTCTCTTATGTGATTTTATTGAGTTAAACGTTCTGTTTAATTGTTTTCTAACAATTTGAAATTTATCTATTTTTAAAAGAGTTTTCGTTCTTTGCCACTGTTATTATTTTATTTTGAATTTTAACTTAAATTAAACATTTAACTTAGAACGTCATTGTTCGATTTTGGTCGCACGAGCAGCAATATTTCGCGTCGATTTAATCTGTGCGTGGTTCAGGATGGTGCTTATAAAAGGAAGAAATGTGATTTTGTCTATAAAAAAATGGTTTTATTTTAAGTTTTACACCAAACTTCGCGACCGGTACTTCTTCGTGTCGCGACGTGAAGACAATTCAATTCACGTGGAAGAAAATGTTCAAATTAACACTAATTTTAAAACTACTTATAAAACTAATTAAGACTTATGCGCGACTACTAAATTTAATTGCGTGCAGCGCGGATGCTGCGAAAATATTTGCGGATCAAGGCGATTTTAACCCGATGCGTGCGTTGCTCGTGGCGATGGCGACGAGGCCCACGTGGAATCTAGTCTCTTTCGGAAGTCCTCCTTGCAAAAGGAGGCAGCGGCGGAACTAGATATAAAGTGCGGTATCACCTTCAATTAAATTTAAAGGTCAGCGAGCGCGAGATTTGATTATTCAAAATGACCCATATCGCGCGCGGTGAGTCGGTAACTGCGAGCTGCGTCGTCGTATGCGCGGACGCCAAGAGATGGCGCGACGATGTCGATTTTACACTACATAACGCAACATTACCGCCCGCCTTGCGATAATCGTATCGCAAAACTCAACACTAAATACAATTTAACTTAATACTAAATACAACGGTTACAAACTAACTTATGCTAGGTCTGGTTCGATGTCTATAGGAAGCAGCGCAAGTTTTACGATCGGACGTGTGAACGTATTTGTTGCAGTACGCACTGTAACCACACGCACGTAGCCATCATGTCCCGGATAACATTCTGTCACTCGTGCCAACTCCCATTTCGACGGAGGAAGTTGGTCATTGCGAACTAGCACCATTTGGCCCAGTTTAATATTGGGACTGGTACGCAGCCACTTGGAGCGATGCTGGCAAGACATGACGTAGTCCTTTGACCAACTTTTCCAGAATTGCTCCAAGATCTGTCGTACCATCCTCCAACGCGTTAACAAACCAATTGCGTAATCGGCTGAAAGCGGGGCTGGCGCAGCTAACAACGGGCCGCCGACAAGGAAGTGCGCAGGTGTTAAGACATCCAAACTCTCAGCATCGTCGTGTAACGAAGCGAGAGGCCGGGAATTTAAGCATGCTTCGATGCGGCATAGGAGTGTGCACAATTCCTCATACGTAGGAGTGTGAGACCCGAGCACTCGCCGTAGATGATGTTTCATCGACTTCACCCCTGCCTCCCACAACCCGCCGAAGTGAGGCGCAGCAGGAGGGATGAAGTGCCATTCAACACCCTCATCAGCGATTCGAGCTCTGAGCTCATCACTCTGTAACACGGCGCGAAACGCGGCTTGCAAGTCCTTGTCGGCTCGCCTGAAATTTGGACCGTTGTCGCTATACATGTTTTTAGGAAGTCCGCGGCGAGAGTAAAACCGTTCAAACGCGGCAAGAAAGGCGACACTAGTATATGCGCAGACTACCTCTAAATGTATGGCACGCGACGCCATACATATAAAAATGGCGATGTAAGCCGGAATCGAGCGATGCCCGCGACCGCCCGCCAAGCGCATCTTGACCGGACCCGCGTAATCGACGCCACATTCCGTGAACGCGCGGCTAGGACGAATGACTCGAGCCGGAGGTAGCGACCCCATCACCTGAGTGGGCGTCACGGTATCATAGCGAGCGCATCGAACGCATCGATCCACGACAGATTTGACGGTCTTTCTTGCTTGCAAAACCCAAACAAGATCGCGAACTGTGCTCAGCGTGAGCATGATTCCTCCATGCAAGCATCGTTCGTGTGCATGCTGAATAAGCAAACGTGCGACATGACCCGAAGGAAGAATAATCGGACATTTTTTGTCTATAGGATGCCGCGTTTGCATCAGGCGGCCTCCAACTCGCAATAGTCCGACCTCGTCTAAAAACGGGCTGAGTCGTCGAAGTGGACTCTGTTTGGAAAGTCGTTGTCCTGTTGACAGACGACTCGTTCCGTCCGTATCTACCTGAATGCGAGATAATAATTTTATCTCAGTTGCAAACGCTTCCGCTTGCAGAAGTTGAAAAATCCTGCCTTTTACGCAATGTAGCTGTGAAGCTAAGCTACGTTTGGCCGTGAGCTGGACCCAATTCTTGGACCAACGAAGAATGCGAAGCATCACCCGGCATAGGCGCGGCCAAGAGGAAAATTTGCAAAAAATTTCATTGATAGGCGGCATATTGTGACAGGTAGCTGTAACATGCAGCACTGGCGTTTTGCGCTCAAGCGGAGCGTCATAGCTCAACTCTGGGGAGATATCTGGCCATTCTGACTCCGGCAATCGCAACCATGAAGGACCGGTCCACCACAGGCTTGAGGTAGCCAGTTCCTCAACGCTGACCCCCCGCGAAGCCAAATCTGCAGGATTGTCCTCGCTGCAAACGTGACGCCACGATACGTCAGGAAGAAGTGTCTGGATCTCCGATGTTCTGTTGGCTACAAAGGTTTTCCACTGCGATGGAGAACCTCTCAGCCAAGCGAGAACTATCGTCGCGTCTGTCCAGCAGTGGGTGGGCCAATCACGAAACGTCGGAATCTGACTGACCTGCGTGATTAAGCGAGCTAACAACACGGCGCCGCTAAGTTCCAATCGCGGGATCGAGAGCGTTTTAAGCGGAGCGACTCGTGTTTTAGATACGAGGAGGGATGATTGGCTGAGACCGTTTGAATCGGTATAGTGTACATACACGGTTGCCGCATATGCCTTTTCCGAAGCATCTGAAAATCCGATAAGCGAACACTTCATCGAAGTTAGCGTTCCCAACCATCGCGGGATTGAAATGCGGGATAGTGCAGGCAGATTACTATAAAATTTCAGCCATGGTTTCGTTTGGTTCTCGGGCAATGGGGAGTCCCAATCGACATCTGATTGCCATAAGCTTTGCATAAACGCTTTGGCGTTAATCACGACCGGCGCGATCCAACCCACTGGGTCGAAAATTCGTGCGATTTCCGATAGGACCATGCGTTTGGTCCATATCGGACGTGGAGATAGATTTACGTAGTAACTGTAGGTATCGGAGGCTGGGTGCCATGCGATCCCCAGTATTTTAACGTTGTCATCGTCTTGTAACGTCTTGTTGCAGATGACTCCGTGATCGTCAGCGTCAATGTCGATCAGCAGGTTGGTGGAATTACTCACCCACTTCCTCAGTCTGAAGTGTGAAGTGGCAAGTAAACCAATCAGCTGATCACGGATTGTTTTTAATGCGTCTTCGGTGTCAGCGCCGATAAGCGCATCGTCCACAAAGAAATTGTGCAGTAATGCGTTTTTTCCTAGCGGGAATTGAGACCCTTCGTCCTCGGCGAGTTGCCGAAGTACTCTAAGCGCCAGATAGGGTGCGCTCGCTGTACCGTAGGTCACGGTCAGCAATTGGTACTCCTCCACTGCTTGTTCGGGTGTCCGACGCCACAAAATGCGCTGCAGATCGACATCTCGCTCGTCGACGAGGATCTGCCGATACATTTTGGCGACATCCGCAGCATACACGAACCGATGAGTACGCCATTGCATATGCAACGATGGTAAATCCGCTTGCAGTTTCGGACCGATGTGCTGTAGTGAATTTAGTGACCTTCCATTCGAGGACTTCGCGGACGCGTTGAAAACTACGCGCGTCTTTGTCGTTTCGCTCGAAGGTTTAATTACCGCGTGATGTGGCAAATAAATGACCGTCGAGAGCGTTGCGTTAATTGGGGCAGGACGCATGTGCCCCAGACTTGCGTATTCGTCCATAAATTCCGTGTACGCGTTTCGTTCCACGGGATGATGCGATAATTTTTGTTCCATGCGTTGGAGACAGTGCATTGCTTGGGCATGCGTGTTGCCAATCGCAATGTTATCGGGATCTTTTAATGGAATTCGTACCCGATATTGACCCGATGAGGTTCGGGAATGAGTTTTTAAGAAATGCCGTTCACAATATTGGTCATCATCGGACAACACTTTCTCGCTCGCGACATTTTCGATTTCCCAAAATCGCGTTATGGAAGCGTTTATATCGGAAATCTCTCGAACGTGATGAGAATGATGCGTCTGCACTACCGGTCGGGTAAGTCGATCGTCGTGATCGCTCGCGCTGACACCGGACAGAATCCACCCAAAAGCGGTATTTACAGCGACCGGCTCGTCAGTCCTCCCACGCCTAATCCCGTCCCTAAGCACGTATGGGTAGATATCGGCACCGATAAGTGCATGTATCTTGGTGTCGTCGGTGGGGTTACCATCGGCGAAACCAAGATCTTTTATATGTGGCCAATGCGTAAGTGGATATTTGAAATGCGGCGTATATGTAGTCAAGTCATCGATGACAAGCGCGTTAGACGAGAATTTAAGGTTATCGTTCGACACGGGCATCACCGATATCGGAATCGTGCGCTTAATAAATTCCGCACCGGATGTGCCAAGTCCCGAGACTTGTATATTCGTGGCGTATTCCTTCGTATTCAGCAAGTCCGCAACTTCTCGCGTGATGAATGTGCGGGTCGAGCCTGGGTCGAGAAACGCGCGCAATTTTACGGTCTGCTGCGACGCGGCTGTCACGAGTACCCAAGCAGTGGCCAGTATAATATGCGCGGATGTACTTGGTGTACTTAAATGCGTCTGAACTAAATCATGCGTTTGTGTACTGGCACCTGCTGTGGATATATTCGCCACAGGCGTATTTGAATTTTGCGACGGGTTGTGTAAAAGCGAATGATGGCGTTTTGCACAATGCCTACATGTTTTTTCGCTCTTGCATAATTTTGCAGTATGCATTGCAGACAAGCAATTCGTGCAAATTGTGCGTAATTTTACGAAGTCCCAGCGTTGGGACACTGACATGTCGTTGAATTGCGGACATTTAAAAAGTAAATGCGATTGCGAGCATAAATTACACTTAAAATTAGATGTCTTAGAGCTAATGTGTAAGACTTGAGCGCGGGAGGCGGATGCAGGTTTTTCATGCGCGGTCGATTTCCCGATCTTAACCGACTGGCCAAACTCCGAACCGGCTTCTAAGGATCGTATTTTCGCTGTCAGAAACGTCGTCAGCTGTTTACTCGTGGCATAGTCGTCTCCCTCTAGCGAGAAGTCCCATGCCTCGCGCGTCGCACGATCAAGTCTTTGCGTGATTAAAAAAACAACGATATCATCGGACACCGGTCGGTCTAATTTTTTTAACGCGTCTATTGATTCATGGGCCGAATCTAATAGCTTTCGTAATTCTATTGCCGAATTCTCTTTCATAACATGCTTTAAGGAAAATAAGTTGGCTAAATACAAATTTAAAAGTCTACGTCGATTTTCGTAGCGATCTTTTAATAGTTGCCAGGCTATTTCAAAATTTTCCGCGGTAATAGAGAGATTTTTTAAAACGTTCGCGGCCTCACCGGTGAGGCATGACTTTAGGTAGTATAACCGTTGAAACGAGTCAAAGTTATCATTTATAATTAACGCGGTGAAATGATCGCGGAATTCGGCCCATTCGGTATATTTCCCGGAAAAACCTGGTAATTTGATGGCAGGAACTTTCGGCCGGGTGCGTTGATCTGCGATGACTGGATCGGCTGATGTAGTTGACATTGAGGCGGCAACTCCTTTGGCGACAATTATGCTCAACCTGGTGACAGTTTCTAGGTAGATTTCCTCTGACGTCCCGAAAACGTCATTGGCATAATAATCCAAGGACGTGCAATGCGGATTGTCCAAGTAGGCGTACAGCGTCTCGTTTCGATCGACAATGCGAGACCATTGCTTCTCGATGTGTTTTAACCGAGTGCTCGCCTGCTCAGCTGTGGTGTCAGGTCGGTTTGCCAACTCCGCGGCTCTTTTGACCGATTTAAAGTCTTGCGTTTGAGCTGCAATAATTTTCACGCAGGTGTGATAATCATCTTCACCCTTGCTCATTATGAAATTAAAGTTTGACTTTAAAGTTGAAATTTGGAGCTTCGCTGCTTAATCGCGCGTCAGCTGTGATGCGTCGTTCTATATGTGCAATTCACAGCGACAGTCTTATGCGGATATATGACGGCTGCGAGCTGCCTTGAGAATGCACTCGTCTTACGTGCCGAGGTGGGATCGAAGGCGCGGTTATCGATGATTGGCGCTAGCGCGCGCAATCAGTTCGGTAGGCGTGATAGTTGCTTGGCAACGCGTGAGTGGGAACCGGCCGTTCCCCGTAACGTGGCACTCTCGGATGCTCGTAAGAGCGCGCGGAGAATATTAACACATGCGCGTTCTCGCGTGAGACGCAGAACATGTGATTAACGGGTGCGAGTGTGAAACTCGTACGAAGCGCGATGATTGCCGTGTTCACTCAAGCAACGTCGTGATTAATGCGGATATTAGTCACTGCGAGTGGACCGAATAAGGCCGAAGCGTCCCGGGAAGATTACGGGGAGAGTGGCCTTGATGAGGCGACTCGCCGTGACGTCATGAACGCGTCGCGGAGAAAAATGAAGTCGGAAGACTTCGTGCGTGGCGAAAGTTGCCGAAGTTAGGTTTGCGTGAGCACACCTACTTAATATCATTAGCGCGGGCTGCGCTAATGAATTCAACTTTATGCGAACTAAATGTCTTTTCGCGAAATAAATGTTTTTTTCAAAGGTTTCACTAAAACCACACAATCACTTAATCCCAAATGTACTTGCAGATGCGATCTGCGCTTAAGTCACTGCACTTAATCCGGTACTTGTACTTGAGGTCACTGAAGTCCGAAGTCCGAAAAAACTTATTAGATTTTTTTTTTAATCACTCGCGTGCACCATCCTGGCAGGATCGCCAATTGTTCGATTTTGGTCGCACGAGCAGCAATATTTCGCGTCGATTTAATCTGTGCGTGGTTCAGGATGGTGCTTATAAAAGGAAGAAATGTGATTTTGTCTATAAAAAAATGGTTTTATTTTAAGTTTTACACCAAACTTCGCGACCGGTACTTCTTCGTGTCGCGACGTGAAGACAATTCAATTCACGTGGAAGAAAATGTTCAAATTAACACTAATTTTAAAACTACTTATAAAACTAATTAAGACTTATGCGCGACTACTAAATTTAATTGCGTGCAGCGCGGATGCTGCGAAAATATTTGCGGATCAAGGCGATTTTAACCCGATGCGTGCGTTGCTCGTGGCGATGGCGACGAGGCCCACGTGGAATCTAGTCTCTTTCGGAAGTCCTCCTTGCAAAAGGAGGCAGCGGCGGAACTAGATATAAAGTGCGGTATCACCTTCAATTAAATTTAAAGGTCAGCGAGCGCGAGATTTGATTATTCAAAATGACCCATATCGCGCGCGGTGAGTCGGTAACTGCGAGCTGCGTCGTCGTATGCGCGGACGCCAAGAGATGGCGCGACGATGTCGATTTTACACTACATAACGCAACAGTCATTTTGTTAATATATAGAACTGGAATAAAAAAAAAAGAAATTATTATTTTTAAGAATAACTTATACTAAAGGTTATCAACTTTGATGATATTATCTTGAAAATTTTGTTATTATATAGTACCAGTCATTACAAAAAAAAAAGATATTATTATATTTTATAAAAAAAAAAAAATTTAATTTAAGAAAAGGAAACATTTCTTTTCAAACTTTCAATAGTGCAGGTTCTGTTTTTTTTGTGCAGTCACTACTTGTTGATACTTAGTAAAAAAAGGTTTATTTTAAAAATTTTATTATTTGAGCCAAACTAAAAATGTGAAGAGAAAAAAAGTTATTTTTTTGAATACAACAATTTTTACTTAGTCATTTAAGAGAAAAAATTTTTTGTTTGTCTATTTATTTGCTTTCCTCGCCCAAAATCTCTCACCGGCACAGGTCTCCGTTTATTATCGCTGCCGCCATTTGTTATAGGTTAATTTGAAACACTTTATTAAGCACTTCAGACTAGGACCCGAAAGGGCGGTCGACCAGAAGGGTCGACTCTAGGTTCTGGTAACGGAGGTAACTGCGTCAAGGAGAGAAACCGGGGGAAGGAAAAAAAGGGTTCAACAATGTTAACGTTATTGAAAGTAAGCTTTATTTTATTTTTTTATGAAGAAGTGGATAGCGAGGAGGTGTGAAGGCGGGAGTCGGCAGCGACAATTAATTGAAGGTTCGGACTGGTTGTCGATTCTGAAAAATAGTAATATTTTTAGATCGAACAACAAACTAGACTTTTCGTTAATTGGAGAGGAAATGAAGGTAAGGAATATAAGGGGAGAGAAGTAAGTGGTCTAGTTACAAGCAAAAAAAAAGGTGGCAAAAAATTGATAAGGATAGTGTCAAGGGAGAAAAATAAAGAAAGAAATTTTCTGTTAGTACTCACTCGTGCTGAGGAAGGTTGAGAGCGTTGGGCGTCGTGTTGATGTTCGGGGTGGTTCGACCCCGGATAGATTCAGGAACCGTCCTTGGATCCTAGTTCCAGATTTCGTGCTGAGGATCTTATTTGATAATTTCACCCCTTCTCCTTAAGAGGATCGAGAGCGTCGGAGGTCGGGATGGTGTCGAACTTGAGATGACCTCAAGAACCGTGCTTGGATCCTAGTTCCAGATTTCGTCCGGAAAATCTTGGTTGATAATTTCACCACTAGAATTTAATTTCGATTCGCGCCCGGTACCTTCCTCTTTGTTCAACTGAACCTATAGGGTCGTTCAAGTGGGAGTTCGGACGTTGAGACCGCATTTTTTTAATATGGGATATTGGAATATTCGGACGTTTAGACCGAGCTATTCCGGGAGGAACTCGGACGTTCAGAACGAGTTTTTTTTAAGGGACTTACAAAGGTGAAAGGATTTGGCAGAGGTGTATAGGGTATTAGGTTAGGAGCAAAAGAGACTGACTTACTGAATGACCGGAGAGAGGTCCGGTAGAAGCTTTTTTATACTTAAGAGAATAACTGTATATCGTGAAATTTGGTCCCAAGGTGGGGCGCCGAATTTCACTGCGTAAAAAATGTTCAATATTCTACCGGATTATTATAAATTATGATTGCGCTATGTTTGGTGTCGAATTTATTATTGACTATTGTATAATAAGGTAAAAATAATTGGTACAAAAATGAATGGAAGTTGTAGCATGAGTAGGACAAAAGTTACTTATAAAAAAACGAATTTTTATTAGTTATTCATTAAATTTTGATGTGGAAAATATGAAACATAGTTAATTTTTAATTCGGACTTTAATTTTAACATATGTATTTATTTTTTTAAGATATAAATAATAATTTATTTAATACTGTGCTGCTACAACTATTCTTTGATATTTGTACCAGCCTTATAAAAGAACATTGTTTGTGTCGAATTTTATACTAAAGGATTTTTTGGTGTAATTGTTAAAAAAAAAGGTTTATTGTATTATGAAATAATGTTTTTGCTGTACTAATATATAATAATTATATTATCAGTTATGTGTTAATATCATTTTTCATAAATTTTAATATTTCTTTATATCAATTTTTATAAATAACAAGTTTTGTTATTTATAACGTTTTTATACAAAAAGAATGTCAATGCTTTGTCGGTTGGATATCGGCCGCATGAGATGTACATTTCGGCACTCTTCTGGTATTCCATTTTTTACTGTTTTATGGCGCGTGACGAGGTATCTAAAGTTACGAAAAGGTTATTTTTTTAGTTGTAATGGGAAAGTTTTGTAGTCGAAGAAATTATAAGAGTTAGTTCGTAAATTATATATTGGAATTTGGAATTTTACGGTAGATTTTATCTTTAACTGTAATAAAGAAATTGTGTACATTTCTTAATGTAGAGAAAATCTTGTTTTTTTTGTTTTTCCTACAGGATTTTCGGTTTGTAATAAATTTATCGTTTTTGGTACAGCGGAGCAACTGACGTAAGCTTTTTAGTGCGATTCCTGGTACATTAAGGGGGGTTCTCATAAATAATGTTTTTTAATGGGAGTTTCGCCGTTACGAGGGACGTAACAGTTCCAATATGACGAACGAAAATTTAGAAAAATTCACGAAAATCACTACTCCGGGGTTCTTGGGGTCGCTGAATATGAAACCGATGTCCGTTCTTAAAAATTCCAAATGGCAAATCCAATATGGAGGACGAAAATAAAAAAAATTTTGCAAAAATCAGGAGTCAATACTCGGGAGATTTTTGAGGTTGCTTAATACGAATCCAATGTCACTTTTTTAAATGTCAAAATAGCAGATCCAATATGGCGGACGAAAATTAAAAAATGTTCGCAAAACCCGCGAAAATCACTACTCCGGAGGGGGGGGGGGTGTCGCTCAATACCAATCCGATGCCAGTATTCTATAATTTAAAATGGACCTCCAAACATTTAACCTAACATAATCACACCCGGAGGAAGGCAGGGTCCAAAAAGGTGACAATTGAACCTACAAGCAATTGACTCAACATAACCATACCTGGAGGAATGCAGACTCGAAGGAAATATTTTTTAAACCTACGGGCATTTAGCATAGCATAACCAAACCTGGAGGAAGGCAGACTTGAAAAAAAATATTAGTTAAACCTACAAGTATTTGAATTTATATTTGACCTATATGAAAATTTTGATTTTCACAATGGTCCACAGACTTCGTTGCGCAATGAATTTTGTGACAAAGTCACGATATTATCTAACGATAAAATTGATAGAATGATAATTATAAGTAGGCAATAATAATACGCGTCGTAAGAACGGCAAGTTCTTTCTCGGCAGTGGGAGCGAGAGGCATGCGAGTTGCGCCGGCCCGAGTATTAGTAAGAGAAGGACGCTCGATCTCTCCCGTCGATCGCCGGTTTGTTGTGTCGGCGACGGCGTCTCCCATCGTGCGACGGAGAGGCGACGATCGGCGAGCTGACCACGCGTGTGTGCATGTATACAGGCGCGACACACACTAGCGCGGTATATTACGCACCAATGCAATATTCAAAATTTAAAGAAAATTAGCGAGAGAGGTGGAAAATCGTCATCGGTACTGACCGAAAAACTATTTTTTTTTTGAAATACAGAAAAATTCAACGTTACAATTTGGATGATTTTTTTCCTTGAATGAAGCATAATATGTATAGAACACATTCTATAAACTTGAAACGTGCAGGTTATGGAAATAAGCGGACTCGAGAGACAGATTGTAGGTATAAAAGAATATATTTATTATTTATTCCTTTTTTTTCTATTTTAGCATACACATGCATATATAATTCTGTGAGAATGCTTCTCTTATTACAAGCACTCTAATCGCTCGGATAACTCCGCCTGTAAGGAGAAAAAATACGTTTATTGCATTCAATTTATAGGGAACCTGCCTACCCGACCTTGACAGGGATACTAGGTGCGCTGACCTGAGTGCCGCTGCAAGTTAATGCTAAATGCACTTACTCAACCCGCCCGCGGATACTTACGTAGCCGGGGAATCGGAGCACGTGCTCGAGTCGACCGACAGACTGTTCAAGACGGCCTGGCGACGACTGTCCCAAATTTGGAAATTTCCCCCCAATTTATACACTGAGGTCCCGCCCCGTTACGCGACACTCACGCGCTTCTTACGCTCACGCACATGCGCATGCATTGTTTAGCGCTACCGGCGAATCTGTCCGTTACATAGCCCCCCCCCCCCCCCCCGGAAGTTAGCTACGGAGAACTAATCTTCCGACTTTTTAACGGACCCGAAGCGATCTTTTGGATTGTTTATCCTCTTGCGCTTTTTATTCACCCGTGGATCTCCTTTTCTTAGTCTATTTCGTTGTAATAACACAGTCCTGATCGCATATGTACTCGCGTTGGTTGTGAGTATGTAGGGTTGCCCGGGCGCAGGGTGTTTCAGGAACATTGTATCCGCGAAGGATTGTTTAATTTCCTCGAATGCCTGTTGATGTTCCTCTTTCCACTCCCACTTTTGCCGTTTTTTTAACAATTCTAGAAGAGGCACCATTCGGTCGGCATGTTTACGGACGAACTTGCTGTAATAATTAATAAATCCTAAGAATCCTCTCAGCTGCTTCTGGTTTTTCGGCGGTGTGAATTCTCGGATTTTTGCGAGTTTTTCCTGTTGAGGTTGTATTCTTCCCGGGGTCGGTATGTGCCCGCGAAAAGAAATCTCTTGTCGACATAGTTGTAATTTGTTGAAATTGATGGTGATTCCATTGTCTTGGAGTCTCGTCAGGGTTTTCTCCGAGTGTACGAGAAGTGAATCAAAATTGGAAGATACGCATAAAATATCGTCCACAAAATTGATAATAAAATCTCCTATTCCCCAAAATACTCGGTTAAGAGCTCGTATTAAACTTGAGCTACTTGTTTTCAGTCCAAATGGCGTGACGGTATGCTTGTACGCTCGTCGGGTTGATATAAGGGTCGTAGAGCATTATATGACTCCCAATTCAAGCATTCTTTGTATTTCTGCCTTCACTTTAGCCTTATATGCGAACGGAATGGGATATGTCTTAACAAAGAACGGTGTTACTGTTTTGAAGTTGATTTCATGTTCGTATATCTTGGTTCTCCCTGGTCGATCATTGAATGTGTCCTTGAACTTGACCAGTAGCTTAGAAAGTTCGTTTTTTTCGTGTTCTTTTAAAATCTCACATTTGTCCACTTTTTCACGAATATCCTGCTCGTTAGGTTGCGAGATTTTTCTTCTCTCCGGATTTGATAAAGCGTTAACCATCTCGATTTCCGGCTTTTCGGCCTGCTGTACGGTTCCTACCCTGTCGTTCTGGTCGACGTTCCTTTTCGAGTTAAAGGTTAGGATATCGTTTTTCGAATCATCCCCTGATATGTGGATCTGAGCATTTTCGAGATCTATTCGGGTTTTCCATTGTGTCTGTACATTAATTCCGATTATACAATCTCGAATTAGGTGCGGTACGACCGAGAATGCAATCTCGCTTTCGATTTTTCCCACTATTGTTCTTAATAGCACCTGCATTTTTAGCGTAGTTGACTTAGTTCCTGTTGCGCCTATAACGCGTTTCCCTGTGATGGGTAACGTCGGACATTTATTGAACGCTGCGGCATTCGACCTGTAAAATGCTTCTGAGATACACGTGATCTCGCTACCTGTGTCCCATAACGCTGTCGTTCGGATTCCTTCGATTATGATCGGGATTTCCGGGCATGTTATTTGTTCTTTATTTGTGGGAATACTTTCTTTATTCGTCAAGAAAGCCCTTGGATCTTCGAATATTGATTCGATTCCTATCTGTCGATTCTTATCACCGATTTTCCAGTCCTCCTCCTCGGGCTTACTATTTTCCCTGTCTTCCGAGATTTTTATTTCGTCGGATGTAAAAAGCTCATCTTCTTCTTGTTTTCCTTCATTCAAGCCCATGGTATTGACATTGTACCTCTGAGGCACCACTCTTTGAGGAGCCACCGGTTGATGGCACCACCCTGGGAGTTGTCTTTCTCCCCGCCCTGTTTCACTTTCGTATTTCCTTTGAATGGGCGGGTTTTCATATGGCATTGTTTTCCGCCATGCCTCTCTTTTTTCTTTCATCGGGTTTCTTCTTCGATCCTGATGGATCATTCCCATCTGTCACCCTTATTCTCGTGCATCCCCCTACTCACATTCGAGGGCCCCATTTCGTCGTAGGTTTTGTAGTATGTCCAATAAATCGTCGTATTGGCGAATATCTCGATTAATAATGGCATTCCTTATTTCTTGTTCGAAATGTCGAGATATCATGGTGATTAATTCCTTATTTGATAATGACATATTCGCGTCTTTAATTTGGTTGCATAAATCAATGGCGTATTCTACGCGGCTTGCATTTCGCTGGGCTTGGTAATATCCGAATTCAATATGTCGTTTGAGTTGGTATTGCGATTCTGCATTCCAGTATCTTTTCCGGAATTTAAGTTTCAATTCGTCTAAGTTTAGTACATCTTGCTCGACGAAATACCACCAATCCAGGACGGGACCCTTCAAAATTTGGTACATAATCGTCTTGAATTGTGGCGCACTTATTTTTAATCCTTCGCAATAGTTGCGAAGTGCTTGCAGAAATTTTAATGGTTTATCCGCTTTTCCCCCGGTAAATGTGGGAGGATTTATTCTTATTTTCGGGGTATTATCATTTTCCCCCTCGTGTATATATGGACAACTAAAGCGCGCATCTCTTGTCTCCCGTGCTTCTTGTATGAGCGAATGGAGATGATTAATTTGATGCTCTAATCTGAGAATATCGTTGCTTTGTCTTTTCACGATCTCAGCTAATTTCGAACTTTCGAGTAGTTCTGGTACGTCCTCTGGACGCACGACTACCTCCTTTTCTATATCCTCGATGCGACCTTGTAGTTTTTTTACTTCCTCTCTGTTAATGCTCATTTGATCGAGCATTATTTGAGCATTCATATCTTTTTGCTCTAATTATGTTATTCTTCGCTCGCAGTCTTGTCCTTTTTTTTCGCAATTCTTGGAATAGACCGGTTGCTTCGGACTGCCAGTTGAGTCTCGAAAAGAGCTCTCCATTTCCTTCAGGTTCTACTTCTTTTTCTCGTAGAATTTCGTGAGAAATGCTTCTTCGCATTTCCTTTCTTGGCCTGCCCCTCGGCATTTTTATTTCTGAGAATTTTTTTTCTCGGTAAAAAAAAGGCTTGTACCGGATGTGTAAAAAAATAACAATTCAAGGTTATTATCAAAGTACCATTTATTTATTTTTTTTACTCGGTTTTTACAGGCGGTTGAGGTAAATTCATTAGGAATTCCTCTATATTGATTGCCGTCTGCCTGACTATATAGAGGCCACCGAACACTACCTGGCCGGCTTTCTCCTTTATTAGGCCATTATTTATTTTGAGTCTCTACCCAATCGCTCTCGAGTCCTGTCACGGTCGCCAAATGAAACGTGCAGGTTATGGAAATAAGCGGACTCGAGAGACAGATTGTAGGTATAAAAGAATATATTTATTATTTATTCCTCTTTTTTCTATTTTTGCCTACAAATGCATATATAATTCTGTGAGAATGCTTCTCTTATTACAAGCACTCTAATGGCTCGGATAAATCCACCTGTAAGGAGAAAAAATACGTTTATTGCATTCAATTTATAGGGAACCTGCCTACCCGACCTTGACAGGGACACTAGGTGCGCTGACCTGAGTGCCGCTGCAAGTTAATGCTAAATGCACTTACTCAACCCGCCCACAGATACTTACGTAGCCGGGGAATCGGAGCACGTGCTCGAGTCGACCGACAGACTGTTCAAGACGGCCTGGCGACGACTGTCCCAAATTTGGAAATTTCCCCTCAATATATACACTGAGGTCCCGCCCCGTTACGCGACACTCACACGCTTCTTACGCTCACGCACACGCGCATGCATTGTTTAGCGCTACCGGCGAATCTATCCGTTACAAACTACAGTTTGATATATGATTGTGATATGAGCAGAAAAAGTAGAAACAAAGCACATCGCGCCAAGGCTTTAAGAATTCAACTACAGAATTCTTTTAAGACAAAATAAAAAATTTATTTTAGGTAGAATTGATAGTAAGTTGGTCTAAAAGTATTGACATATAATGACTTCAACAAAAGCTTACTGTTTAAATATTAATAATTGTTTATTTTCCTGAAAAATAAGAAAATGTATACCCATATCACAGGAGAAATAAAACTGGGTATCCGGAGCTTTTCGAGGTCGCTGATTACGGATCTGGCTTCAGTTTTTGCAAATTCAAAATGTCGGATCCAATACGGCCGATCAAAATACAAAAAGTTCCTTGATCGACATGAAATTGGATACTCGAATGTTTTTGAGGTCACTGATTACGAATCTAACCTCAGTTTTTTGAAATTCAAAATGTCGACTCCAATATGGCCAATTAACGTTACAGCAGAACCCCTATCAAATGTGCCGACTTCTTACAGTCGGCTTTCGACATAATTGCGACTATTAACAGTCGGATTCTCATCCGAAACTGGCTTTAGGGTCGGAATTGCGTTGAACATTGATTGTAAAGAGTCGGCAAAAGTTGCTAGGAAAGTTCCTTGATCGAAATGAAAGTGGGGCCTCGGGAATTTTCGACGTCGTTGATTACAAAACTGATTTTAGATTTTCAAAATTGAAAATGGGGAATATAAGACGGCGAACCGAATTCATAAATAATTTCTTGATCAAAATGATTCATCTAAATGGTATTTGGAGGGTATCTCAGTACAAGTGTGTAATCAGATTTTCAGAATAGTTGACAAAATTTGTTCAGTAAATTATATACGAAAGTAAAATATAAGAATCTATAGTTTGTAAAACCTAAATGCGGGATTACTGAATGTTTCGTAAAAGTTTCAAAATTAATTTCTCCGAGCATTGTGAATATGACAAAGAAAGGAATATTTACATTTCGGTGATGTAATAGTATATTACGATACAAACGCGAAAAAGCTTTTTCTTCAAATTTAAGGGTTTCACTTTGCATAAAAACAGTTTTGCACGTGTATCGTACATTTTATGTTGTAAGTATACGTAAAATAGCATGTTACGCATAATGTAACATAAAATATATAATAAAGCGTATTGTATTAAATTTTCCATGTGTCTCTGCATTTACGAATATTCATAGTAAAAGTTCTTGTTGTGATTCCTCAGTGAAGATACGATAGTTTGCTTTGAATTATATTGTATTCGCCATCTCGAACTCAGAAAAAATGAAAGCAGATTGCGAGTTAATCCTCAGTGATCCCAAAAACCCCCGAGCAAATATTTCCAATAAAAAATACGCATTATCTTTAAAGCTCCTGCTCTGTCATATTGCATTCACAATCTTGGACTCGTATGATTTAAAACCGACTTCGTATTTGCTCTCAGTCTCATTTTCAGGCAAAAATATATAAATTGTAAAAATTTTGTTCTTCCATTCTGAATCCACCAGTCATAGTGTTGAAAATCTGATCCCAGAATCGTTATCAGCGAACGCCAATACTTCTTACTTTGAATTGTTTAGGAATTACGAGTCGGCTCTCGGGTGGATAGGTCGGACATACAATCGAATACATTTACAAGACATTTACAAGACACTACTATATACAATACTTCTTACTTATAACTGCATTTTTTCGTATTTGCTTATTTATAATTCCCTTATGTATAATATTGTAGGTAACTCATTTTCATAACAATAATGATATTGAGGTCCTTAAAGCTGCAAAGCCAAAGTCATCAAAGCCAAACCAAACTTGGTGGAAAATTTCTTGCTTTTTTGTTGGTAATTTGTTGCCCTAGATTCGATTTTGCTGCTCACTTATTTAAAGAAAAGCTAAGGTTTGTCAGCTTTAGATGAAGCCACAAAACACACACATATATATATATATATATATATATATATATACAGAAGGAAATAATCAGTAAGAACGGTTGGAACTTTCATCCGTTCCTCGTAATTTTTAAAAATAATGAAGACTTATGTACTTTCCCCTGTTTATGCTTTTAACAATAATTAATATTTCTGAAGAGGGTCTCAAATAATGGACCGAAAACGTTAAATACTCTTTTCCATTTTTATTTTTTAGTATGGTGACCGTTCTTACCGATAAACTTTTCCCCTTTATCAATCCAAATAATACGGTCGAGAAATTTAAAACGCTTAATAATTTTAACATATATAGACGCATGAGAATGAAAAATACATGCACAGAAATTTGTTGCCTATTTGGTCCAAAAAAAAAAACAATAATAAAAATATATATATGGCTCTGTACGTATTCCTGGCTGTGTATCAATTAGTGACCAGGAGTGGGATACATCAGAGACAATTAGAAAATCTACTATGTGCAGATATCAACAAGGCAACAAAGCCCAATAAATATCTTATGATATTACCTTTCACAAATATTTTCTATACGATATCGTTTGGTTTTGATGGCTAGGAACCCGGAAATAAGTAGATAATATCGAAAAAATCCAGATTTCAGTGTGATCAAAATGACACGAGCAACAAATTGTACCTCTAGCTATTTTAGCTTATTCTACAGACCTGCACCCCCCCGTTTGGATCCTATCACCTTGTCGTGGTGGGGGGGGGGGGGGGCTTAACAAACACCATACAGGAGGTCCTGAGTCGATAGCAGTGTGAGTGGTGAGAGAATGCGGATCCCTATAAACCGGGCTCTCCGATGAATGGTTCGGGGCTCTATAAATGGGCTTCTCCGATGACTGTGGGTATGAGTGAGGCTAGAAACTCAAGCCCCACCTCGACCTTCGGGCTGGAGGAGGGTTGGGCAAAGGATCTCTGAGGTGTCGTGACCAAGAATGGATCACCCAATCCACAGGTGGGAGCTATCGTGCCTAGGGATGCATGGTACAGGGGAAGCTGTACCGCAAACGATGCCCTTGGGATACCGGGCGACCTCCCATTGTACATAGCCTTCACCTCGTATCGCGGGGCTCTGCGAGGTGTGACCTTTATTTCCCTAGCTTCTCGTGGGACTCAAATGGACACACAGTTGAAAATAAACAAAAAACAAGAGCCTCAGGTGCCTTGCACCGAGGAGATAACGTCGGATGTGGCTAAGGACACTCTGATGGAGACCGGTACGGCGGAAGACACTCGTCCAAGCCCGATCCGAATGAACGGTGCACAGAGGCGAAAGGCCAAGTGGGTAGCGTACGAGGAGGCGAAGAGAAGGGCGGAGGCTGAAGGGCTCCCCCTTTCGGAGCGTCCTCCACCGAGAGTACGCGGGTCGAGGAAGAAAAAGGCGGCATCTTCCGTGGCTGGGGCTAGAACCCGTCTGGAAGGGCATCCCGGATCGACCTCAACCGCTACACAGTCCATTGGTCCTCCCTCTGGGGATAAAAGGAAGGCCGAGAGGAGTATTTCGGATCCCACGGCCAAACCCCGAGGGAAGAAGGCCAAGAGTCAGGGGCAAGCATCCGCAACGGGGATGTCATACTCGACGGCCGCTGCTGGACTCCCAAGGGTATTGATTGCCTTTGGCGAGGACGTAGGGGAGCGGGTCGAGATGGGCGTCTTTGACCAACTCAGGGAGGTCATCATTGACCGGGTTGTGGACATCCCGGAAGGGGGGTTCATACCCAGGTTCGTGGAGTCTCACCTGAGAGGAGGAATTTCTACCTTCGCTTGTGTGGATGACGAGAGTGCCTGTTGGCTGCGGGAAGCAATTCCGCAGATAACCCTTGATGGGGGCAGAAAGGTGAGGCTTGTACTCCCTGAGGAACTCGTCAAGAGAGTTAAAATGACGGTACTCGCGCCACCACCCAAGAAAGAGACTAGCATCCTGCTTAAGATTTTGGACAGGCAGAATGCTGGTTTGAGTGTCGGGACGTGGGTTGTCCACCGTAGGGAGGAGCTGCCGCATGGCACCCTTCTGGTTCTCGGCGTGGACGAAGACTCGGCCAAGCGCCTCGAGTCTCGCGGCTACCGAGCTTATCTGGGGACAGGAGAGGTTGTGTTCAGGCCAACCTCTAAAAACCCGATAAGTTCGGCGAAGGGAGCTTCCAGCGCGAGTTAGTTCTAATGGCTAACGGTCGTGCGGAAATTTTCCAGATTAATTTGCATCACTGCAAAGGTGCCTCAGCTCAACTTATGAGGGACCTGCAAGTGACGCATACAAAACCAGCCATGGCACTAATACAGGAGCCGTGGTGCTACAAAGGTCAGATTCGGGGCCTGAGTAGGATTGGCACAGTCTACGCCAGTGGACTTCATGAAATGCAGAGGGCATGCGTAGTTCTTAAAAACATGGACGCTGCCCTGCTACAGGAATTCTCTACTAGGGACCTAGCTTCGGTTAAAGTCTCTCAGGGAATAGGGGAAAGGAGCTTGGTGATTGCATCAGCCTACTTTGCGCACGATAGGGAAACTCCCCCGGAGGAGCTAACTAGGTTAGTCAGGTACTGCGCAAATGCGGGCCTTGATCTCCTCATTGGTTGTGATGCAAATGCTCACAGTACTCTGTGGGGGAGCACCGACACAAATGAGAGAGGGGAGGCCCTCATGGAATACCTGATCTCCACTAACCTCGAAATTTTGAACGAGGGAGTTGAGCCAACGTTTGTAACGGCAAACAGAAGAGAGGTCCTTGATCTCACTCTATGCAGCCGAGGCATGCGTGAGGCTGTCCAGGAGTGGAGGGTTATTGATGAACCCTCGCTCTCGGATCACAAACTGATTCGGGCCAAACTGGAACAGTTTAACCCTGCAGTGAAATGGTCCAGAAATCCAAGAAGCACGAACTGGCAAGGGTTCAGAGAAAGTCTGCAAGCCAGGATGAAGGGCTTCAAAGGCAAGTATGGAGCGAAAAACGATCTTGAGTACACAGAGGTCTTTCTTAGGGGAGCTGTGATGAGATCGTTCGAAGCCAATTGCCCACTCAAGAAAGTAAACCCCAAAAGGGGAAGGCTTAATTGGGGATCAGCTTTGGAGCGTAGCCGAAAGGAGACGAGGAGATTATTTAATCGAGCAAAGAAAGCTGACACAGCAGAAGTCTGGACGGCTTACAAGGATAGGTTGAAAGCCTACAAAAGGCAGATTAGAGAGTCTCAGATAAATGCATGGAGGGAGTTCTGTTCGGAAACGGAGAGTATACCCTCTACTGCAAAATTAGCGAGAATACTATCAAAAGGAAATGATGGTAAACTACGATTTATCAAAGGAGAAAATGGCGAGTTTGCCAAATCTCCGAAGGAAACACTGGAAAGGTTGCTTACAAGCAACTTTCCAAGCATTAAACTGGGATCGAACGGTGCCCCCGAGGAGCCTACTACGAGTAAAGGGAGGCACTGGGTGATCGCTGCCCAAGTTGTAAATCCAAACAAGGTTGTAAGGGCACTAATGGCCTTTGAGGCGTTCAAGTCACCGGGACCGGATGGCATATACCCGGCCCTCCTTCAGGAAGGCCTGGGGGCTATCCTGAGACCATTGACTGGACTTCTTCGGGGGTGCATTGCGCTTGGTTACACACCTACAGAATGGAAGAAATCACGAGTTTCGTTTATACCCAAAGTTGGAAACAGGAACTACGTGGAGGCAAAGAACTACAGACCGATCAGCCTAACATCCTTCCTATTAAAATTGTTGGAAAGATTGGTTGAGAGGTATCTTATAGAAGGTCCTTTGGTACGCTTACCTCTTCATGGGGAACAGTATGCCTACCAGGTTGGCAAATCTGCTGAGTTGGCACTTATGTCAGCCGCGGGCTTTATAGAAAAGCAACTCAGTACGAAGGGAACGTGCATCGGTGCTTTCCTAGATATTGAGGGTGCTTTTAACCGCACCTCCGTGGAAGTAATACGGAAAGAAGCGGAAGAACATGGGGTGCCCAAGGAACTCATAAGTTGGATTGTGAGCACCCTTAGAAATAGGTATATTTATACGGAATGGCAGGGTACCCTAGTGGAGGAGGCGATCTCTGAGGGTTGTCCTCAAGGTGGAGTGTTGTCCCCACTTCTTTGGAACCTGGTAGCTGATAGCTTGATCAGGAAACTCAACGATAGCGGAATCTATGCGATTGGATATGCGGACGATATTGCTATCCTCGCTAGAGGCAACTACGAGGAAGTTTTGCAGGAGCTGGTACAAGAAGCCCTGAGGGTTGTGGAAAAATGAAGCAATGAAAAAGCGCTATCGATACAACCGGAAAAAATTGCCGTCATCATTTTCTCTAGAAAATATAAGATCAAAAAACTAAGAAAAATGGTAATTGGCGGGAAGCAGGTGCCATATGCCAGCGAAACCAAATATCTTGGAGTAACCCTGGATAAAAAATTAAACTGGAATGGTCACCTGGATAACAAATGTCACAAAGCAATTGCCACTTTCTGGCATTGTAGGAGAGCTCTTGGTAACAGTTGGGGTTTAGGACCGAAACAGCTGCTCTGGATCTACCAACAGATTGTGTTACCAAGGATTACCTATGCCTCGCCAATTTGGTGGCAGAGGACAGAAAAGACCCAAGTTCAACAAAAATTGAACAGGGTACAGGCTATGTTCCTAGGGGCATTTGCTCGGTAAGGAAGAGTACACCCATAGCCGCAATGAGGTCTCTTTTGGGCGTACCGTCCATGGCTCAGGCAGTAAAATGCGAAGCCATGAGAACCGTGTATAAACTCAAGTGCTTGGGAAGCTTGACAGGTAAGCAAGATTGGTTCAACAATCTTTTTCAAGGAAACCTGAGAGACATGTGTTACCAACCACAAGACAAGATCCAGACACACCACACGGGGGAAAACAACTTTAAGGTTTGTTTCCCCAACAGGGAGGACTGGAAAAATAAATCAGCAATACCCAGGAATGGCATCATCTGGTTCACAGATGGGTCCAAAACCAACCAGGGTGTAGGCGCAGGATACTGCGGACCGAAGCTGCGGGAGAACTTTTCCCTCAAGCTCAACAAATTTAACACTGTTTTCCAAGGAGAGGTGGCGGCAATCCTCATGTGTGCCGAGACCCTCATGGAGAAAGAAGTGACAAATAAAACGATATGGATATGCTCGGATAGCCAAGCTGCATTGAGAGCGATAGACAATCCAGTCGTCAAATCGGCTTTAGTCAGAGATACAAAGACCTGCCTACGTAACCTGGCCGAAAGAAACAAGCTCAGCCTGACCTGGATACCTGGCCATATGGGCTGGAAAGGAAACGAAAGAGCGGACACCCTTGCCAAGTCGGGAATAGTAAATGGAACTGACTTGACTGGGAGGGTGGCACTGCCATTTCAAGAAGGACTCAACCTACTGGAGAGACAAATGAAATCCCAACAGGTTAGAGAGTGGATCAAAAACAAAAAATGCAGCACAACCAAAAGCCTTGCAGGAGAGCTGCAGGCGGACCGATGGGCTGAACAACTGCTCGAATTAAACAGAACAGAAATAAGAATCTCCATCGAAATCCTAACCGGACATGGAAATTTAAACAAGCACAGTCACATCGTAGGAAGGAAACCTTCACCGATGTGCACTAGATGTGATGAAAACAAGGAGGAATCATCAATTCAATTCCTATGCGAGTGCCCTGCACTGATGGAAAGTCGAAGGAGATACCTGGACTCTCCACTTGTAAGCATGGAGGAAGTCAGGGAGCGGAATCTCGGGCAACTTCTGAGATTCTGCAAAGCAGCTGGTTATCCAACGGAACCCTGAGTCTCATCAGGAATGGCATACAAAGGCAAACAGCTAAGTGTACTGATTTCTGGGGTTCACCCGAGCCTGATGAAGAAAATACCAATACCAATACCAATACAGACCTGCACAAAGTAATCTGGATTGATTCGATTTTAGCTACTTATTTCCGGGTTTCTATTCATCAAAATGATGGTATGGGAAATATTCGTACAAGTCTATACAATAAGATACAATAGCTAGAATTACAAAAATAATTTGTTGCTTGAATCATTTTGTCTAAAATGTGCGATTAAATATGAGAAATCAGGATTTATTCGATTTTGTCTGCTATTTCTGGTTCCCTATTGAGCATAACCAAACGATAAGATATTGAAAATACTCATAGATGTCTTTAAAATAAGATACAATAGCTAGAATTAACAAAATAATTTCTTGCTCGAGTCATTTTGGCTAAAATGTGCGATTAAATATCTGAAATCTGGATTTTTGCGACTAAAGCTACATATTTGCGGTTTCCTACAAATCAAAACCAAACGATATGGTTTGAAAAATGCTTGTACAGGTCTGTAGAATAACATACAATAGCTAGAGTTATGAAAATAATTTGTTGCTCCAGTAATTTTGGCTGAAATGTGAGATTAAATATGGGAAATCTGGATTTTTACGAATTTATCCACTTATCATACTATATCAAAATCAAACGATATGGTATAGAGGAAATATTCGAGCAGGTCTATAGACTAAGATATAAGAGCTAGAGTTACCAAAACCATTTTTGCTGGAGTCATTTCGGCTAAAATGTGTGAATAAATATGACAAATTTGGATTTGTTAGATTTTATTAACTTCTGATATGGTATGAAAAATACTCTTAGAGATATTTAGAATATTGTTAGGTCCCCAGGGACATACTGTACCCAAAATTCGGATAAAGTAAAACATTTTTATAAATAAGAAAAACATCTTAACGAAAGTCAACGAACAACCAATAAACAATCATTGCTTGTCCGTTGACTTCTTAAAAAGGAAATATTATTATTAACATAACGGTGCATAAGAATGAGTATGTGATCGAATGAATGAGACTGGGGGAAAGTTATAAATGAATAATAAATAACAAATTGCGAATGAACGCAATCGCGGGTATGACTAACCGACTAACCGCCGCGAGTTAGCCCGCAACAAGTACGCACACCCCTAAGGAAGGGTTTAAACAATCTAACAATGTTAATAACAATTGGTAAATAAATTATTCACACGATCACATACCATGAGTATTGCGTAATGACACTGCGTATAGAAATCTTAATCAAATTTTGATCGGAAGTTGGTTAACAAACAAAATAACTATTGTTAAATAAACAAATTAGAATAAATAATGACAAGAGATAACAATAGATATTTCCAGGGACTTGCTCGCCGCAAAGCAGCCCGAAACATGTACCCGCGTCCATTTTTTTAATTTTATATAAATGATTAATAACATTATTAATAAACAATGATCAAATATAAAGTAACTGTTCATACAACTTTTGGGTACACATTGCGACACCAAAAGTCGACTGACCAGCGTCCGATCTTCTGAAACGAGTATACGCATCACTATTAAGAATTGTTAATAATAAACAATAACAATTAGCAACACTAAGTAACAATTTATATGTAACGCCTGTATACCAAAGATAGGTACTAGCAGATACGCATAACGACTCTAAGGATCAATCGAGAATCGTCCGTTCTTTCGGAACGAATACCCACATGATTAATAACAATTGCCAATAATAATTAATAATATTAATAAATAAATAAGAAGCAAGCAAGCGTCGCTTGCCCAAGGCCGAGGCTGAAGACTCTCCGTTTAAATAGAGTGCGTCATAACGGGTATACCGTATAAATTCCTTCATTTGTTTATCATTATTATTATTATTATTAATAAATAGTTATTCTGGAAATAATAATGTAGCCGTATGGAAGGTATTGTAAGAAGGGTAAGGCAGAGTTCTAGGCTCTTTTAAACAGCTGGGAAGCATTGTTAATTAACTTTAATAAAAACTTGGTAGTAGTAATGTTATAAAAATAATATAAATCATTGTGTACGAACAATTTCGAAGTTATATTAGAATACCGCGAATTATTTTAATTGTAAAAGTCGAGCCAAGACTTTATTAATATAACCAAGCATTTTAACTAGTTTTGGAGTGACTTTTTATTCTTCCTCTTTTTATTCTGGCGTAGTAAGTAACAATTATTAATTCACCTCATTCACTTTGAACGTTTAAATTTTTTGCATTGACATATTTAAACTCAATTTCCTATTTTTCTTGAAACATAATTAACTTTTATGAATTTTTAAAACTTTAGCTATTATAATTAGAAATTTTATTATAGAAAAATTTATTTTCTACTATTCAATTTCTATTCAATTATAATTTGAATAAATTATTGCAATCTTTAAATTTGAATCTTTCAAAAGCAGAATATTTTATTTAAATTCAAATCATCATCATTGTCATTTATAAACCTTTTAGTTATCTAAGTAATATCATGCAATGTTAACATGAATTACATGTGTGTTTTATTGTGTGAATCATTAACTTCAGTGCGCGGTAAATTTTTAATTTAAACTCTGGATCGGGAATTCGTAAGTTTTATTTTATTTTTATTTTTCAAGCACGATTAGTACTCGTTATCATTAGGGATGAAACCCTAATATCCCCAGCGTATCTAATGGACCCTGCTGAATGACCACCGATACCCGAAACTGATGAACTAAATCGTAAGCGAGGTAAATGTAGTAACTGAGCCGCATTTTCTGATATAAATGATCGTTCTGAGCGTTGATCAATTAGTGCTCGCAATGATGCCGTAAACCCGCTTGAAGCAGTCACATTCACACGCGCAGTGGCTAACAAGGCAACCTTACTTCCTGGCGGATAACGTGGAGAAGCAACGTGAGACGAAACTTCAACATTCTTATCAGAATTATCAAGTTTTTCCGATACAAAGCCATCGTGCAATAGAGCATGATGCTTACCTTTACATTTGGGACCATTGGCACGTCGTGAACAATTGCGGGGAATGTGACCCTTTAACAAAAAGTTAGCGCATAACTGTAGCGCACGGATTCGAGCAAAACGTTCCGAAGCTGATAAATTTTTAAATTTATCGCATTGAAAAATTTTATGATTTGGCTTATCACAATCAAAGCAGCGACTCGCATTTGGAGACGAGACTATGTGGGAAGAAAACTGCGAATTTAACCTAGCATTACTGCCAGATTTTACTGTTTTAGACTTTACTTAACTAGCTGACAAGCTAAACCTCGGAAAAATTGCCGCAACATCGGCTGAATGAATTCGCGCTGAAAGAAATGTTTCAATCTCTGAAAATTTTGGGAATTCCTCCCTTTTTCCAATTCTCATTTCCCAGTGTAGCCGCGTATCCGGATCTAGCCTCATTACAGTTAAAACAACCAGCAGTGAACTCCACTGATCTACGGGTTCGCCTAAGTTTTTTAAAGAAGAAACAATTTCACGCGTCTGCGAAAGCAAATTTTCTAATTGACTGACATTATTAGCTTTGACCGGTTCAAGCTGCAATAAAAGTCCAATTTGCGTAAATGTCAAAACTTGCATATCTTGGTAATTATCTTATACAATTTTCCACGCATCCGCAAAGTTCGTATCTGTCAACGGAATATTTTTTACTAACGAAAGTGCAGATCCACTCAAACTTCTCTTGAGGTAATGAAAATGTTGAACATTAGTCAACGTCAGTTCGTCAACCACCAATGACGAAAATAGATTCCGAATGTTTGACCAATCCGCAGGGTTCCCGTCGAACTCCGTAATTTTGATTCGTTCTAGGAATGAACGAGAAACAGGAGCACTTGGATTCGCAGTAGTTGCAGACGAGCCCGCACGTACCGCATCCTGCCGGGTCGTCAGCACATGTTCTTGTTGCGCCAGTAGATCAAAAGCATGAAACACCTTTTCGCTCAGGACTAGAAACCCTTTGCCCTGGATATATTCCAAAACACCAGGTTCAGCCAACATAGTCAATAATTCATGATGCGTATTTTCACATGTGGTCCAAAGCTGACTTAATTTCTTGGAACGGCTAGCAAGCGTTGACAATCCAGGAGGTTCACTAGAAGAATGATGAATAATTTTTAACTGATTCGTTACGGACAGAATAAATTCGCGTTGGCTGAGTAACAATGGACATATTTCCATTAAACGAGAACGTCGGGACTCGATCAACTTCGGATCAGCTGACATTTTGAACTAATAAGTCTACAACTGCGATAGAAATAAATTCTATACGCACGTAAACACAGTTCAATTTAAAGTTCTAGTTAAGCAAATGAGCTAATATAGCAACACTAGCAACTTCAAGGTCAAGTAAATTTGAAGGTAAACAATCTTAATCTCGTAGTAAAACACAGCTGATTCCAAAATGAAATTGAAATTCAAAAATAAAAAAATTGAGAAAGCATCATGTAACTCACTTTTTGGCAGCTAACAAATAGCGAAAATCTTTGTTGAGTTACCATACACGCCGCTCGCCGTCCGAACTCACGGGTTGTCGAATTGCAGACCAGCTGCGTCGAATTAAATAGTGAGAGCACGGGACGAAGCGATGTTTCTCCTTTCAAGCTGGTATTTGAACTGCGGGCAGGATACGTTGCGCAGGTGCTGGACTCCCCCTTCCTCGATATTCTTGATAGACGTACGAAGTTGTACTGGGAGTCATTCTCGGTGGGGAAATTCCAATGTGGCGTCTTTCCCGTGGGCACTCAATTATTAGAAACAGCTTACAAGCGACTGTTGAGAACAATTCAAAGTTCACCACTTGTTGCGCAGTTACAACAAAAGTTATACAATTTTAAGTATTACATAATCCGATATTTAAACAGCACAATTTTCACAGCATCCGGCTCGAAGGACCATGAATAATTTCCAAATGAATCGAGATCTGAAACGACGCGATTTCGATCGATTAGCGGGCTATTTGTGAGAAGGGTGCCACCGACATTCCAGTCGTAACAAAACTCTTTATTGTTCGCGATTTAGAGTACAATCGGTATTTAAGAATATCAATAACTACAACTATATTAACTTTTAAGTACAACTTTTTGGACACGTGGCGCAGTTTGTGAAATCGTGCAGCGCTAACTCGCCAGGTTTTGAACTTAAGCCCGACTGGTTCTTCTGCGGCGTGGTCTCACTGATTTCGCCACCAAATTAATCACGTGACATTCTACGCCAGGTCTGTAACATGAAAAATTGGGGACTTTGGGTCAATATTCGCGTGAACAACATGTTTGTTATAAACAATTAACGTGAAAAAAGGCGTATTTTTTAGAAAAAAATTGGCTTCTACGAAGTGTCGATAGCTTAGACTCTGAAAATTTTTTCATATATTTTCCATAGTGTTTTATGAAACATGTATATTTTTTTCAGAATTTTTCGTGCGCTAGTTTTTACAACAAAAATTTGAAAATTACGAAAAATGAGTTTTTATGAACATAATCGTTCTAGTGTATCCGCCATTTGGAATTTTCCAATTCTGACATCGGAGTCGTGATCAGCGATCCCGAAAACTATTAGACTACTTACGATTTAAAAATTTTTAAATGATTTTCATCAATTAGAAAAATGTGCCCCTCAAAGGGTTAAGCCGGTAAACTAGCATTTTTTTTAAAATAAATTAGCAACAAAATCGGTACTATATTCCGAAGACATTAACAGTAAAATACTTATACGATTTTTTAATTGTCTCTAAAGTAGAGAACTCTTCTTCACTAATTGGTACACGGCCCAAAATAGGTACAGGAATATTTATTTCTATTATTTCTTAGAACAACAAATGAGCAATACTTTCCTTTGCATTTATTTTTTCATTCTGGAGCTTCTATATAAATGTTATTTTACTACACGGAAAATATGAGATGGTTGGTTCAACTATGGTGTTTTGGAGTTTTTATGTTAACTTTATGGATCTAGTTAACAATGTGCGAAATAATATGCAGTAAAAGTCAAGAAAGAATACGGTTTGTTTAAATTAATAAAATTATTTATTGCTCCTAAAATAAATGGTTGTAAAAGGCACAGACAAATTCATATAAACATGGGTAACTTTACAGATACTTTTAGTACTAGTAGAAATATAGTGCATAATATGAACCACGGGAGACCGATAATTGTTCCAACATTTAGAATTGTGTATTGCCCCGATCGAGCAGAAAATGGTAAACAAATTTAAATATACCTGAATAACTTCAAAGATGCAATTAATACAGTGAGCAATAGTCTAAAGTAAGAATCAAGAATAAACGCGAATTGCTTCAATAATGAACATTGTTTATAACTTCGAAAGAAGAGGTTTTCCACCCACCAAAACCAACCGATATGGGATCAAGATTTTTGCTAGAAGACTGTCGGTTGAAATGCAAAGATATAAGTTTCAGAAATAATTTCTTATCGATTGTTTAAGAACTGTGCTCGTGAACAAAAAATCAGGTTTTTCATTGACTTACCTCCCTTTTTTCGGTTTCTCAGTCATCAAAACCAAGGGACATTGTACAGGGAAAGTTAAGTAAGAACTATAGCAGAAAATAAAGCAGTATAGGATTAAAAAGTTCTTTGTTGCTTCTGCCTTTAGTCCAAGAACTGCGCTCAAGATAAAAAAATTCGATATTTTATCGACATTGCCTTTCCATTTCCGGTTTCCATATCCTCGAAACCAAGTGACACGGGGAAGACTATGTTCATAGAAGGCCACAAAGTAGGATAGAATAGTATAGGATAGAGTAATATAGTACAGAAATAATTTGTTGCTGCTACCTGTGGTCGGGTAATATATGTAACATTTGCAGTGGTCTGTAGACCACCATGAATATTGTGTATATACATGTAGGATTGAAAGGCAGGTGAATAATACTAACACACACGATTTCTTTAAATTAATTAAAATATGCAAGTATATTCTCTTCTATAGATATTTCAGGATGCGATACATAGGTTTCAACCGATCGTTCCAGACTGACTCCTCGTCGTTCGCTCTGCCGCACGCAAGCGGCGTTTTGCCTCCTACCGACAATCGCGACAACCCTGATACCTCTACATTACCCTTTCGCTAGGTCGGTAACACTCCCAAAATATTCGATCCCACACTCGACCATCCGACGACATCTGTCCCGAGATGTCTAAGTCTTCCGAGTCGTAATCTTCTTCAAGTGTATCATTGCGGAAGCCCGCCCACTTCTTCATATGATCGGCGGCCGTCGAAGTCTCGCGGGGACGTTCTCCTTCGCCTATCTTCTTCACAACATAACGATCGTTACGAAGTACCGTTATTACTTAATGCGGAAGTCATGGGACCAATGTGATCGACGTGGTACGTGTCCAATGGTGCTTCCTTCTCGATCGGGTGGAGGAAACCTTCTTTCCTACCAGCTTTTCTTTCCGCGAGAATGCAAGCGACACAATTGCGAATCACCGCTTCCACCTTTGTTCGCATATTATTAAACCAATAATCATTTTTTAATGATTGCACGGTTTTCGTAATTGAAAAATGTCTGCGTTCGTGGGGTTGTCGAATTAACGATGATTGCATTCTCTTTGGCACAACGATTAAATAAGAATCATCTACTACTTTATGCAGAAGCCCATTGATCACAGTATATCCATCTATTGACTTCTCGCAAACTTGACTTCGGAGCGCCGATTTGTCCATCTTCATCTTGCCTCGATCGGAGCATTTCTAACACTCCCGACTCGCACTCATCAATTAACAGTGTCGCTGGTAGAGGGTATCGGCTTAACGCGTCAACATGACGCACGCTATTTCCAGGACCGTGAATGATGGTCTACCTGAAATCTTCCAAGAACAATGCCCATCTGGCAACCTGCGCACTTAGTTCTTTTTTCCGCATTGTCTGCGTAAATGCCTTACAATCAGTTACGATGGTAAACGGTATTGCAAGAAGGTAGACCCGGTACTTCTTTAAGGCTTTGACGATAGCTAGTACCTCCAGCTTGTAGCTATCGTATTTTTCCTCGGCGGGTGTTGTCCCAGCCTCATCATTCCGTTGTAAAATTATCGCTCCGAAACCCAATGAAAAGGCGTCTGTGTGGAAGTCAGTCTCCGCCGCCGAACTGAACAGCTGTAACACTGGATTTGTGCTGAGAGAATTTCTCAATTCCAGGAAGGCGCGTTTTTTATCTTCGCCAAACTGGAGCGTCGTACCGTCCTTCAAGAAATCCGAAAGCGGTCGGGCCATTCGAGCATATTTCGGGATAAACTTACGAAAATATCCCGTTAACCCGAGGAAGCTCTGCACTCCCCGAATATTCGTCGGCGTAGGGAAATGCCTTACGGCGCTGGTTTTTTTTTCACAAGTTAAAATCTTGCCATGTTCAATCACGAGACACAAATAGTTCACTTTTGACACGAGTATCTGACATTTTTTCCAATTAAACAACAGTCCGTGTTCACTCGCGGTTCTCAAAACTAAACGGAGTCTTTCTAAGCCAGTCTCATAGTCGTTCGTCGCGATAATAAGGTCATCCATATAAGCGATTACAGTTCCCGATCCTATTAATTCACGAAAAACGGCATGTATGTATTTTGAAAAATACGCAGGCAGAGACCAAACGGCATTTTATTAAGGGGTTATCCGGGTCTTGACACTTCAAAAAATTCATTTTTTTCAAACTTTTTTATATAATAGTACAAAGTGTCAGGAATGTTGTCCGAAAATTTCAAGTCGATCGAAGCGAAACTGTAGGACTGGGAGAAATTTAAAGCCCATCGGAGCTAATTCATGGTGCGCTTGGCAACGTGCTTCGGCTACAAATTCGTTAACAACGTTCAAGCACGACTATGTTCCATTATCAACTGATATTTTATCATCCATAAAACCTATTTATGAAGACCTCAGCAAGGAAACTCTTTTAGAACGGTGCCTGGGAGGCTTCACGCAGAACAACAATGAAAGCATAAACCAGCTTATTTGGAAGATCAGTCCAAAAATAATTCCTGCTGGTGCGAAAACTGTCGAAATTGCTGCGTATGTTGCTTCCTGCACATTCAATGAAGGAATCTCTGCTATCCTCACGTTTCTTCATGCGATGGATGTGAAACTTGGACCTGTCAGCCACGAATATGCGCGAAATGAGGACAACCATCGCATTCTCGCGGCCGAGAAAACAGCGGAGGCTCAGACCCGAGAAGCGCGAATTAAGCTTCGACAAGAAAGAAAAGACGCGATGGATCTTGCAGCTACAGCAGAACCTTCCCTTTATGGACCTGGAATCGATGATTCCATGTAAGTAAACAAAAAAAATTGTTTTCTCTATTTTATTCCGTTTTAAAACTTTAAACGCGTTTTTCTTAAAACCACTTGTTTGAAGTCGGTAGCCACGTTTTCTCAAAAACTATTGCACCGATCGACTTCTACTTTTGCACACTTCTTTTAGACATGTTTTTGTTGTCGTTGAACGAAGGATTTTTTTTATCTTCAATTACAACTCATTTTATAAACCAAAATATGGCCAAAATTTATGTAAAAAATGACACTTTTTATGAAAAGCGCTACAAAAAATTCAATTTTTAATTAAATAAATAATCCGTCGTTCAAAGACAAGCCAGACGCATACACTAACAGAAAAACTTTGGTTTTTTGATTTCAGATAAAAATTGACGGAGATATTATGCCTACCGCAAGGACACGATTTTTTGTGTGGTCAAGTTCAAGCCTGCCTCAACGGCTCATTTTTTAATATTTTTTTTTCAAATTGTTACACAATGTTGTTCAAACCTTATACATTAATGTAAAGTAAATGAAATTTGTAAAATTGTCGTAAGATCTTTTAAAAAAATTCACGAAAATAGGCCTTTTTTTGTAATACAAGACCCGGATAACCCCTTAAATGCATAATGGCCCCACGGCACGCTGATCGCTGTATATTTTTGGCTATCCTCCGCGACGTCAACGTGAAAAAAAACCGTTCTTTAGATCGAGCGCGCTCTTAGTTTCAATTACGCGTCGTCTTTCGGGCTTCGTCCTTCCCGCACTTCGTGTTTCTCGCTCGTCGTCTTTTTCGCTCGTCGTCTTTTTCGCTCGTCGTCTTTGTAGCGATTCGTCTTTTTCGCTCGTCGTCTTTGTAGCGATTCGTCTTTTTCTCGCCTTTCGATCTTTCACGTTATTCACTTCATTTTTCACCTAATCCCGGCTGAGCCCCCAATTGTAGGATTGAAAGGCAGGTGAATAATACTAACACACACGATTTTTTAAAATTAAATAAAATATGCAAGTATATTCTCTTCTACAGATATTCCAGGACGGAATACATAGGTTTCAACCGATCGTTTCAGACTGACTCCTCGTCGCTGGCTCTGTCGCACGCAGGCGGCGTCTCGTCACCTACCAACAATCGCGACAGCCGTGATACCCTTCCGCTCGGTCGATAACACTCGCAAAATGTTCGATCCCACATATGTATATATAGTGACACCGGCAAAATTCAGATCAACCAAAAAAACAGTTTGACGCGGCAAAATATTGGTAATTACACGTACTTTCAACTACAACCTGGCCTTTTTATCGACTCCAATATGGACGACGACTACACTATGTCAAATCCGTAAAATCTTCGAATGTCTGAATAAAATTAGTTATTACAAATAGGCACTTACGCAAAATTGAAAGGAAACTACATTTTAAAGATTTTCAAGGTCACTGTTTGTGAATCCGACGTCATACTTTCAAGATTCAAAATGGCGGCGTCAATATGGTGGCCGTCGGTCCAAAAATTTCAATTTTTTTTAATATAAAAATACCATCGGATTCTATGTAAAATTCTGAATATGTTACGTTCGGAGATGAACTCCGGACGCAACCGTCGAATAAAATTATTGTCCCCTTTTTCCGTCGCTAATTAGCAACGGAGGACGGAGACTGCCAAGACGAGGTATCAGTCCCTACGGGCCCTGATATCTCGTTTTGTATATGGTTTGATAAAGAATTAGAGATTATTATATGGTAAAAAGCATATATTTTATATAGAACAATAGGAAAGAATTGCTAGGATTTTGGTAGAGGTAGATAGCCTAAAGGGCGTGACGCCCTATGTGCCTGAGCATAGGCTAAAGGGTTGAAAGATTGGGGTTTTCTAGTACTCCCTCGGGAATCCGATAAAAGGGTTTTCCCCCAAATGGCCTGAGCCTATCGTTTTCCCTTGGGTTTTTAGAAAAAGGTAAAGGGTTTAAAGGAAAACCTGTAAATGATTTAAATTTGATTAACTCGAATTATAATTAGAATATTGTCTCCCATGTGATCTATCCATGAATAACTGGAAACGGAAACAGGAAAAGATTGATCAATTAGTTTTTAGAATGACTTACAACTACCAGAGATCGGATGAACCTCTGGGCAGGACCTGAACGAGCGTCTACGGCACTTTGTACCCTGGTGTAGGCGCGACCCGTTTTCCACAACGATTGTCTTGAACTCCGAGGACTTGGCTGCTTCGGAGGCGGAAACGAAGTGACGTCCACGACGTCGGGCCCAAGCGTCGAAGCCGTCGGAGGACCCATGGTGGGAGACGACTTGCGTCTCTCTCCCTGAGATCTGCCGACGCTGCAGAATGAACCGGCGCCGTGAGACGTTGCTTATGCTAGGATTTTCCATGCATTCCTTAGCAGCCGTTATCATATGTTTCGACTTAAAGTGTCCATCTCGAAATTCCCCAGCCCACCCAGGATTTGGGAACGAATGAAATTCTAGAGGTTCTAAAGATTCTCAGAGTTTACATTAAAATGAATAAACGCGACTTTCAGGCGACTGAATATAATATTCAATCGTCTGAAAGTAGCTTGAAAATTTCAATGATAAATTAATTAATAAATGAAATGAAGTTAATTTTAACAAAAAATGTGCTCGCACATAACATCCTCCCCCCCTTAATGTGTTGTCGTTCTCGACAATTCTAATACGCAGGGGTTGGGCTGTAAAACCCGAGACAAACCATGAGAAAAAACATATCAAAGATTGAAAACGATTGTATAATAAAAAAATGGAAGTTGGGCGAGTTTGAACATTCACATGAGACACGATAATTCTCCGCGTGCTAACTCTAGGTTATCTCATCTTTACAAGTCTCCCCTAAGTTTACTCTTATATGGATAGATAGGGTATGGTTAGGATTTGGTATGATACATTGCTTACAATATTTGATCTTTGATGAATCGCGTTACAAATTTTTCGAAATTTTACTTACAAATTAGCTTAAAATGTCTTTCTGATTCAGTTCCACTGCCTTACTTATTGATCTTTTGAAAATGTCCATTTATAATATCTATTTTCCCGATCACGATGGAAATAGCTTCCATGACTTAATTAACACTATCCGGTAACTTCGTAATCAATTCACATTTTCAATATTTCAACCGATGAATATACAATTACGCACGAGATTCTTTCAGGAAATAAGTTAAAATTATATTTCATATTCCTAACCTAGTCTCTCCAGAATATCATTCCATAAGGAACATTGGCCTGAGTCATACTCCTTTAAGTCCAGTTAGTACTATGAATATATACAGGGTGGCCGATTTATCTGAAGACATCGAAATATCTCGAGAACTATGCACAGAATCAAAAAAGTTGTCGGATGAAAGTTGTTCGACACGAAGGGGGGCATCCAGTGATAATTAAATTTACCCCCACCCCCATCCCCTGGAGGTGGAGTGGGGGCAAAAACAATAAAACTTAAATAGGAACCCACATTTTTTATTGCAGATTTGGATTCTCCGGAAAAAAGTACACGAATTTGACCTAGGAGCTATTGCATTTTGGTTCACAGGTGGCGCTGTAATCGATAAAAATCCAAATTTATCCGAAGACATTGAAATACCTCGAGAATTATGCACAGAATCAAAAAAGTTGTCGGATGAAAGTTGTTCGACACGAAGGGGGGCATCCAGTAATAATGAAATTTACCCTCTCCCCCATCCTCTGGGGGTGGAGTGGGGGCAAAAACAATAAAACTTAAATAGGAACCCCCAGTTTTTATTGCAGATTTGGATTCTCCAATATTGACAATTTTCGCCCGCGTAGCGGATATGGAATACGGTCATTCTAACAAAGCCGGGAAAAAATACATTTAGCGTTACCCAGGAACAACGACATGGACGTAGTATTTTTCTGTTCCCTTTGGGGTGCTTGTTTTACGTGAGTCCCCTTGCCTCTCACTGTCTCACTGTTCACTTACTTGAGTAAGTGTTCGAAATGTTGACCTTCCACTTCAATGCATTTATTTATTCTTTCTTCAAATGACTTTATACATGATAGAATCATATCTGCAGAAATTTCTGCGCAAGCAGTTCTTATGCGTTCCACCATGTTTTCACGAGTCGTTGGTACTTGTTCATAAACCTTACCTTTTAGGTAACCCCATAGGAAGAAATCCAGAGATGTTAGATCAGGTGACCTCGCAGGCCAATTAATGGGGCCACCTCTACCAATCCACCTACCATTGTAATCACGGTCTAGTATTTCCCTTGCTACTCTTGAAAAATGTGCTGGGCAACCATCATGCTGAAACCACATTGTCCGTAGGACGTCCATAGCAACATCCTCAAGTAGTAATGGTACTTCTTGTTCTAGGAAATCTCGATATTTTGTTCCATTCAAATTACCTTCAATGAAATAAGGACCAATGAGTTTATTTCCTATGATTCCACACCAAACGTTCACCGACCAAGGGCGTTGATGATTAACTTGTCGTAACCAATGGGGATTTTCTACGCTCCAATAATGTATATTATGCCTATTGACGCCACCATGGTTCGTGAATGTAGATTCATCTGAAAATAATACATTAGCAAAGAAATTGTGGTTCGTTTGCATTTTTTGAAATGCCCATTCACAAAACACTACGCGGTTATGAAAATCCTCGCCATTTAGTTCCTGGTGCAGTGAAATGTGATATGGGTGAAACTTATGACGATGCAATATTCTTTGAATACTGTCTCTGGAAATGCCGGAATCGCGATGTAATTGTCGTGTGCTTACATGTGGATTTTGGTGAATAGCTGCTAGTACAGCTACTTCGTTAGCTTCTCCTGTAACCGTTAATCTTCGCTTCCTTTTTTTCATTTGTACGCTGCCATCAGAGTGAAAGGCATTCAGAGCTTTGTAAAAAAAAACGCGAGCGAGCATTATCTGGAAAACGCTCAGCATACAACGCAACAGCATCGTCAATATTCCTCTTACATTCACCATAAATAAGAATCATTTCGATTTTTTCGGGAACTGTAGTAGGATTCATTTTTAACTTGCAATTCGATTTAAGCAATGAAGGGTAGACAAAAAATAGTCACGTAAACGGAAAGTTGTTATTCTAAAAGCAAAGTGACCTCCGACCGAATTACTACCAATACAATGGACTTCAAAAACAGTCTTACACTGAGAGACCGTGAATACTAAATTTTAATATGGGGATTAGAAAGTCGCGATATCCATTTACTTCCCTTCAGGAAAGTAGAGAAAAATGTAGGTGAACTGGTTACGTGTGACTCAACTTATGTATAAAATGATATGCTACTTTATTTTCGAGTTATGTCGCCCTCTAGCGTTATGTAACAGAACCGGCGCCGGTGATGGCCGAAATGCAAGCGATGTACATGTATGAAACCACGTGAGTTCTCTCGGGGTCCGGTAGATGGCGACGAAATCCCCAAATGAAGTAAGAGTTTCGTTTTGTTTAATAGAAGCTGGTTTGACCGTCAATGCTCAGCTTATTTATTCTCATTTCGGAAAAAACATACAGAGAGAGAATAAATGAGCTGAGTGAAGGGACATGATGCGTTTTTTAATGGATTGCGTGATGTCCTCTTTTTGTTTATTAAATAATAAATTTAAAACATAAAATGTAATTTTATTGAAGGTAGAAAACTTATTTATAAAATTGCTTCCATATTGTATGCACAATTTTTATGTAATCAGTTTTGATTTTTAATATGAAGAATATCAATTATTCATAATCTTAATTTTTCGAATGGACATTATTAAAATTTCATATTCAGAATAACAATTTTCGCAATTGATATTACTAAATTCTAATATTAAAAATTCTAATATTAGAATCAAATTGTCCCTATTTGCCCCCTGGATGCCCCCCTTCGTGTCGAACAACTTTCATCCGACAACTTTTTTGATTCTGTGCATAGTTCTCGAGGTATTTCAATGTCTTCAGATAAATTTGGATTTTTATCGATTACAGCACCACCTGTGAAAAAAAATGCAATAGCTCCTAGGTCAAATTGGTGTACTTTTTTTCGGAGAATCCAAATCTGCAATAAAAACTTGGGGTTCCTATTTAAGTTTTATTGTTTTTGCCCCCACTCCACCCCCAGGGGATGGGGGAGAAGGTAAATTTAATTATCACTGGATGCCCCCCTTCGTGTCGAACAACTTTCATCCGACAACTTTTTTGATTCTGTGCATAGTTCTCGAGGTATTTCAATGTCTTCAGATAAATTTGGATTTTTATCGATTACAGCGCCACCTGTGAACCATAATGCAATAGCTCCTAGGTCAAATTGGTGTACTTTTTTCCGGAGAATCCAAATCTGCAATAAAAACTGGGGGTTCCTATTTAAGTTTTATTGCTTTTGCCCCCACTCCACCCCCAGGGGATGGGGGAGGGGGTAAATTTAATTATCACTGGATGCCTCCCTTCGTGTCGAACAACTTTCATCCGACAACTTTTTTGATTCTGTGCTCGAGATATTTCGATGTCTTCAGATAAATCGGCCACCCTGTATATTACTGAAAAAGGAAAGTTGCTAATATGCTATTGACCTGAAAGAACCTTGATTCGGATCACATCTTCATTCGTTGTTGATGTTATCACTCGTTCGTTGTCTCTGGTTACGTTGTTATTGATTCTAAGTCCATCTTGCTATCAACTCCACTGGATCAAAAGGATTGGGTATTCGAACTTCGTATTTATATCGATACGGGTCAGCATAGAATTTGCAGTATTTTTTGTTTCAGATAGTAATACTGCTGATGAATGTGCGCAGGAATAGCCTTGAGCTTTCTACCTTCATGCAATAATTTGTTCTGCTCACTTGCCTGTTGAACAGCTAGGGCATTCGATCCAGACTCATAGGTAACATTGGCGGTAGCGGTTTTTGCTGATATATCTTGAAGTTAGTGATTTTTCCGAAACAAGCTAAATACTCGCGTACCTTTTTTGTTTTATAAGGATTAATATTGCAAATCTTCAATGTGTGAACCGGTATATCATCAATATTAGAAGTTGGCATTTCCTTTCGGGGTTCCTTTCCCTCAACTCTTCTTTCTCGTGGATTAGCCTCCCTTGCCCCTATGAAAATACGGGAAAGGCTCACGGCAGTTGCTTCTAGTGCTGGAGTAAGGCCTTCGTTTTCAAACTGATAAGCCATGGTGCGTGTGAAGACTTATATATTGTCAATTACGCGGACGTACACCCACCAGGCTTATTGTCTGAAAAATAATTAATTTCAATTAATTTTCACTCGTGGAATTAATCATTCGAGCATTTGATAGGATGAAGGAAGGGTATGAAAAGAAAGGTTATGCTATGTGTGGTTTCCATAAGCTACATTCTCTCCACCCAAATAAATTTATAATATAATAATTTTTTTCAGATTAAAAATTTTGTTTTTAGAGAATTTCAATCGGGTATGGTACTTTGTGAAGAATGCGCTTATCCTTCCTACATAATACCAGCAATATAGTCTTGATTCAAATAATAAATATATAATTATACTCAAAGCGAGTTATTGGAGCGTAGACACCAATACTTCATATTAACAATCTCAAAAAAAATAAAGAATAAATGTTTTGTCTTTCAATTTTGTCATTCAATCGTGCCCGAATTTCACTTTACAAATAACTTATTTCAATAATTAAACCGCAATTAAGTTTTTTTATTTTAATGATCCACCATTGCTTCTTGTCTCTGCAATTGCATGGATATGGATGGAGTAATATTCACAGGATTGTCAACACCAATTTCTTCTTGCGATGTATGTGTGCACTGTGGATTATTTGCCATTCGCTTGGGCTCCACATTTGTAGTTTTTATAGATCGAAAATGTAATTTACCTCTACGATTCCATAACCACCATATGATAATAGTTAGGATTTAAATAATGATCAAATTTACGAAGGCTCCACCATAGAGTAAATTGCGAGTATTCTGATTCGTTCTATGGTGATTTTTTATTTCTTCCAATCTAGTCTCTATTTCCTGAAGAGAATAGCCTTTTGTATCCTTACTTGAAAAGTCTTTTAATTTTCCACTTGTAAATTTCCAATCATTTATTTCATCATGTTGATATAGGTTAGAGATTTGAGGTGACAAATCCAGAGATGTTTCAGGCGAGTACGAGTACTCTTGCCTCGCGATGAAAGTTCGAAAGTTTAGTAAGATTCTAGTGCCCTGTTTAACAGTGCAACCTTGTGGGAAAGCAAGTATTCCGGTACCATTGATGGTTATCTTTTGAGTTTTTTCCGAACAGATGATATGTATTTCTTCCGGAGCATAAGTACTAAATTACCAGTCTCCCGTAGTTCGCAACCGTTTCCAAAACACACCTTGTTCTTGTTTTAACTGTACATTACACTTATCCGTAATGTTAAAAGTCGTAGAATCCAAAAGTCCAATTTCACAGTTTAGATTTTGTCCAATAATTTCTAGCGGTTGATTTAATTCGCAAATATAATGATAAGGAGTGCCACTGCACATTGCTAAATCATCCCGAAAGAAATAACCACGGCGATCAGCGGATAGGAAGAGATAACGAGCAAATGGTTCCACAAAAGCAGAGCAAACATATTTGCTATTTTGAAATTGAGGGTTAGGCCAGGAATGCAAATGAAAGAGATGATATTTAGTCTTGGCCAATAAAGGGAAAGTAACAATTATTTGTAATTTCGATTTATAATGAATAACTTTTGCTGAGGATATAGATGCTAATGTATCGGGACGTAGGTAGGTCAAAGGAATAGGGACATCCAACTCGCGAACACGCTCTTGAATATCTTGAGCAATTTTCGAGAGACTTGATGTATTTATTAGGAGAGGGTGTAGCTGTCCTGCCTTTGCAGCGGTGAGGATATCAATTATTCCTTGTCCGATATCCAATCTGTTTTCCAAATACGTGTTTAATTCGATGGTATATTCATTGATGGTAGTGATATGCACTAATCGATGGTTCACCTTGGTTAATATCTCTCCTAATTTGTCAATTTGTGATGCACCGGTTTCCACTTTTTGTTGTAAAGTTTCATAATTTGATTTAAAAATATGGGTTTGTTTTTGCATCAGAGATGCTAAATCTTTTTGATCTGAATATAATTTATCTATTTCTGAATTATAGTATTCAGCATCGTCTATCGTTAACTTGCCGAATAAACTTTTGCTTATGCTGCCAATGATTCCCAAAGGGACTAATCTTTTCTTCCTAGCCTTTTCGTCATCTGATTTCAATAAAGGAGAACACAATTCTTGCATGAACATTTTGACTCTGTCTCTCATTGCTTGATCCTTTACAATTTTCTGTTCACTAGCGCTTTACAATCTATTTCGGATTCCATAGGGCATGTATCGATGGCGTGATTCATTCTTTTCACAGGATCGAAAGATGTATTAAAGTAAGAGCTCAGATTCAAAGCAATATTTAGCTTCCAATATCCTTGTCTGATCCGTGCAGTATGTATACGTTCGAAGTACAATCCAGCGTCGTTCAAGTTCTTGACTTCGTATTTGATTCCGACCACCCCCGAAGCACCAATCAGGCAGAAGACGATGATAGGGATCATCCTCTAAATCAAATTAATCACACTTGACAAGCTTTATCTTGTCCAAATGTTTCCTCATCCTCCCTCCATCTCCAGTCTCAAGGATTACGTTATGTTTTGACGTGATATCAACTATTTTATATGGTCCGTGATAATGTTTGTCAAATTTGGATTTTCGCGGTTCCGTTAAAACATAGGCATAGCCACCCTTTTTACCTTTAAAATTTCTACTTTTAATGTCATAATGCTCCTTTGACCGTTCCTTGGAAGTAAATCAATTTTTAGCTGCGATCAAATTTATTTCGGTTATACGATTTATTAAGTCAGCTAAAAATACGTTGTAAGTACCTAATTTCTCCCCAGTAGGGTATTTACTAGGACATCTAGCTATTTTACCGTATACCAATTCGTGCGGGGTAAATTTGGTGGCTTCGTGCACTGAAGTATTATACGCGAATATCGCGAATGGAACAAAACTGTCCCAATCATCGTAATCCCGAATATAATGTTTTAGATATTCAATTAGTACGATATGACTCCGCTCGAGAGCGCCATTAGTTTGTGGTCGATACCCAGACGTGTTGAGGTGTTTAATTTTAAAAATTTTAGTTAATTCTTCTAAAATTTGGTTTAAAAATGACTTTCCACAATCGGTAAGTATGGCCTTAGGGGCACCAAAACGAGCAATTAATTGAGTAGCAATTGCATACGCGATAGTAGGAGCTTTGATATCAGGTAATGGAATTGCTATACTAAATTTCGTTAACTGATCTTGCATAGTGAGAATATGCTTATTCCCTGAAGGGGTTGTAGGTAATGGACCGACTGTGTCCATACAGATTTTGTCAAACGCTTCTAACGGGACATCCGTTATAATCATTTCTTCAGTATTTTTGACACGTACCAATTTTTGTAGTTGACAACTATCACACCGGCGTATATGTTCCCTGATATCATTGCGCATATTCGTCCAATAAAAACGTTCTCTAATTCGCTGGTAAGTTTTAGTTACTCCTTTATGTCCAGCATATAAACTATCATGATTTTCTTTAATTATTTGAGATCTCATTTCGGCAGGTGGCACATTAATTTTTCCATTGCCAAGAATGATTTTAATTTCGATTTTACTAAAGGTTTCCAGCAATAAATTATAGAAAACTTCCTTAGGTAGGATATCGATTAAATCTCCTACCTCAGCTATACGAAATTCCTTGACCTTGAAATGAGTCAAAACTAATAAAAGATTTTCTAGCCCTAATTTAAAATTTCCGACATCCAAATTATCATAATGCTTGAGGTTAAGTATAACAGAAAAGATTCGATATTTTCCTCTAGGTGTGACTATAATTTGACCGATTTTTGGGCGTCGTTTTTTTATTTCTTTCGCATCTATAGCTCCAATATCGTTGAGCAATTTACCTACGGTTGAAATTAATTCACCATCCCCCGAAATGAAGTGTACTATATCATTCCTAATAGCAGTTATACTTTCTCTACTACGAATAATGGTCGATAAACCCTTTTCTCGCGGAATATCAGGAACTACGTCATCAATATTTTTCTCATCAAAAATCGTAGGGGTTAGGTTAAAATTGACCTGAGGGCTCTTTGAATTATCGCTGATGTTTACTCGCGGATATTGAACATTATCTTCCGTGATTCCCGGTACTTGACTATTAGCGATTTCGGAGGGAAATTTTTGGTGAACATCTATATGATTGCCTATTGCGGACAATGATGAAACAGAATATGATCGTCGTTTTCGCAACTGATTTCCAACGTTCGGGAAAGGAGTAGATATCGCGGTTGGCATGTTATCTCTACTGCTTACCGTCACGGGTTCAGATTCGTCGGTATCGACAGAATCGCTATCCAAATCATCCCGATCATCCCCCGGAGTAGGAGCCATGTTCCGAATGCGTTCTTCCAGAGTTTCATCCCCGTGATCATCGTCGATTGTATCCATCTCGTTAAGGATTTCGCGCAAACGATCGTCAACCACGTCGCCGTCTGAGAATCTTCTAGGAAGAACGAATTCAGGCTCGGACTCATAACTATCCCACCAGAGGGTATTTTGGTTACCCCCGGAGGCACGATCATGACTCCGGCTTTTCTCACTTACTTCAGCCTCGTTGGGATCATGTGCGCCGAACAGAATCTTATCGTCACTGTCCAGATCCGTATCGGTTGATTCATTTTCACTCATTTCTACTGGAATCTCGTCCGGTCTTAATACTTTTCTCGGTTTTTCCGCTGCAGGAACAGGTTCATTGCCCTCCTCATCATCCGAGTCAGATGAAGAAGGTTCGACCAGTTTCATCGGTTGCAAGGGTGGTTCTACTCCGCGAATCATTTGTTTTCGTTCTCTAATAATTGGTACCTCAGAGTCGGATGATTCGGGTTCATCGGACTCAGAGGGACCTACTAATTTATTCCCGTCTCTCTCTCTGGTATCTTTTTCGAGATTTTACTACTAGATGCTATAGCTTGTGATCTTGTTCGTTTAGCGATAACATTAGCATCTACAGGGAACGATGGCAGGTCGATGTTAGGAGCAAGTCCAGTTTTATTTTTGCTACCGACTGGTCTTCCGGGTCTTTTCTGAACCTCGGACGTGGATTTATGTCCAAGATCAACCGATACCGATCCTGACCGTAACGCAGATGTCCGCGTGGGTCTAGGGACTAAAGGAACAGATTTAGGGTTAGGTTTTAATGGGAAAACCCTAAAGTCGGACTGATCTTCCAAATCAATCTCAGAATCACCATCACCATTCCGAGTCGGATTTCGAGATAGCGCATCGGCATTAGAGTTTTTCTTTCCAGCCTTGTACTCAAAATCATATTTATAGTTAAGCAGTTTTAAGCGCCATCGTATATGTTTCTGACTGATGTCGCCTTTTGAATTAATCCATTTTAATGGTTCGTGATCACAGATTAGGGTAAACTTTTGTCCATATAGGTATGGTCTAAAATGTAACATAGCATACAGAGCGGCCAAACACTCTTTCTCAGTGGTATCATAGTTTCTCTCTGTATTTGACAGGGTTCTGGACAGATAAGCTATAGGATGTTCTTGACCCTCAAAATTTCGACTTAATACGGCACCGATCGCTATATCCGATGCGTCGGTGGCTAAAATGAATGGCTTTTTGAAATCGGGGTAGCGTAAAACCGGATCCTGGCAAAGAGCGTTTCTTAAATCGTTGAAACTCTCTTCTTGGGCTGAGGTCCATTTGAACTTATGATTTTTACTCGTTAGAATAGATAATGGTTTGGCTCGCGCCGAAAAATCCTTAATAAACCTACGATAATACCCCACTAGTCCGAGGAAACCCCTTACTCCACGAGCATTTTTGGGACGCGGGAAGTGTTCCACGGCGTGAATTTTCTGAGGATTGGGTGTGATACCTTCCTTACTTATAATATGTCCTAAATAAGTTACCTCTGTCCGTAGGAACTCGCATTTGTCAGGTTGCAGGGTTAAATTAGCCTCTGACAAGCGTTGGAATAATCTGCGCATTTTCTTACCGTGTTCTTTTAAGTTACGCGAGAAAACAATAATATCATCTAAGAACACGAATATTTCCGTACCTTGTAAGCCCGTTAAAACTTGATTCATCAATCGTTGAAAAGTCGCGGGGGCATTCTTCAATCCCTCAGGCATTCGAATAAATTCATAGTGTCCTGTAGGGGTCGAAAAAGCGGTTTTCGCGCGATCTTCCTTACTCAACGGAATTTGTTGAAAACCGTTGGCCAGGTCCAATACGCTAAAATATTGGGCCTGCCCAAGGTAATCCATGATATCTAGGGAATGTGGTATTGGAAATCCGTCACCGATAGTTTTATCATTTAATTTTCTAAAATCTATTACCATACGCCACCGGGGTTTTCCTTGCGAGTCCGGTCGTTTTGGAACTATCCACAAGGGCGAATTATAAGGCGATTTAGAGGGTTTTATTACTCCATTCCTCAATTTTTTTCGAATTTGATCTTGAATCTCGTCCCTGTGAATAGACGGCAATCGATATTGTTTGGTCGTTATCGGAATGTTATCCACCGTCGGAATATTATGGGATATAACATTAGTGCAAGGTAGAATATCCCGTGGCAAATAAAATTGATTTGGAAATTCATGAATTAAAGATATTATATGGTCTTTCTCTTCTTTATTTAGGTGATTTAAATGCAAGAGTTTAATAATGTTAGAGGTTCTATCTCCGGTTATTTCCTCGTCGTCCGAAGAACTATAACGAATTTTACTTTCTTCTTGGAAATTGTGATACTCGAATGGAATTAGATTTTGCGAATCTAAACCTAATGCTACATCGCGATCTAGGGTATTTATTGCTAAAACTCGACAATGTTTTCCCTTTCTAGTGACAGCGGCCTCGCCGATAAAAATACCTGGAATTGTTTTCACCAGCGGTAAATATCCTTCGGTTAATTTAGTTTCGTTTAACACGACGTCTATAGGAACTTTCGTCCTAGCTTTAAGAAAATATAGTTGAGCTTTTTTAGATGATTTAGCAGCAATTAAGTTCTGCGAATAGGAATCAATAAATCTAAAAGGTCGAATAGGACGGCTTTTGACTACGAGAGTTTGATGATTAAAGGAAATTTCGGCTTCTTCCTGCCGTAAAAATTCTTTACCCAGAATTCCATCGCATTCTATCGGAAATTTTGCGGAAACTACGTGGAAAAGAACCGGGTCATCAAAAATTTGAACATTAATAGTCCCGTACGTTTTAATCGGGTCCGGGGTTATACCGAAAATATTAATTGAATTGTCAGTCCAGACTCTTAGATCTGGATGCAGGGCAGTTAATTTAATGAGATTTATGTCAGCTCCCGTATCAACTAAGAAAATAGCTTTTCGCAGCCTAAATTTATCATGAGTCAATTCTACCGCCGGAGACTCTCCTCCTCGCATTCGGCTAACTCCAAGTACCTCACCGACGCCGTTTGATTTTGACTGATTTTCCGACTCGGGCCGGCATCGTTCCAGCGAGTCGGTTTTTCGTTTAAATTATGATTTTTTCCGTTATCTGCGGCGGACGGTGAATTTTCGCGGGAATTTTGAGGAGATCGCGCCCGATATGGCGTTTTTGTCATATCTTCGTTGGATTTATTCCGAGAAGACCCGTTATCCGAAAACTTTTCGTTTCGCGACTTACACTCTGATTGATGACTGATCGGTGATTGACTTCTTACCGGTGATCTGGCTTCGAGATTATCTCGTCGGGGGTAATCTCGACGATAATACTGATTAGAGGGTGACTTTTCTCTTTCGTCCCGGTGACTATGATATCCATACCCGGATTGGGTTGAAACCGGCGATTTTTCGCGATACCTTTCGGCAGCATAGAAATTTAGAGGCGAATTTGAACGGGGGACCCTTGGGTTTGGCGACATTTCTCGCGGTAATGCGTACTGCGGATAGGGATGCAGATAGGGGTAATGTATCGGTGCGTAAGGGTGATTTAAATAAGAACTTTGTCCCGGCAACCCGTCGTATGACCATGCACCCTCACCAAACCTTCGATCTCCTCTCGCGATTTGATCGATTCGCGAACTAGATGGATTTTGAAATGTAGACCTATCTTCAGTGAATCTCATCCTCCTATCATCATACCTATTTTGACGTAAAATGCCTGGTCTATTGTACTCTAAGTTATCGTTATATGGGACCTGATTTCGAGAGTAGAACATACGCGATGTTCTGGAATCAGGTAGAATTCCCTGTTCTATTTTTGATTCGATTTTTAAAGCTGCCTCCCAAGCATCGTCCAAGGTTTTCGGATCCTTGGCATCTACTAATCCTACCATATCGTCGGGTAGACCTCGCATAAAAGCGTTAAGCGCAGTAATTTCCAAGGGTTTACTTAAAATTTCGAGATTCGCAGCCCGGGCATTTCTTTCTACAGTTACTTCTTTTTCTAATGCTATTTTCGCTCCTTCGACTAAGATATTAATGCGGTCTCGAAAATCGCTTACGGTGTCTGTTCTATACATACGGGAATTTTCCAACTCATGCACGTAATAGGAATAAGTTTTTCCCGCCGCGAACCGTTTCTTTAGATGACTTACGAGCTCATCGATAGTGTTAATAGTTTTTCCGTAGGTACTGTTTCTCGCGATGCCTTGCAATTTACTAAGACAAGCCTTTACATAAGAGGCCTGTGATTCCGCGGGAATGAAAACCGAACCGTTTCTTACATCCTGGATGAAATCTTTGAGGGACATATTTTTCCCATCGAAATAGGGGATCGCCGATATACTATTTTGAAGGGCGAAACTTTCAGCCATATTATTCATTAAAGTCATGGATGCATTTAATACATCGGCGGGTTGTGATTGATTCGCCATTTTTCCAATTGTTTAATTACAAGTTAAAATGCAATAGTGAAATTCAAATTTACAAGTACGCTACTTGTATAATTAAGGATTTTTCTTAATGAACTTCATCCCAGTGCCAAAAAGACATACGCGATCTGTGTCCGGTTCCGCCCGGCTATACAGGCCGGTAGTGTTAGAAAACGCATGAATAATATTGTAAGTTCCACATTTATCATCTTATCAGTGCTATCATTTCGGTAACCACCCAATCATTTCTTCCTTTAAACCAGGATTATTTCCCTTTTTCGCTCAACCTCTCTAGGTTATTTAAAATTTATTTAATGACCAAAATAATGTTATTAAGATCGTATTCCTAAAATTGAAGTGTTAAAATGTCGCGGCTTAAATCAGAACGAACATGCTTACATTATGTAATGTAAGATGGGTCGAGTTGAGAATAAAACAAGAAGATTTCAACAAAAAAAAAAATAAATCACGGATAATTTTCCGCCAATCCTAATTTTTACGAGGATACTTGAGTTTTACCCTTATTTTCCCGACACGCAGAGAGAAAAGTTAAGTGTTTCCTGCTAGGCACTTCAGTAATTTTGGCCGTAGTATCTCCGGCAATATACAAAACTGAAAAAAATTGCAGGAGTTTGGAAAATTTCCTCGATCCCTAATATCACGTGTGAAAATTGTGACTTAACGCCCTCGAAAATGAGCAAAGAATGAAGGAACGCGCAGTAAAAATTAATAAACCGCATAAGAGGAACAAAGGGGAACACGGAAAAATCGTATGATCTTTTTCTTATTCGAATCCGAAATTAACGAAATAGATTTCTTTTAACGAATGTCTTTTTTCGAATACTTTTAAATTTAAACGATTTTTTTTTAAACGAATTTAAACGAAAGGCGAATTTTTAGATTCTCGATTAGCGCCGTTTTAACTTTTCACTAACACTCGCGACGCGAACATTTAACGCGAAATTTCACAGCTGAAAGAAAGCCAATTAGCAACATATAATATATATTACATTTCGAAAACTCCAGAGAGCCAATCAAATGAGCATTAAAATTTTTTACATTACTGAAATTTTAAACCTCCCTATCACACCATATAGAATAGGTTAGGGAATTGTAATTTTGGGAAAAGGAATTACATGTAATTTATACATAAAACACAAACAGATCACAGGAGATGAAATTCCTTGGAATGAAAAAAAAATTCAACACAACATCAAACCATTTCTCGGCAGAATAATCCCACTTCTGACACCAAATTTACGACTGTCACGTTCGGAGATGAACTCCGGACGCAACCGTCGAATAAAATTATTTTCCCCTTTTTCCGTCGCTAATTAGCAACGGAGGACGGAGACTGCCAAGACGAGGTATCAGTCCCTACGGGCCCTGATATCTCGTTTTGTCTATGGTTTGATAAAGGATTAGAGATTATTATATGGTAAAAAGCATATATTTTATATAGAACAATAGGAAAGAATTGCTAGGATTTTGGTAGAGGTAGATAGCCTAAAGGGCGTGACGCCCTATTTGCCTGAGCATAGGCGAAAGGGTTGAAAGATTGGGGTTTTCCAGTACTCCCTCGGAAATCCGATAAAAGGGTTTTCCCCCAAATGGCCTGAGCCTATCGTTTTCCCTTGGGTTTTTAGAAAAAGGTAAAGGGTTTAAAGGAAAACCTGTAAATGATTTAAATTTGATTAACTCGAATTATAACTAGAATATTGTCTCCCATGTGATCTATCCATGAATAACTGGAAACGGAAACAGGAAAAGATTGATCAATTAGTTTTTAGAATGACTTACAACTACCAGAGATCGGATGAACCTCTGGGCAGGACCTGAACGAGCGTCTACGGCACTTTGTACCCTGGTGTAGGCGCGACCCGTTTTCCACAACGATTGTCTTGAACTCCGAGGACTTGGCTGCTTCGGAGGCGGAAACGAAGTGACGTCCACGACGTCGGGCCCAAGCGTCGAAGCCGTCGGAGGACCCATGGTGGGAGACGACTTGCGTCTCTCTCCCTGAGATCTGCCAACGCTGCAGAATGAACCGACGCCGTGAGACGTTGCTTATGCTAGGATTTTCCATGCATTCCTTAGCTTTTATCTACGTTGCATGAATTCCAAGGAAAAAAATGGCGAAATTTCAATTCTCCTCTGAATGTTTGTTTCTCGCAAGTAAAGCAGTATTCCAAATAAGCAATCTGAGCCCCGATTCGTAATCAATGACCTTGAAAGTCATAGGATTTGTAATTATAGGATACTTCATTTTGTTCCGCTTGGTAATGGAATATTGTCATAATAATGCGTTTTGGAAAATTCAGAATTTTTTCCTCGGATTCTATGCAATGTAAAAAAGAATTAAAAAACACACATTTTAATCAGAATTCCACGCAGAATATGACAACATTTCTTATATTTCTTATATAGACAGACACCGTATTGAAGCGGACATTGTGAGTTTCGCAAATCAGCGGGCCCTTCGTCCTGGAGAAGGGTTATATCCAGTCAAAAACATTCGTAATTGAGCTTCAGGGGGTAAGAATTTTCTTATATTCGGAATAACGCCTGTACGTCATGTGTTAATCCTTTGTATTATCATTGTAGTATTCTGCTGACGAGTCATTGGATAAATGACACTAACATTATCATTGCACATCACTATACACGCGAAACAGATTATACCATTTCCGAATAAATTTAGAAATTTTGTTAATAATTTTGACGGTATTTTTCTTAATTTATCAACGTGTCCATCTACATCTAACGGATTAACACATCTGTCTAAGCGAGCTTTCAAGGATTTTGTACAAATATAGCCTATAAGTGACGATGTATTTCAACAATTTGTTAATGTTACTCAGAACGTATTAAGGAAGCTATTGTGAATACTATTGGAGAAGTATTAATATTAAGAACTGCTAATAAGATTTAGTAATACCGGAATTTATAACACAATTATATTGTAACATGTGAAATGATATACTTTGCATAGCAATATCCCGAGTAGAAAGAAAGTTGTATAAAAGTTTGTCAAATGTGTTCTTGTGATTCCGTTATAAAATTCTCAAAAATTAAATACATGAGACTATTAGAAATTTACAGAAGTATTCATGAAACATTAACAGAAGATCTCCAACAAAACCTCTTCGAAATGGCCAAATTATCTTTAATTATTATTTGAAATCAAGTAATTCTGAGCATGATGTAAATTAATTTAGTACCATTGGCGATATTAACGATATAAAATTCTTTGACAGCTCCAGTATCAATGTGTAGTAAATATTGGTTTATTCGAGTGAAGGAAATGCGTGAATCAGTGACTCCGAGAATAACCGATGATAGTCGAACAAGTTATATTCGCGAAGTTGGTATCCGCGAGAAATCGCAGAAAGCGTGGGAAACGGATAGCGAAACGAAGACACAGAAGCTCCAACTCTCGAAGAGGAAACACTGCTCGATCCGAAGGACGAAGACTCTCTTTCAAAATGGAAAGGAAAAGCCGTTCCCGCCCTAACACAGCGTAAGGGAATCAGTCAGCACGGAGTGTTCGCGAAAATACCAGACGCTACCAATTTTCGACTTCGACTTTATTGTCGAAGTCCTGGGTGAGTTTCGATCCTCTTCTTGTAATTTTGAGAATTTGTACGAAGAGTATCTTTCCTGCCCGTCTAATTCTTGTCACCAACGAAATCTCCACGTGGCTGGTAGAAAAGATGGCGTTTTCGAGAATCCATTCCAACGCCTGGTTCGATGCTGATGGAGACCTATAAGTTTGTCGACCACCGGAACCATTACGATTTCAACAATTCCCCGCGACAAGCTGAATTCCTGGGGGAAACAGAAGGCAAATATCTTCGACATGCTGTGACTAGTGCTCAAGTGACAATGGACTTAATCTGATGAGTCTTTATTTTATTTTCATTTTACTTTTCCCTCGGAATATTTATTTCAACGTCGAGTTTATCGTAAATGGAGGAATAAACCGAAGGATTTATGACGCGATCATTTTACGAAGTGAATAATGACAATTTCTATTTTTTTGTTGTTGTTGTTAAGCTATAATTCATTCATAAATTCGCCGATTTCCTATTATTTAAATTTGAATGAATCGATGATCCCACGCGAATTCGGCAATATATACATGTTCTCGTGATTCACGCCATTGAAATCAAATATTGCACCTTGTTTAAGATTTACCAAATAATATTAATGATTTCGTTATATACACCGTTCAATATATTTACATTACTATGATCTCAGTCTTCATGTTTTTCATTACTCTCGCCATCGATCATTGTAAGTTAAATTCTCGCAAATGAGAATATTACAAATGACTGTGTTCATAATTTTCATTTAAACAACGTTTGAAGTAAAATCATTGACATTATTTCTGTTTATGAGATTAAAAATATTTGACAGATTTAGGGGGAAAAATTTTGTTTAATATTTTCCATACATTTCCCTATATTTCAAATGTTCTCATATGAATAGCTTAGGAGAAACTTACAAAGGACACACGCGAAAAACAAAAGAAACACTTTTGGGCAATTTCTTTTAAATCGTATGCTTCTCGAAAGTGAAGTTATACTGCGGAAAGTACTAATAGAGAGCTTCTGCTCCGAACTTATTCAATTTTTCTTGGGTGCATCCTGGAATATCGATGATATAATATAGATTTTAAATAAATTCTGGTATACAAATCCTTTTCCAATTGCATTTACAATACTTTCCGTAATAGTGAGTAACAAAATTGTTGAAATATGTCGGGATTTACAAGCAGTATTTGTACTAAACCTGTTCGATCTTTCGACCGAGTTCACCTTTTCATCGTTGTGTTTGTCTGTAAATCGACGCCGGTGGCACTGCTATATATTGCATTGTGAATCGCGTTGCCAAGTTTTCAAATTCAAATTATGAATGTTATACATGCTATACCTTATCGGTTTTGTCAGTCTGCTCGAAGCACGCAAACAAATAAGACGCGCGCGATCACTTGTACGCACATCGAACCTTGTATAACCGCGAGACCGAATAAATAATTTAAAAGAAATAGTGAGTGATTATTACACCTCACCGAGGCGCTATTCCCCAAGGATTTCTGGGCTTCTCGTCTCGATTTTCAACATAAATTTGGTCCTTCAACGTCGGATATCTTCGAAACAGGCCTTCGCGGAGTGACTCTCATACGACGCCATTTCAACACATGGTGATTTTATAGTGTGAACGACTATATTCGCGAAGTTCGAAAAGTGCAGTGCAATTTCAGTGATCGTGTCAATTCATTTTAGTGCATATCAAAAGTGCATATAGTGAGCGCAAGAAAACAAAACAAAATAAATGCACTCGTTATCGTGCAATTCATATCGACAGACGCCTTTTTTAATTTTTGACGGATCACTTCAGTGGCAAGAAAACAACAGAGCAGAGCGTTTTTTTTTTATTTTCTCGACATAATTGTGCAAATTCAAATCAATGTAATCGCTATTACTAAGTTCATTGGACGATAAACAAATTCAAGAAGAGTCCAATTGAAATTCACAAATTATTCAATTTTCCAATTTGCACAATTCGGATCAATTTGGCAATTTTGGCATCTCAACGTAGCGGCGCAAGAAACAATCGAGAAGATCTCTCATTTCATCAGTGATCATCATTGCAAATTGAGAAAATCTCATCATTCCAGTGATCATCATCATATAGTCGACGTTGTAGGAACAAGTTACCTAAAAAATTCAATTGACAACAGTCAACAACAACGATTCAACGGCATTCCAGCAAATTCAACACGAGCTCAACGTGCTTTATGGAATCACACCAAAACAACAGCGTTGTGTACATCGTATTGTGAAACATTTCTTGGCTTTAAACAAGTAACGATTATCACGCACATACATTCAATCGACATAAACCGTAATATTTATAATTCTAATTGTTTCGTTTTTTATTTTAAACATTATTAGATTCGTTTGTACATTTTCGTATTTTCCGAAGTAATTAATCTTAATTCGTAAACTTCGATGTTTATAATTCAAATCAATTTTGTTTACTCATTTTAAATATTTCTATTACCTTGCACATTCGTGAGTTTGTTTTGTAACTATTCTCAGTTATTCAGTAAATATTGTCTACAAGGTGAAATCAATTATTGATTTTCAAAATTTATTTGTCAATTTGTATTGTTGAATTCATCTGACATTTTTCTTTCAAAAATTCAAAATTGAAATTTCAAGTTGAACACTCGGTTTACACCGAGTCATATAATTTATTTCACCTTCATACGGATAAAATATACGAACAAATCCGTCAATCGTTGACCGCTTAATTAGTGCAATTACAATTATTTCAATCGTTTTTTATATCGCGCGACTTATATTTCAATCATGATTAATTCCGATAATCAAGCGTCGGCAGATTGCGAAGCACTAAAGAATCGTCGTAAGTAGTTAAAGCAGCGTGTACACGCATAAGAAATTGGGTAGAGGCTGCAAACGTTAACGACGCGGAAGGTTTATCTCAATTGGCAGAGCGTAGGGAAAAATTAGAAAGACATTGGGAGGAATACGACGCGGTACAATCAAAAATTGAAGTACTAGCTCTAAACGAGGAAGCTGATAGAGATTCCTTTGAAGCGGCATATTTTGCACTCTCGGGAAAAATACGCAGTATGTTGGCCCCTGTCAATGCAGTGGCTCTGACTTCATCCAGGCCGTCGAATGTGAACCAAATTGCACCAACAAGTCGAGGTGAATTTCGCGATTTTTTATCCCAAATTAGATCTGCCTACCTTCTCCGGAAGGTATGAAGATTGGCTTCCATTTTACAATGTCATTAGTTCTGTAATTCATGGAAACCAATATTTGAACAACGTGGATAAATTTCAATACCTCCATTCCTCCCTAAAGGGTGACGCGGCGACTGTGATACGTTCCCTGGAATTATCCGATAAAAATTATTGCGAGGCATGGGATCTTTTAAAAAAGCGTTACGACAATAATCGTATAATCATTCAGTCCCATATACGCGAGCTTTTGAATATTCCGAATATGACGAAGGAAAACTTTTTGAGGGAAATGGCCGATCGTACCTAGGACACTTGCATCGTTAAAGCGCCCGGTCGATAAATGGGATGGCATTCTAACTTATTCTCTTACATCGAAATTAGACCCTGCCACCTCTCGTGAATGGCAGTCGTCTTTAAAGGGAAGCGAGCTTCCCACCTTTTCGCAATTATTAGAGTTCATTACACAGAAATACCAAGCTTTGGAAATCTCCAATCAAAACGCAATCAATTCTTTTCGGCAGAACTCTCATCACCTTTCGAAAACAAAACAGTCATTCAGTCACGTGGCCACGTTTCACAACCGGTGCTCATTCTGCAAGGGAGACCACGCAACGTATCATTGTAAGGAGCTACTCAAGCCTCGATCCCTTCGCGTATCAAAGAAGTAAAGGGTCGTAAATTATGCGTTAATTGTTTACGTTCTAATGATCATTCCGTTAATTCGTGTCCGTCCGGTGTTTGCAAGTCGTGTGGCGGAAAACCGAAAAGAATTCCCTTTTGCATTTAAATTCCTCACGTGAATCGGAAAATGCTCGAAGGGATCCGAGTGCTTCAGCGTCCTCGGGTGACATCACTCCACCATCAGCGAGTGTGAATCACGCTTCAATTCTCGGTAGTTATGTGATGCTCTCGACGGCTGTCTTGCACGCATGTGATAGTGAAGGTTCTCGAAAAAAATGTCGCGTCTTACTCGATAGCGGATCGCAAGGCTTGCAGACGAGGCCCATTGACGTTCTGGTGTCAGGAATAGGTCGACTCTCAACACTCGCCAACGAAAGAGTTAAAATCAAGCTTGAGTCTCGCTTGAATTCGTTTTCAGCGGAAATCGACTGAATTGATTTCGGAAAGACTGCCCTCAACTCCGATCCGCCCGAGTGATGTCCAAATCCCCCACAATATAAAACTTGCCGATCCGCAATATTATCATCCGAAGGAAATTGACACTCTCGTCGGAGCTGACCTATTCTGGCAGCTTCTTTGCGTGGGACAAATTAAGGCATCATTTCGCCATTCCACACTTCAAAAAACTCATTTAGGGTGGATTCTGGCTGGCAGATTCGCCACCTGCCCGAATTCGATCAAAACCGTTAGAAGTTACCATTTATCCATCTCTAACGCAGAACTCAACAGTCAATTGACCAAGTTCTAGAAGTTTGACAACGTAGTGATAAACAGATCTCCTCGATCGATAAACGGGCAGTATTGCGAGAAACATTTCCTTGAAAACACTAAACGAGACTCATCGGGACGATTCGTTGTTAAGTTGCCATTCAAAGATGACAAATTAAATTCGATAGGCGAATCTCGAATAACTGCGCTTCGACGTTTTTATACTTTAGAGCGCCGATTTTCGCGTGATCTTCAATATAAGAGTCAATACGCGCAATTCACGAAGGAATACTTACTCTTGGGACATATGCGTCCAGTAAATGAAAAAGAGTCAGCTGGAAAATGGACATTTTATTTGCTACATCACGGTATATTGCAACAGTTAGGATGTACGAGAAAGATGCGCGTAGTTTTCGATGCGGGTTGAGAAAATTCGACGGGAGGCCATCGAATTGCTTTCGAAGGGCTGTTTTGAACTCAGCAAATGGACTTTTAATTACGATGACGGTTTAAGGCACGACGAGTTCTCCAGCAGGGAACGCATTGTAGAGTTCAATAAAGATAGCGATTCACGTATTCTCGGAATCAGATGGCATTCGCGCAACGACTCTTTCTATTTTCAATTTGAAGAAGATGAGCTAGACTCCAAGGTCAGTAAGCGCTATATTTTATCAACGATCACCAAGATATTCGATCCATTGGGAATAATTGGTCCGATCGTCGTAATTCCAAAACTGATAATTCAAGAGTTGTGGCAGCTCGGTCTTGATCGGGACGCGTCTGTTGCAACGCGTATTTTTACAACGTGGTCCCGCTTAAGGGAGCAGTTAGTATTGTTAAACGATCTTCGAATACGTCGATATGCTAAGAGCGAATCGGAAGCCTCGAAGTTGCAGCTTCATGGATTTTGCGACGCAAGTGAAAGCGCGTATGGCGCGTGTATTTGTTTGCGATCTCAGACATCCGATGGCGCTGCAAAGGTCGAGCTCTTATGCTCCAAATCGCGAGTGGCCCCGCTAAAATCTACTTCCCTCCGGAGGCTCGAGTTGAGCGCAGCTATGTTGTTGCCACAATTAATTGTCAAGGTTGAACAGTCATTCGATTTTCAATGCTGTCAGAGGTTTCTCTGGTCGGACTCAACGGTCACGCTTACTTGGATATCGTCGGAATCTAGAATATTTTCGGTCTTCGTCTCAAATAGAATTGGAGAGGTGCAAAGATTGACCAGTATTGCCGATTGGCGACACGTAGGTCGGAAGACAATCCTGCAGACATCATTTCACGCGGCATGGAACCATGGAACCACGCTACTTAATAAATTCCGAATTATGGTGGCATGAGCCATCTTGGCTTCGATCGTCAGAAGATTCATGGCCTAGCAACGTAGTTCAACCCTCGAGGGTATTGCCGGAAGAACGTAAGGTGATGTCGGTGTGAGTTAATCCCAGTTGCAATATTGCTGAGAATTTGGTCGATAAATTCTCGGACATTAGCAAGATCTGTTGCATTCTTGCTTACGCTCTCCGTTTTATCAGACTTACAAAAAATAGGTCACGGACGAAATCTCTAAATCTTTCACCTTGCGAGATAAGGGATGCCCTTCATTTTCTGTGCAAGGTAGTGCAAAAGAATGCATTTTCACAGGAGATAAAATCGTTATCAACTGGTAAAGGGCTTGATTCGCGCAGCAAATTGTTGCCTTTATCGCCGTTTTTAGATCCGGAAGGACTAGTGAGAGTTGGGGGTCGGCTCAGGAACTCAAGTCTTCCTGATTCTTCAAAGCATCAAATATTGCTGCCGAAACATAGTCGAATAACCAAATTGATAATAAAACGTGAGGACGTAAAAAACATGCACTCCGGGGTGCAGGCGTCGATTGCCTTTGTCCGTCAACAGTTTTGGCCAATCTCGGTTAGGTCCATGACTAGTGAAGTCGTTCGAAGTTGTGTTAGTTGCTTCAAATGCAACTCAATTATGTCCGAAGCAATAATGGGCCAATTACCTGCGGCGAGAGTTACGATATCGCGGCGATTCTCACACCGGAATCGATTACGCGGGACCCTTTCTCATAAAGGAGGGCAGGCGTCGAAACGCTCGCAAGCCCAAGGCATATTTAGCGGTGTTTGTATGTTTCGCCACCATGGCGGTGCACCTTGAGCTTGTGAGCGACTTGACATCTTCAGCTTACTTGGGCGCGTTTAAAAGATTTATTTCCCGGGGAGGAAAGGCAGTCTCGATGTACTCGGACAACGGAACTACCTTTACAGGGGCAAAGAATGATTTAAGGGAATTTTTTGAGTTTTGCAATTCCAATCAGTGTCAAGGGAAAATCAACGAATTTTTTACTGAATCTGAGATCTCGTGGAGCTTTATTCCTCCCAATGCGCCACACTTCGGGGGAATCTGGGAATCCGCGGTTAAGTCTTCCAAGTTGCTCATGCGACGCGTAATCGGCAACGCCTCTTTGACGTTTGAGGAGCTTGCAACCGTCTTTTGCGAAGTAGAATCTATGTTAAATTCGCAACCAATCACAGCGTTATCGAACGATCCAAACGATATCTCTGCGCTAACTCCGGGACACTTTCTTATAGGTGACGCCTTAAATAGCTTTCCATGTCCAAATCTAGAATACGCGAATGAAAACTGCCTGACGCGTTGGCAAAGAGTAGAGCAATTGCGGCAAAACTTTGGAAACGTTGAAACTTTGAATACTTAAATAACTTGCAAGAAAGGGGTAAATGGAGAAGAAACAAGGGTAGGCAATTAGAAGTAGGTCAATTGGTGCTTATTAAACAAAACGGGTTAGCTCCTGGGACGCTCAAGTTGCTCATGGGACGCGTTCAAAATGTTCACGAGGGCGCGGATGCCCAGATTCGGTCGGCCACAGTAAAAACAAGCACTAGTTCGCCCATTAACAAAGTTAGCCATATTACCTGTCTTATCCGAAGTGGCAAGCACTTCTGAGATCAACTCAAACAAGATAGTGATCGCAGCCCCATCAAAGGAATAAGTGTACGAACGACTTCCTTATCGACATTTGTAGTCGCCTGGGCTTAACAAATTAGTTCTTGTCCACTGTTAGCGTAGTTAGGTTGAAAGGGGATCCTTTCAAGGGGGCGATGTTCGATCTTTCGACCGAGTTCACCTTTTCATCGTTGTGTTTGTCTGTAATTTGACACCGATGGAACTGCTATATATTGCGTTGCGAATCGCGTTGCCCAATTTTCAAATTCAAATTATGAATGTTATACATGCTATACCTAATCGATTTTGTCAGTCTGCTCGAAGCACGCAAACAAATAAGAAGCGCGTGATCACTTGTACGCACATTGAACCTTGTATAACCGCGAGGCCGAATAAATAATTTAAAAGAAATAGTGAGTGATTATTACACCCTCACCGAAACGCTATTCCCCAAGGATTTCTGGGCTTCATTATCAACAACACCCTTGAAAGTCCGCTCAGATAGATGTGCTAATCCATTAGATGTTGATGGACACGTAGGTAAACAATTAAGAAAAATACCATCAAAATTGCTTAAAAAATTTCCGAATTTATCTGAAAATAGTAGAATCTGTCGATTGTGCTTAGAACAATGTAATGAAAATGCAAAGTGTCATTCATCGAATAACTCGTCAGCAGAAAATTGCAATGAAAATACAAAGGAGGATTCGTCAGTTACCGGCATTAGATCCGAATATGGGTGATTTTCCGCAAACTGTGATATTTATGTCCCTAGCGTGTTTTAACTGCATATTAATGAATTAGCGATCTGCTTTTTATAAATTATATTTGGGACTCATTATTGTAAGTGGACCCACAACAAAAAAGTTGTTTATTTTGACCCATACCAATGTAACGACATAAAACAGTCCTAAAATGTCACTACCGTGACATGTCCCCTACCCAGTTTTTATAACTTTCCATCTGTTTTAGAAGAAAAAAATTATTGAAAATCAGAAACGTGCTAGTAGAATCTTGAATATGATTAGACTCTCTGTATTTATGTGTATTATTTTATATTATATTGTTTATTGTTTATTGTTTGCTTTCTATTGTTTATGTTTTGCTAATTTTGCATCAAAGCAACATAACAAATAAATGTAAATAAAATAATAAAGGTTTTTAAGACATGTTAAAATAATATCAGTTAGTAAAGTGAAAAATTGTCGTTGTCACAAATTATGGTGTCACTACCGTGGTATTCTGTTTTCAGAAGTAAGAATTTTATTATATCAAAGTTATTCTTTCCTGAGATAGCCATAGTTAGTAATATTGTAAATTATTTCGGAAACTTTTTGAAAATAAAATGGTTATGAGTAATAGACAAAAGAAACTGAAAATGTCACTACCGTGGCACTACATGGATGTAGCGTCTTTATAACATTACTCTTGTAAATTAAGTTTTAATGAAAACATGTAGAAGTAAAAAATGATAAAATAAATCATTTTCATATTAATGTGGTTTAACGTAATCTATTGTTTAATAATAACGAGTTGTAAATAATTAAATTAAATCTTGTTCTTTATTATTTTTTGTATTAATTTAATTATTTATTTTTGTAAAATAATATTAACAATAATTAGTATTAAGAAAGAAATATTTTATCTATATAATAAATATATAATAACAATAATAATAATAATAAAATAAAATAATGAAATATACATGATAAATAAAAAAGTAAATATATTAAATAATATTTTGTTATATATAAAACTAAAAAATAAATATTAAAAATAGGAATTATGATTATTATAATAAATAAGTTATAAACTGTAAGTTCCCATGGCTTCTTCTTGTTAAATCTAAAGTGTGATACACACTTTAGAAAAGGTTAAATATGGGCAAGATATTCTAGATTTTGAGACTCTAGGTTCTAATCTCCAAAAATCTGTCAAAACTATCCACGTTGATGTCGTGAAAAAGGAAGAAATTGCCGTAATTGATGCTGTATTGCCGAAAGAAATTAAAAGCTTTAAGGGCACGATGAAAATGCATCAGTGTACTTGGTCTAAAATAAAACCGAAAACGATTTTTTTCCAATCCTTAAGTTGCTCGGAGTGCTCTATAGGAGTCAGGTGTAAGCACTTTTTCAAGGGCGATTAGAATTTTATTGACTTCTCTGCAAAGAAGACCCAACCAGTAGAGAAAAATCTACTCGAAAAAAAATTCTTGCTCCTGTATTACCTGCAAACAATGAATCTTCTCCAAGAACGACGGGGTCCAAAAATAAACAACCAGAGTCTGTTAAACTTATCCACGGGAAGAGGAAAGCAAACACCAATGAAGAGAATTCGAAACCAAAAATCAGGCGAAAGGAATCCACAAGGAAAGGCAAAAAGAAATAGAAAATGCATTTTTCAAACCTAACATTTTTACATTTCAGTGTTCATTTTCTCATCTGTGATTTAAATAAAAATAACTATTAATTATAAATAAATATTATTATGTCTACCAAGTATACTTTTTAATGCAAAATTCTTAAAAGTAAAATTTCCTACGTCATAAGTGAAAAATGTTATAACAATGTTTCTCTAAACATTGCGTTGTCACTACCGTGGATATTAGGTCACCATCGTGGCAGCACTAATCGACTATTTCAAGAATATCTTTGAAAATTTTTCCTTTGTAGTAGAATCATTTTTTCTACTTACTCTACTAAGAAATACAAGTGTAATACAGTTATTACCAATTTTTTATTCGAAAGTTAAAAAAAAAAATTTAGCATCTGAACTATCACAGTTTGCGGAAAATCACCCATATACGAAAATCTTTATCCCGAAAAGCTCAATTAGAAATGTTTTTAACTGGGATTAAAGAAAAATTTTCAAGCTTACCGGAAAATGATCCTCTTCGTACAAGCATTCTCACATTAGCTCCTGACTGCTGGTGAATTCGCGATACAGTTTCTGAATTTGGTAGTACCAAGCATTCGGTAGAAAAGGCGCAAACATTAAAAAAATCGGAAGGCATTTTAGCAATGCTTGCTCTGAAAATAGGATAATGTTTATTGAATAGTACAGTAGACAAAGTTGTTACATTTTACGAAAATGACGTAAACAGTAGAATTATGCCAAATAAAAAGGATACTGCGTCTATTAAAGTGAGGTGATAAAAGGACGACAGTACAAAAACGATTATTGTTATATAACTTATGTAAAATATAATTGTTGTTATATAAATCCAGAAGCTGCAGTTGGCTTAAGCAAGTTTGCGGAACTTAGACCAAAATGGTGCATACTTGCTAGACCAAAAGGGACCCATAGTGTCTGCGTCTGTGTAATCCTCGAAAATTTTAAGTCGATTTTCAATGCTGTCAATATTCCAGCTATTACGAAAGATTTACAAAATCCGTTGATCAGTTACAAAGATTGTTTTAAAATCATGACCTGCAAAAATGCAAAACCTACTTGCTACTTACGTTCGTGTAATTCGTGTTGTGGAGTGGAAAAATTAGCTAAGATTTTAGCCGAATGTTTAGATAAACAAACTATCACTGTTAAAAGTAAAGAAAATTAACGCACAAAATATAGTCGAATAATATTCATGGATTGTGCGTGTCTAATAAAGATAAATAAAATAATATGAAACAATATAATCAGTGAAAACCATAACATAAAAAACGACGTATTTCGCATTGTTGTCGCAATTTCCCCTGCTACCTCGGCGTTTTCCGAAAACGCAGTATCTCCGAGTCCCATGATGCGCGTCGGTCGTGCTAGCGCGCCGCAGCACCCAGTCGGAGCTCGGACGCCACGGGGTTCACATCGCAGCATGGTGAGTTACGGAGATACAGATATAAATGAAACCATTGTTCCCTTACACGGGAGGTGTCTCAATCACAGCACCCAGACTTTTGCACAGCGCCCTGCCGAACTGATATATACGATAACACGTAATAAATTACTCCCCCTTACAGTAGTTTAATGTTCCCTTGCATGGGAGGTGTCTCAACCGGAGCACCCACGCCTTGTCATATTCCCCTGTCAAGCTTAATAGCAGATTATAATAATATATCAACTGTGGTTAATTAACTCCTGTTGACGTTCCCTAAAATGAGAGGTGGCTAGACTAGCGCACCCACGCCAGTGAATGTTGTCCCATAATCTTTAGTCCCGTAAGTCCATGATCCCTTAAATGAGAGATATTCCTCCACGAGCATCCACGTGCCTGTTTGCGGCTCTTCCGTCTGTTATACATGTAGTAACTATACACGAAAGGAACATCTTGATCCCTGTAATGGGAAGCGCCTGCTACTGCAGTGCTACCGCCTTAATAAATAAGTATCTTGATCCCTGCAATGGGAGGCGTCTGCTATTGCAGCGCTACCGCCTTAACCCTTTGCGGCATACATTTTTCTTTACACCGAAAACAGCTGAAAATTGTTACTCGGGGGTTTTCCGTGTCGCTGATTACGAATCTGAAGTCAGATTTTGAAAATTCAAAATTGCGGATTCAAGATGGCCGACCAAAATGCGAAAAATTACACAAACTTGATGAAACTCGGTGAAAATTTACTTGATCTAGATAATATTGGATACTTTATGTACTCTGAATGTTAAATGTATAAACTGTGATCATATTCGTAATCAGCGACGTCGAAAATCCACGAAAAACCTACTTTCATCAATATCCGGTAATTTTTCACTTTTCGGTCGGCCATTTTGGATCGGCCATTTTGAATTTCGCAAAGCCGACTTCAAATTCGTAATCAGCGACCCCAAAAACCTCCGAGTACCAAATTTGGTTCTAATTTAATCTTTAGTTCGTTCAAAAATGATTTCTTTCTAAAAAATCGACGTTTTTTTAAATTTATTTATTTGTAATTGTTAATAATTTTGCGTAATTACATGTATTATACTTTTCGTTACGTACCAAAAAGCCCCATCTATCATTATAAAAAGATGGTTTGAATATTGCTTTGAAAGCATTGAAACTATAGAGAAAAGTTGTGAATAAAAAAGGTGGTAATCTGGGCTACCACCATGCCGCAAAGGATTAATCAATAAGTATCTTGACCCCTGCAATGGGAAGCGTCTGCTACTGCAGCGCTACCGCCTTAATCAATAAGTATCTTGATCCCTGCAATGGGAACCGTCTGCTACTGCAGCGCTACTGCCTTAATCAACAAGTATTTTGATCCCTGCAATGGGAAGCGTCTGCTACCGCAACGCTACCGCCTTAATCAATAAGCATCTTGATCCCTACAATGGGAGGCGTCTGCTACTGCAGCGCTACCGCCTTGATCAATAAATATGTTGATCCCTGCAATGGGAAGTGTCTGATACTGCAGCGCTACCGCTTTACTCAAAGAACAATCATGGTCCCTGCAATGGGAGGCGTCCGCTATTGCGGCGCTACCGCTTTAATCGAGGAGACCCCGTCCACGGAAGATGTCGGCCTCTATTGACCTCCACGCGTCTAGTCCCGACCGGATAAGTTGGTTGTACCATCAGCACAGAACAAGTATGAGAGAAACACCCGTTGATGGAAGAGTCATCTTGCGACCCACTACCAGACGATACCGCAATCGAATAGCACCATTTCACCTCTACCACGCAGTATCGCACGATCTAGGCTAATGTAAGCTTGCCGCCCCCTTCATGTCACGATCGTATGACCACCTTCTTAAGAACCGAATTGAAGAATGATGCTACAACCTCGCCAGGTATACTTTTCTTCTACTATGTTATATTTCTTGATGAGCATTTCTTGTCTTGTTCTAACAATCACAGAAGTAATTTTTAGTACTTGGCAGTCAACTGACATATGCACATTAAAGAAGGAAAGCTTGTCAGTGGATGATTATGTTGATGAACTGTGCAGTGGTGCGGAAAAACTATTACCTCATCACTTTATTTCTACGAGCCAGGTAGAATATGTAATAAAGCGAAGAAATAATCTGCGTGACGACGAAGTATTAATTAACTTTGATTTTTCCGAAAATTATGCTTACGTCGTACAAAATGCTGCTCAAGCATTCCGTTACAACAATGATCAGTGCACAGTCTATCCTTCAATCTTTTATTACAAATTTGAAAATAAAATTGAACACAAAAGTATTGTCTTATTGCCGATTGCACTATACATGATACAACTGCAGTATATATTCTTCAACGAACGGTTATACCAGATATTAAGAAAATATGTCCAAAAGTTAAGAATATAATTTATGTAACTGACGGCGCAAAACAGCATTACAAAAAACGATATCAAATGATCAACTTGATGCATCATCAACAGGATTTTGGTGTGCCTGCTGAATAGCATTTCCATGCTACGGCTCAAGGAAAAGGTGCGTGTGACGGTATTGGTGCAATTTTAACTTTCAAGGTCATTGATTACGAATCGGGGCTCAGATTGCTTATTTGGAATACTGCTTTACTTGCGAGAAACAAACATTCAGAGGAGAATTGAAATTTCGCCATTTTTTTGGGATCATCCTTGGAATCCATGCAACGTAGATAAAAAAATTGCAAGAGACATTTTTTGTTCATAATTCCGCGTAGAATACAACGATATTTTTTATATTTCAAAAGATTGAATTTTTATGTTACACGGCGGACCAATTTCTGAAGCCGCCACTTTGAATTTGGAAATCCAACCCCAGATTCGTAATCAATGACCCCGAAAACCTCTAGAAACATAAAACATCCAATCACAAAACAAGTCCGGCGATAATAGAATATTAATCATATGTAATCTGCGTTTTGGAAACTTTGGCATTTTTTTCCCTCAGAATCAACGCAATCTTCAAAAAATTCGCAAGAGATATTTTTTATTCAGAATTTTACATAGAATCCGATGGTATTTTTTATATTAAAAAAAATTGAAATTTTTGGACCGACGGACACCATATTGACCCCGCCATTTTGAATCTTGAAAGTATGACGTCGTATTCATAAACAGCGACCTTGAAAATCTTTAAAATGTAGTTTCCTTTCAATTTTGCGTAAGTGCCTATTTGTAATAACTGATTTTATTCAGACATTCAAAGATTTTACGGATTCGACGTAGTGTAGTCGTCGTCCATATTGGAGTCGATAAAAAGGCCAGGTCGTAGTTGAAAGTACGTCTAATTACTAATATTTTACCGTGTCAAACTTTTTTTTTTGGTTGATATGAATTGTGCCGGTGTCACTGTCTGAGTTGACATGGAATGTACTCGTATATATATATATATATATATATATATATATATATAGTCCATTCAACCAAATATCGTCGGTTCAAAATTTGTTTTTTTTTCCTTTCATGGTTTGTACAACTACTTGTGACTAGAAAAAAAATATCCCATGGTGGCGAGGTCCCGCGCCTCAGTTAAAAGCGTTATAGACAATAAAACGATTTAATGTCGGAATTTTGAAATTTAATTTTAAAGAGTATAAAAACGCCTTTAAAAAAAGTGTAAAAATGGTTTTCGATGCAAAATTTTCTGAAATTTTCAAAAAAAATGTCATTTTTTTGACGAACCCGTGTGACGTAGTAAGAATTACAAAATAAAACTTAAAACGGCATTTTCATTAAGATTGCTATATTTTTTTTTAAATTTGAAATTTTTTTCAAAAAGTTGAGAGAATTTCCGATAAAAAACGTATTTTAGGCTTGTTTGCTCGCAAATATAAAGATTATTTATATAAATAATATAAAAATAAAGATTTATTAGATTTTTTAGCATAGACCACTACCTTATCGACTGACCCTATTCGAATCGCCTTAAGGAGGTTCTAAAGATATATGTATGCTTTCTGCAGCAGTATTAGGGCCCGTAATTTGAAAAATTATTTCTATTATTGTTATTTAAGGCTTTAGCATAAATGACTATATTATCAACTACTGATTCGAAGCCCTAATGTCTTTCAGTATCTGAAGTTGGAAGTTGAAGAATACCTGTGTGTGTGCGTGCGTGTGCGTGTGTATGTGTGTGTATTATATTTATAAAAATTATATTATAATTATATATTATATGTATTCAAATCGGGTCAGTCAATTAGGTAGTGGTCTATGCTAAAAAATCTATTAAATCTTTATTTTAATTTTTTTTTGTGTGAACTGTGCCGCTTACGAGCAAACAGGCCTGAAATACGTTTTTGATCGGAAGTTTTCTCAACTTTTTGAAAAAAATTTCAAATTTAAAAAAAAAGCAATCTTAATGAAAATGCCGTTTTAAGTTTTATTTTGTAATTTTTACTATGTCACACGGCCTCGACAAAAAAATTAAAATCGAAAAACATCAGATTTCTCATATTTAATCGCATATTTTATTCAAAATAACTCAAGCAACAAATTATTTTGGTAACTCCAGCTTTTGCGTCTGATTTTGAAGACATCTACAAGTATTTTTCCTATCTTATCGTTTGGTTTTGCTCAATAGGGAACCAGAAATAGCAGACAAAATCGAATAAATCCAGATTTCTCATATTTAATCGCACATTTTAGACAAAATGACTCAAGCAACAAATTATTTTGGTAATTCTAGCTATTGTTTCTTATTATATAAACTTGTACGAATATTTCCCATACCATGTCGTTATGTTTTGATGAATAGGAAACCGGAAATAAGCAGCTAAAATCGAATCAATCAGGTTTCCCATATTTAAAACGACTTGATCAATAATTAATGATTTGAGTATTGATATGTATCGGCACAATAATAATTAAAACCGGAGGTAGAAAAAAAAATTTAGAAAAATTAGGGTTAACGACTAATAAGGTTTTCAATAACAAAAGAAATCTCTTGCAAAAAAACAATCACAGAAGGACGGTCCATCAATTTTTAAAAAGTAATCCTGATATTTTCCTCACTAGGGCTGACAAAGGGAACGTAACCGTCGCCCTAAGAAAATCAGATTACGATTTAAAAATGAAAGAAATTCTTTCTGATTCTTCCACCTACGAAACATCAAAATTTGAATATACGGCCACCATCACCAAAGAAATCAATGCTATGATAAAAATTTAGAGAATTAGAAAGTTAATTGATGAAAAAACGTCTAAATTACTAACTGTACACAACGCCACTACACCAAGGGCATATGGTCTTCCGAAGATACACAAGAACGGATTTCCATTACGGGTCATTGTTTCAACGATCAATGGACCTACGTACAAACTCGCAAAATTTTTATCTAACATTGTTTCTAAGGTGTTAGATAAAAAGTCAAACATCAAAGGCTCTTGGTCCTTCGTCGAAAAAATGAAAGATATAAAAATACCAAATTACTTTCAACTTATTTCGTTCGACGTCGTGTCAATGTTTACAAACATCTCCAACGATTTAATTATCGAAAGTATACAGAATAAATGGGACGAAATTAAGAAACACACACTAGTAGAGGAACAGGATTTCATACTCGCTATAATGTTTTGCTTAGACTCTACTTATTTCACATTTAAAAATTGTGTTTATAAACAAACTTTCGGGATGCCTATGGGCTCGCCTCTATCGCCTGTTCTAGCAAATCTTGTACTCGAATACGTGACGGGTAAAATTCTAAGTAAATTAGATTTCTCCCCACCATTCTTTGTTAGATATGTGGATGATATTTTAACATGCATTCCTCAAGGTTCAGAAATTAACATCCTTAATGAATTTAACCAATTCGATATTAAAAACAATAGGTTAAAGTTTACCTTCGAACTTGAATGCAATAAAGAAATTAATTACCTGGATGTAAAAATTCTAATTATGCCAGATGGTCGAATCAAATTGAATTGGTACCACAAAAAAACATGGTCGGGTAGATATGTCCATTATCTTTCAGGGCATCCACAATCATACAAGACAGGTATGATTTATGGATTAATCGATCGTGCAATTAAACTTTCGTCAACAGAATTCAAAGAAAAAAATCTCGACATTGTCAGAAAAATTCTGTTAGAAAACGGTTATCCGATTCAATTGGTTAACCAATGTATTAAAAAACGCATCAACTTATTATGTAAAAGGAGTAGAAATAATAATAACGCGATCAATAACAACAATGAAATACCAATTAAATCCATCAGTTGCCCTTATATCAAAGGATTAAGTGGAAAAATCGCAAAAATTGTTAAAAATAACAACATCAGAATTATTTATACACCTTTTAATACGAACATTGCACAGATCAAGCCGGAAAAAGATATTTTAACACCAAAAAAACAACGAGACGTAATTTACAAAATACCGTGTTTACACTGTAACAAATCGTATATAGGACAGACTTATAGACCACTCGAAGTACGATTAAAAGAGCATAAAAGAAACTTTTTAAAATCAAATACAGAACGACACACAGGTTTAACCCACCACAGAAATGAGACGGGACATGAGTTCGATTACGACAATACTAAAATATTGCGAACGAAAAGAACTGGAAGAAGCGTTGCCACATCGAAAACTTTTTTATTAAAAAGGAAGAAAATAATACCGTCAATATAAGATTTGAAAAATCCTACCTACCTGAAGCCTATAATTCATTACTTCTTTAATTTTTCTCATATATCATCATATTTATAAATGTTAAATTTAAATTAATTCCGTTCGCTCATTTTTTCTTAGTATTACAAACACACCTACGTTCCTTATGTTGCCATGTGATATATAAATACTGCACGTGTCCTACCGTTTCCCTATTCTGAAGAAGACCCAAACCGTGGGTCGAAACGTAATTGCCTATTATTTTTTGAAAAAAATTTTTCTCATCACCCTCCCTAAATTATATGTATATTTTACACCTTATTAGTCGTTAACCCTAATTTTTCTAAATTTCTTTTTCTACCTCCGGTTTTAATTATTATTGTGCCGATACATATCAATACTCAAATCATTAATTATTTATAAAACGACCGAGAAATTCAATCCTAAATGACTTGATCAATACTTTGTGCAGGTCTGCAGAATAAGCAACCTAGATACCTAGAGATAATAAAATAATTTGTTGCTCGTGTCATTTTGATCACACTGAAATCTGGATTTTTTCGATATTATCAATTTATTTCCGGTTTCCCAGCCATCAAAACCAATCGATATCGTATAAAACATATTTGTAAAAGGTAATATCATAAGATATTTATTGAGCTTGTTGCCTTGTTGATATCGTCACATAGTGGATTTTCTTATCGTCTCTGATGTATCGCACTCCTGGTCACTAATTGGTACACGGCCAGGAATACGTACAGAGACATATATTTTTATTGTTTTTTTGGGGGGGGACCAAATGGGCAACAAATTCCTGGGCATCTACTTTTTATTCTTATGCGTCTATATATGTTAAAATTATTAAGTATTTAAAATTTCTCGACCTTATTATTGGGATTTATAAAGGGGACAAGTTTATAGGTAAGAACGGTCACCATCCAAAAAATTGAAAATGTAGAGATTAAAAATGTTAAAGAGTATTTAACTTTTTCGGTTCACTATTTGAGACGCACTTCAGAAATATTAATTATTGTTAAAAGCATAAACAGGGGAAATTACATAAGTCTTAATTATATTTAAAAATTACGAGAAACGGCTTTAAGTTCCAACCGTTCTTACTGATATATATAGATATATAAATAAATATATATATATGGCTTCATCTAAAGCTGACAAACCTTAGCTTTTCTTTAAATAAGTGAGCAACAAAATCGAATCTAGGGCAACAAATTACCAACAAAAAAGCAAGAAATTTTCCACCAAGTTTGGTTTGGTTTTGATGACTGTGGCTTTGCAACTTTAAGTACCTCAATATTATTATTGTTTTGAAAATTAGTTACCTACAATATTCTACATAAGCAAAATTATAAATAACCAAATACGAAAATATGCAGTTATAAGTAAAAAGTTTTGGTGCTCGCTGATAATGATTCTGGGATTAGATTTTCAACATTAAGAATGGACGGTTCTGATCTGTGCTATACCATCCGATGGTAATTGCCGTCGGTCGGTAAATAGTGGTTTCTCTAACCCACAGTCGGTAAATGGTGGATGTTCTGACCCTGTGTACCGTCGTAGGGTAATGCAGTTTGCCCACGGTCGGTTAATAGTGGTGTCTCTAACCTGCAGTCGGTAAATGTTGGATGTTCTGGTTCTGTAGACCGTCCTAGGATAATGCAGATTGCCCTCGGTCGGTAAATGTTGATGGTAGTTCTAACCTGCTGTCGGTAAATGATGTTCATTCTGACTCTGAACCTTGCTATACTTTCCGAGGATTTTACTTTGACGTGTGGTGTCGCGCGCGGTATTTGCTGACATGTATAACCAGCTTCCTCTGCCTTAAGTCTGTGGGGTTTAACTTTATTTCATATTTACTTATAATTTTTGCTTCTTGAAGTTACTATTCTTAAAGCTTCTTGAACTTACTATTCGTTAAAGAAACAATGACTCAAATGATAATCACAGTCTGATGACACCTTTTATATTCTCGCTAGTACACTATGATGTAATGGAAAATGCTTATATGTTTATATATTTTTATATGTTTATAGATGAAACAATTTCGTCTGTGAAAGGTAAGCATTTAAATTCGTGGACCGATTCGGAATAAGCATAAATGGGCGTCAGGTTGCCACATGAGACTCTTAACGAGAGCGCTCGATTTCCGGTAATCCATGATATAGGTAATGCAGTAGATATAGTAAAAAATATAAAGGTCGGCTTTGTCCTACAAATTAGGTTGGTGATAGTTTTCCTCGACGTTTCTCGATAGGGTTACTCGCAGTAACCTCTTGAAAATGAACGCAAGCCGTTCGAAACGTCGAGGAAAACTATCGCCAACGTAATTTGTAGGACAAAGCCAACCTTTATATTTTTTATTATATATATATATATATATACTTCTACATAATAACACCATTTATTTACAGTAGATATATAGAGTTGATGAAAAAAATCATTTTACTTCATATAATATAAAGCGTTTTGAGATACCTACGAAGGTAGCGAATAATTTATAATAATCACCCTGTGAATAAATACATATATATATATATATGGGACATTCCACGTCAACCGGGACAGTGCTCCCAACTGCACTATACGCATGCTGCTTGGGCTTAAAATTTAGTTCAAAGTGTCTACTTTCGAATGCTGAGTGGCCCAAAGCATAATTTCAAAATGGCGTACTCAAAATGGCGGAATCACTTTTTGTTGCATAATGTAGACTGCTGCAGTATCGTGTGTGGTAGAATCAGACAATAAAATTACACATTGATGTTTTATTTCGATGTTATTCCTATAATAAAATACCACTGTGTGCACCGTGCATTGATCATTATTATAGTGAAATGCGTGGACAGCATTTTGAGCAACGTATGCGAAATTTTCGGAAAAGTCGCATTGCAAGAGAACTTCGTCTTCTCGCCGATTTTCTTTTCGTTCTCTTACATAATTGGATTGATTTTTTGCCATGAAATGATGTACCAATAATTTACCTAGTTGATTTGATAATTCTGCAGCAAATTCATGTACCGGTAGACATTGCTTTATTAAGGTACATCTGTCGACTAATTGCCATGTGCTAAAAATCAGTTCCGTTATTTCGCTTTGATGTAAAATATTTGTAACATAGTCAGTAAATTTTTCTATGTTCGGACACGATTTACAATCACCCAAGTAACATTCAGCTGCGGGATTTTTACGTAGAACGAACGGAATGCAATCTTTATAATCATGCCATGGATATTCTGAGTCTCTGGTCAATTTGGTCAGATCAGCGGCATCAAACATTGATTTAAAATTTGTATGCGTTACACATACGCCCATGCTATGTGTTCCACTTGCACCGGCAAGAAAACACCACGGCGATCTTAGTTCGGCAAATTTACTCGGCAAAGAGGAGATGACGGAAATTGCTGATTAAATTGAACATGTAATGATTTTATGTAACACAACATCAATCTTTTTTGTTTGTGTTGCTTTTCTCCATTGATTTTGACAGAGATAACGTCCTTTTTATTCGGCATGATGCGACTATTTTCGTCCCTTTCGTAAAATTCTTTTACTTTACAAACGGTTTCTTCCGGTAGAACTTTTCCCTTTTTTGGTCCCGGCATAGCTAAAACACCCTCCTGTTTTTTTAAATTTTTAGCTGTTTGTGACATTCTACGTGATACGTCAAATTCAGTAGCAATATCACGAATGGACCAACAATCAGGGGCTATTGTCAGAATACCCAAACGCAAAGGATCACCTTCTGGTAAACTGGCCAATTTTTCTTTCAGTCCGGTCAAGAGTAATTCCAATTGCACTGTTCTTGACATACGTTGCCTTTTCGCTTCTGGAATATCTTTCTTTGGAACTTGTAAGTTCTCAGCTAGCACCTCGGGTAGTCTCGCATGGTGGCTTTCTGTGGCCATTTTTCGACATTCCCAACATATTCTGGCCTTCTAAGAGAAATCTGGAAACATCTCTTGAATTTGTATCGGTAATTTTCTTAAATTTTTCCCCTTATGTGAAGGGGAGTTGAATGGGTTACAACACCTATCGGCGTGTCCCGATGACATGATCATCAGTAAATCTTTCAATACGTCTTAAAACAAGAAATACGATAAACTTTATTTTCTGTGCCCAGAAAATTATTCAGTCTTCTCATTGAAGTAGAACACGCGTTCTAATAGCACTTAAAACTTGATATGATAATCCCAGAGAGAAATGTGTACAGGTATTTGCAAGTACATTGAACGCATTCGTCAACCAAATACAAGGCAAAACTTAAAAAGGAAATTTTAAAATAAATGATAAATTTAAAATTTTTAACTACTAATAATCAATGTATGTCAACAATCTTCGATTGATAAAGTATACATTTGCATTAGAAAATCACGAGCCGGGAAAACCCTATTCATAGTTTCATTCGACACGTCTTGCTTGTGAGAAACAAAATCTGGAAGAAATCTAAAACTTTACAAGATCTAATTGTCATGAAAAATATTCTGGGGGAAATAAAACGTGACGTCAGAGGGCGATAATGGATATTTCGTCGTTTGATTGGAGTTTTTACAACCCGCATACGATGATGATTGTGATGATGAAGATGACGACGCGGTGACGTTGGTGTTTTTGGGGTGTCGTTTGGGTGACTTTGGAGTGACGTTGGGGTGTCTTTGGTGAGTTATTGGGGTGACTTTGGGGTGTCTTCGGGGTGTCTTTGGGGTGACTTTGGAATATCTCATTCTCTCCATGTACCGAAACAAAGCCTTCACTTCAAACAAAGCCAAGCAAGCTCTTGTAGACTGTCTTGTTTTGAAGTGGCATTATTGTGCCTGTATTGTATAAATTTCGAACTTCTTTTTCATTTCATTAAATACGCAAACTGACGCCGCATTCGTAAACAGCCACCCAAAAATCATCCCGTTTTATCCATAATTTCAACGTGTTGTAATTAATCGCGACGGACAGATTTTTTAAATTCTGGTCTTTCAAATTCAAATTTTATCTTGAAAAATATGGGTTGTATCAAAAAATCCCAAGGGGACATTTGTGTTTAGAATTTAATGTAGTACACGATTATATTTTTTTCAATTCAAAATTTTCAATTTTATTTTTCATCCGCCATATTGGATCCGCCATTTTGAATTTTTCGAAATACAACATAACCAACGGAAAGTACATATATTGAGTCATAATATGCGCCTCAAACAAAATTTTTGTTGTTCGTAATTATGCTTTTTTAACAGTAAATGTAACGTTTGTTTAAATTTGTTCATGTTCCGGGCGCCATTTTGAGTCCGCCATTTTGAAATTATGCTTTGGGCCACTCAGCATTCGAAAGTAGACACTTTGAACTAAATTTTAAGCCCAAGCAGCATGCGTATAGTGCAGTTGGGAGCACTGTCCCGGTTGACGTGGAATGTCCCATATATATATATTTATTCACAGGGTGATTATTATAAATTATTTGCTACCTTCGTAGGTATCTCAAAACGCTTTATATTATATGAAGTAAAATGATTTTTTTCATCAACTCTATATATCTACTGTAAATAAATGGTGTTATTATGTAGAAGTATATATATAATAAAAAATATAAAGGTCGGCTTTGTCCTACAAATTAGGTTGGCGATAGTTTTCCTCGACGTTTCGAACGGCTTGCGTTCATTTTCAAGAGGTTACTGCGAGTAACTCTATCGAGAAACGTCGAGGAAAACTATCACCAACCTAATTTGTAGGACAAAGCGGACCTTTATATTTTTTACTATATCTACTGTATTACCTATATCACGGATTACCGGAGATTCAGCGCTCTCGTTAAGAGTCTCATGTGGCAACCTGACGCCCATTTATGCTTATTCCGAATCGGTCCACGAATTTAAATGCTTCCCTTTCACAGATGAAATTGTTTCATCTATAAACATATAAAATTATATAAACATATAAGCAGTTTCCATTACATCCCAGTGTACTTGCGAGAATATAAAAGGTGTCATCAGACTGTGATTATCATTTGAGTCGTTGTTTCTTTAACGAATAGTAGCTTCAAGAATCAAAAATTATAAGTATGAAATAATTAATGATATATAATTATGTTGACTTTTTTTTAATACACTATTTCAGAATTTTGATGCAGTAGTCTGCATTGATTCAAAATATACATTAGATGAAGTTATCTCCATCGTGAAAATATTGCATTTTCAAAATTTTGATGATGTTTTCATTATTGATGATGAAATGGATAATTTTTATTTATTAATCTTTCAGTTTATAAATTTATTATAAAATTAATAACTAATTTTTCTTAATATTTTATACGATGCATTTTTCGAATTTTGATTATAAGTAATTATAAGTAAAATAGTGGCGTAAATCCGACCGTGGCCTAACCCTGACCTCCCCCCTTAGAGCCGTAACCACGATAATTATGTCCATGTGACTCATAATATTTGAAAGAGAATACATTACTGATAATTGGATATAGTTAGCATCGTTCGAAAGTGCGCGCTTGTCTAAACATAAACAAAATCGTATTTTCGGCAATGGTTTGTTGACTTTTCCAGTGTAATTGAAATCTTGCTAGAGTGAACAGTTCTGTGGATAAACAAATGAAGGTAAGTATTTTAGAAGTTTAAATCCTTAACATTTAGAAAGGCATCGTTTAATTTGGTTAAATAATAATTAGATTTATTTTCTCACATCATTTATAATGAAAAATATTATGGGCTAATACCGACCCTCAACTAGTGGCCCAATTCCGACCTCCCTTTTTTAACGTTATTTTTTGGAGTGAATGATATTTCCTACAGTTTGGTGGTGTCTAATGCATTATTTATGGTTTACAGTAAGAATGGGACGAGGATATAAACCAAAAAGTTAGAAGAGATCCGCAACAGCTTTTACGTGCTGTCGCGGCCATGAGATTAGGAATGTCCTTACGATCGGCTGCCGTTGAGTTTGGTATATCTCGTTCAACGTTAGTGTTATACCGGAAAAGAAATGTCGATAAGTTTTTGCCAATAACCGAAGTAGCTTTTGAACATCGGCAAGAAGCAACTGCAAATTTACGAGAAATTGATGTTCAGCAACTTGATATTTCCTTAGTTGGTCGAAGCTCAGTAAGTTCGTTATGTCATTGCAAATTAATGACTTAGCATTTTGATATTCAAACTGATCTCAGTCGATAATGTCAATCCCTAAGTATACAACACAATAGTGTAATGAGCGTATAATTTGCATAATTTAGTCTTTAATTTAAACTTGAATAACTTTTTCCACTAATAATTTATTTTTATTAATTTTGTTAATCAGGTATTCAACCCAGATGAGGAAAATGCATTGCAAGAGCATCTTTTGCATTCATCAGACATTTACTTTGGCTTGACATCGGTAGCTGGTCGAAAATTGGCTTTTCAATTCGCCGTAAAATTGAATGTCGCTTCTCCCGCATCTTGGAATAACAATAAAACTACTGGCATTGAATGGTTCAGAAATTTTTTGAAGCGTCATCCGAAATTATCGCTTCGTACGCCAGAGGCTACAAGCTTAGTTCGGGCCAGTTCATGCAATTAAGCAAATGTGTCTGCATTTTTTACCAATTACTTGAAAGTGACGGAAGACATAACAGTTGCACCGCAAAATATTTAGAATGTAGACGAAACGGAGATAATGACACTTCTCAAGACCGTTCGTGTAATTGCACTTTTGTGGGCAACTTGGTAACACATCTGTTACGCGAGCACCACCTTACTTTGTATTTCCACGTACGCGATTTCAGCAGCATTTTCTGAATGGCGGTCCTACTGGCTCTTTTGGTGGAGCGAGTTCATCAGGATGGATTAACGCCGATTTATTTTTGCATTTCCTGCAATGCCTTCGCGAATTCACTCGATGTATTGGTGAAAACCCAATCATTTTTTTATTGGATAACCACGAATCTCATCGGTCTTTGGCAGCCTTACAATTCTGTCGTAAAAATGAGATTCACGTTATTTCGTTTCCACCATATGGCTCACATCGTCTTTAACCACTTGACGTGAGTGGTTTTGGACCATTAAAAACGGCATTGAACAAACAATTTGAGATATTCATGAGAACGAACCCTGGGCGTGGCGTTCACATCTGTGATATTCCAGCGATGGTTGCTCGAGGATTAGAGAACGCTGCAACAGAAGTCAATATAAAATCGGGGTTTCGTGCCTCCAGAATTTGACCAATTAACCCTGATATTTTCAAGAGATCGACTACGCATGAAGTGCAACAACAGATCATCCAACTCCAGTTGAATCCGCTGATGAAGATCAATCTAATGCGCATCAGAGATCAGAAACACATCTACCGTCAACTCCTTTATTAAATGAAATGCTCGAACCGATTTCTCAATTTCCTAAAGCTCCGCCACGCGTGCTAGGAAAACGCAGGGCCGCAGACCAGGTAAAAGTACTATTTTGACTGATCCACGAATGATGGAAGAAATAGCGAATAAACAACAAATAAAGCAAAAAGTAAGTGAAGGTCATAAAAAAAGACTGCATACAAAAAAAACTCCGATGATTTCGCAACCGTCTATCAGTGGAA